>JAZKJV010007228.1:0-219753 GCA_037367405.1 Ottelia alismoides | reverse complement strand
TGGTCCCTGGAGGGGACTTATCTGCAAATCAAGAAATCAGAAGGGCCCTTCTGGAAAATACCCACGGTGAGGGTATATCTGCAAATTCAGGAGCTTGCGGGGCTGTTGATGCAATTTCGCCAAATTGCAGATGCTAGGCACGTGCGGTCTGAACGAACCTGGAGGCTCGGGGGTGGAGGCTGAGGTACGGACCCGAGCCTCCACGTGGCACACAAACGAGGGCTCGGATCACCCGAAACCTCTTGGCAGGGGCGGAGGCTTAGGGCGGCTGACGTGGCGATACATGGGTCGTTGGATCAAGGGCTAATGCCCTGATCCAACGGCAGCTGGAGGCGGTGGCGCGGGCGATGCAGGGCGGAGCTGAAGGCCTGCTTTGGCCATTCGCGCCTACCCTGGGGCGGGGCGCTCGTCGGGTGGAGCGCGGCTCGAACCCTCGACCGACACACGACGTGAGGGCTGGAGCGAGCGCGACGGAGCGAGAGGAGCTCTGCCTCAAGCGACACACGCCCGAGGCAGAGCTGTGGAGGGCGGCGAGTTGGTCGGTGAAGAGCGATGCAAGCGGAATGACGATGTCCTTGACCACGCTTCGGAGCTTCCAAGCTCCTGCAGGCGGAGTAGTCGCGGCTAAGACGGTGGAGCTCCGACAGGACTTGCTCCTGTAATTATTAGCAGACAACAACAAAAAGAGAGGGGAGGTGGAAGCTCCTGCGGAGATGATGGGCTAGGAGCGAAGCTCCGACCTAAGCAAGGCCGAAGGTGATAAGGGCCTGGAAGGAGAGAAGGAGAACTGGAGGGGGATATTGGAGATGAGGGTGAAAGATCGGAGCGAGTTGGGTTTGTGTGTGTAATTGGGCACATAACAGAGAGATCGAAGACTGACGTGAATGAAGAAAACGATGGAGATACCTGGAGGTGAAGTGATTGAGTGGTCAACGCCTGGAAGTTGGAGGTGATAAGGCCCTTCCTGATCATCGCCTCAGAGGTCTGGCGAGAAGAGCTCGAAGCTCAGTTGCACTGAGCAGCAGCAGAAGGGTTTGATGCCCTCAGGATCTTGTCTCGGAGGGGATTGTTACTGGCAAGGTTGGGTCTCTGTCACTGACTCGACCTCGCAACTTTCTCCTTCTATCAGAAGATATGGCAGACGGATTACATGGAGGTGGAGGCCAAGATTTAAAGATAGGTGGCAGAGGGCGTTACATGGAGGTGGCTATAACGGTCGGCGATGGGGAGTGAAGGCCGTCAGGGGTCGTAACGCTAGAGGCAAGGCGGGGGTTACGAGAGGAGGTGGAGGCGTTGCCGGCGGAAGGAGAGGGGGTGCGGGTCACGTGCCTCGCACATTACCAAGGAGGAGGAGAGGTCACGTGACATGTGACCTGGGGGAGGAGAGAGGAGAGAGGATGTAGGGGCGAGATGGGGTGCCACGTGGCACACCCTGGGGCTGCCATGTGTCACCCAAAAAAATAAAAATAAAGAAGGAAGAAAATTAGAAAAGAAATAGAAGAAGACCTCGGATCAAAAAATTTCCTTCACAAAAGTTGTTCGTTTCACCGATATCTATAACTTTTCTGTAGGGCACCGGAGAGAAAGAGGCCATCTGTGTGAAGTGAATTTTTTGGTGGTCTCTATGTCTATAAAAAACCGAATTTTGGGGTTTTGTAATTTTTTGATGCTTTTAAAAGAGGATAAAAATCTAGAAAAATATGATAAAATACAAGAAAATTAATTACACACTAATTTATTTTTTTGGATTTTTAATAAATAATAAAATAGGAAAAATAAAATAGATGTACAAAATACGAGTCTTTTGTACAGACTCACAATGGACACTCGGACACAGTCAGTTTCTTTGATTTCATTTTTCGATTTGGATTCGGATTTTTAAGTCATTTAATAAAACTTTCATCAAAAAACATAAATGAAGAAGAAATAAAATTAAAAGGGTTAATTATGTACATAAAAAATCAGGTCAAAAATAAAAAGTTAAAAATGCGCAAAAGAGGCCCAAAACCCAACTCATATATGAGCTCCGAATTTTACGAAATTGATCTTGTTTTAAAGGTATTTGAAAAATGGAGAACTTTAAAGTGAGTAGACCAAAATCGGACACTGTATGAGGAAGATATGCATGTTTTAGTCCATCAGATGTGAAATTAGACTTTGTGATTATTTGGCACTTATTTGAGTTAGTAACTTTGTTGTATTTTTTATTTAATCTTGTTAGTAATATGTACACAATGGATCTGGTTTGGGGTCAATCAGAGTTAGGATGAATTAATTAAAATACGAGAAATCAACTGTTTTTGGGCCAAATTACACTTGAATTTTTTTAATGCAATTATGCATGATGAAATGCAAATATTATTTACACATATATGAATGCTAATGATGCTTTATTAATTATTAAATGCAAGTGAATTATGGGGAACAAAGTCTAATTGACTAATTTTAGCATGATGGATACGAGATTCATCATTAAGGGGCTGATTCATCTAATGCCGGATATTTATAGTTGATCATGCATTGTATATGATTAAAGAAAGTAATAGTGATTGTTCACAATCTCTAAAAAATCGATGACATAAAAAAATATACAACGATGGAGAGCATACAAGTAAACTCCGTTGACATAGTGCAATTATACCAAATACTCCAAAACTTCGATAGGTTTTTAACCTTGTTTATATTTGTAATATTTAACGATTCATATGCGAGATTTCACAATGAATGAGTAGACGAAGATAGGAGCTGCAAGGGGATTGTGTATGCGCCATTGGGCCCTGACGAGTCGCTAGATACGATGATTAATTCGGGTTTCGTTGTAATACGTGTACTTAGCGATTCGGTCAGAACCGAGAGAAGATCTCCGTGAAGAGTGTCTCAGCTTAATTTATATCCCGGGCAAGTCCGGGGTCGAACTTAGGGAGGCAAAGGAACAACTTGGGCTTAATTTGAAAACTTAGGTCTAGATTTTCACGCGGTTTTTTAAGAGTTTTTTTAATGCAAAAACAAAGGTGAAAGGCAAATGCAAGTGAATTAAGACACTAAGAAAGCATACAACAAGACCAAATTAATTTTAATTTCAAATAATCCAATTTAACCAAATTATATTTTTCCTAGAGTCCTAATCCAGAGATGAATGCAAGGTACTTTTTTTGGAATTTTATGGGTTAAAATGCAACAATGAAAAATACAAACTTTTTTATGGGTTTTTTCGCAATTTCTCACACAAACAGAAAGCAAAAATTATGAAAAATTTACTGGAATATAAACATGATGCAAGGAAGGTACAGTAATTTTTTTGGAATTTTTTGGCAACATATGATTTTTTTATGGATTTTCTAATAAAAACAGAGTGACAGTGAGTAAATAATTTCTAATAAATCCACAATGTTAAATTAATCAGAATGCGAATTATCCCAAAAGATATTTTCTTATAGAATCCAGGAGACTTGAAATTTCACAAAAATGATATACGTGAATTTAATTAAAATTCAAATACTAAAAACACTCTATAATTTATTTCAGACACAAGACATCTCTATTTTAGATGAAATTTGGAGCAACCGTGAGTTAGATATAAATTTAAGAGCACTGATTGGGAAAATATGAAGATTTTCAATCAATCAATTTTAGTTAATTCACAAAATCTCACAAAAATATAAATAAATATCCACGAGGTATAGCATTAGTTGCTCAACACAAAGACATTTTCTATAGAATAAAAAGATGCAAAACATGTGTCCAAATTAACACACAAACATAGGGGTATCTTTGCAAAATGGAAATTGAATTAAACAACACAATTGTGCAAGGGGGCACTTTTGTATTCTAGAAACTTACAGGGAAATATATGCAATTTGCACAAAATAAAAAAATGAAAAGAAATGGACCTTTCTTCTTCCTTTCTTCCTTCGGCTGAAGATGAACCCAACAAGAGGAGTCGGCGGCGGTGGCCGGCGGCGCGTAGAGGAGGCAAGCGGAGGGGCGGAGGGCTGCCACGTGGGGTCGCGCGAGGCGGCGCTGGCGCGGCCTTGCGGCTGGGAGGTGGAAAGGGGCGACGGTGAGATGGCGACTCGTGCGCAGAAAGTTGGCGGGTTGGAGGGAGCGCCCGGCTGGCACGGAGTGGCGGCTGACGGCCGCTTCGTGGTGGAGCGGAGGCGGAAGGGCGGCGCGAGGGGGCCACGGTCGGGTGGGGCGGCGGAGGCCGCTGGCGGAGATGGTGTTGGCGGTGGCGACTGCAGGAAGGGGGTGCAACCGTCCCCTGAAGTTCGCCGGATTTGCGGAGCAGCTACGCTGGACTCCTGTCATCGCCTCGATCCGATTGGCGAAATAAAAATCGGAGAGGCTACGCGAGCTCGATGGAGAACTCATGACGCGGAGCGGAGCTCCGCGGATCTCACCTGAAGGAGGTCGTCGCTTGAGGAAGACGTTTCGCCGCTGCCACCAACAAAATACTCCAAGCTCTCTCCTTATTCTATAAGAATGGTGGATAGGAAAAAAATGAGGATGGAGATGTGTATAAAAGAGATGGAAGGAATGGAGGTTAGAATGGAAGTGGAGTAGAATGGGAGGTTAAATTAGTGGTGGAGTTGAATGGGAAGTTAGATGGATAATGGTGTTGAATGGAGGTTGATGAAATAAGAGAAGTTAGTGTATATGATTAGATAAATGAAAATAAAAGTAGGCTACTAAAAAGAGAAAATAAAATAAAGAGAAGAAAAGGAGTGGGGAATTTACAAAAAGAAGATATACAATATGTACATATTTTTTTGTTTGCTTTTCTTTTTATATTTTTTTGTCTTTTTAATAGTATCTATGTACAATAGAAAAATACAATAAAATACTACAATCAAAATACAACACCACAATGATTTTTTTGGATTTTTAGTAATTAAGAAAGATAAAATAAAAAATGAAGAAATAAAGAATATATACATAATATACAATGTACATCTAGGTCCCAAAATCCAACTTTTGCAAACGAGCTCCGATTTTAATGAAACCACTCTTTGGATAGATAATTTTCTAACTTGAACTTTAAAAGTGAGTTTGGTGAATTCGGAGTTCATACGGAGCGGGAATTTGGCTTGGAAGTTGGACTTTACGGCTTTTTCTCTTTGAGATCTAGGAGCATTTATTTAAGGTGAAATTTGTTTTGTATTTTTATATTTTTATATACATTTTTATGAACAAGTTAGAGAAGAATTAGGTAAAAAGGAATTGAAATGAAATTAATAAAAATACATGAAGTTTTGGGCTATTTACAGGTTAAAAATTCCTTTAATTTGCGACTTTTTTAGTGTTAATTTATTTTGTATAATCTAATATACAATAATTAATGTCTTTTATTTACAAGAGTCATTTTGTTAATTTATAGATTTTATATACATTTATTAGGAATTTACTCGTGGATTTTGCTAAGAGCAAGATATTGAGATGATGAATCGTGGATTCATCACCCCCCTGTACTTAAACTTTGCTAGCCCTCGAGCAAATAAAGAATGAATAAGTTGGGTTAACCCCTGATTGTTCATGTGAATACAAGGCTTGATCTGTTCAAGAACTCTCGGTTTTAGAGATCCTAAAATTCTAAGCTGAACCAAGCTCTAGTCAAAAGGTATACAATTTCCCTAATCATCAGACTCTCATTGTATACATATATAGTAAGGATATGACATTAAGTGTTGACTGCAGTTACAAGAGTAGAGTCACAACGTCACTTAAGTTTCCAGTCCAAGAGACTCTCTAAGAACCCGATCCTCAACACTAAAGAATAACCCATTTCTTGCATCCAATCCACTGTCTCTTTAGTTGTCAGACTTAAAAGTATAGATGATGGAAGGTCAGTTGATGGAGGGTATAGGATTGTGTCATTTCTTCTCTCCCTCTCATTGGAACAAGGATCCTCTCAAGTGCCTTATTACGCAATGCATATTTTTGGTGTTGATCAGTGCGTCCGTCAAGAGAAGTTGGAGCCGTCTGCACTTGTTTTCCTGGGAGTACACCGGGGTGTGCCTTTTTGAGTATCTATTATACCTTCTACACCCAGACTTGTAGCATTTACGATGCAGAGCCCTTTTTGGTGCAAGCCTGACTCCTGGTCCTAATAGCGGTGGTCCAAGTAGACACTTTGAAATGGTTGGGAGCGCTCGCCTTTGTGGAAGCTCTTTTGATAATTGACTTGGTGGAATGAGAGCTTTTCTTTATCATTTCATTGCTTTGTAGTATTTTTGGCTAGCTCCACTACTTTTACCAAGAGTTGGCGCACACTGATCAACATTTTTTTATTTTATCACACCCTGGCACATAGGTAAATGTCAAGAGATAGTACAAGAACCATGTTCTCATACTGGCTAAAGATGTTGACACTCAGGTTTCATGAAGCCTTCATTGATTTTATCCCATCCTCGAGCATCATCAAATCAAGTCCAAACTCAAATCCCTCATCCCAGTTCCTCAAGTGAAATTTCAACTCATCTCATCATAACTGCAGTCGTGTATGTGAGGTGCTGATCATATTCTTAAGGTAGAGACTAAGCATGCAATATAGCACACAAATCTTTCAAACTAGGGAAATGTGAATAATTAAGTCAAAGACCCTAATGACTAAGGCTGGTTAACTCAAAATCTCAAGACCTCATAAACCAAGTGTTCTTGAACATCACTAGTCTTGTGTGAAAGTGAATTGTGTCAGGGATTAAACCAACTTATTAGTTAGTTTTTTTTAGTTTTTTTTATGACTGATTTTTTTTAGAAAAGTTTTTTTTTCAAAAAGTTTTTTTAGAAAAGTTTTGCTTTTTTCAAGAGTTTTTTTTGAAAAAGATAGGTAAATAAGAAAGGACTTTTTTTTGGAAAAGAAATTTTTTTAAGCAAATAAGGAAAATAGTTTTTTTTTTGAAAAAGTTTTTTTTAAGAGAGTTTTTTTAGAAAAAGTTTTTTTTAGAAATTTTTTTGACTTTTTTACCCACCCCATAATTATTGTATAACATATACAAAATATGTGAAAATACGAGCTATGGGTAAAGTATATATGTAATATATACACGCCCCCCTATACTTAGCATGTGTTATGTCCTCATGGCACTAGGTGACAAAAAGCCATAGCTCGTACTAAGTATAAGTGGGTGAAAAGAATAGAAGTGAAGAAAAAAATGTGGATAATACACAACGGGCATCGGCCCCCCTATACTTAGGCTCTGGTCAGCCTAAGTATTGCAAAGAACACAAGAATGGGGGACCGGTGAGAATGGGAAAGAATATACAAAAAGAAAATAAAAAGAAGAGATGGAGCAACTCGGGTCACTCACCCCCCTATATTTAGGATCTAATCATCCTAAGTATAGCCACAAAATGAAAACGATATGGAACTGGGGCGAGTGATAAGAATCATGCGGGATGGAGGAAATAAAGGAAGGAAAATATGTACAAGGAGGAGTGAGACTATACAAGGATCAAGAAGGTTTGTGACGGACCTTCTTGCGGGAGCGATGGGGAGGATAGTATACATGTGTGTCGCTGTCAGAATCGTTCACAGAGGAATAATAGTGAGGTGTGGGGAACGTCCATTGAGGGTCGACACATGGTTGCTTGCTCAAATATGGATTCAGAACAACCGAACTAAGCTCACTCATGTAGATCACCTCATCCGGACCTGATGAGGACTCCTCAGAAAGTTCCTTCTCTGGAACATCGAAGGTAACCTTCTTAGTCGGTTTTCTAGAACTTGAAGCATCAAGAGGAAGAGGAGATTGATACGTCTTAAGGAGTTCGGGGAACACCTCAAGGAATCAACACCCGTCTTCTTCTTACCAGATGACCGACTAGAGGATGGAGCAACCGATTTATCAAGATTGGTCAGTTTGGTCCCAGTTGTCTCCTTTGGTGTATGTCTTGGATGTGGTGTGTGTGAGGTTCTGACCAGAGGTTCATCATCAGATGAGTCATCATATGCATTGTAATACTCCTGTAGGGTCATCACACGTCTCTGATAAGGCACAGTGTTCTCAGTTGGCTTGACATTGTTGGGTTCTTGTGTCGGATCATCGAAATGATCAAGGCAATCCACAAAGGTCATGTCCGACTCAATGATAGCTTCTGCTCGTGAGTCCTCTCTAGAAGCTGTCGTGGTGGTGGTGCAAGCAGTAGGCGGTGTGTGGTTGTAGGAAGTCTCTAAACCAATGGTTGTCTGGACAGTCGGCATCTCAGGTGTAGTAGAGAGACGGGACTCAACTGTCTCTCGAAGGTCACGACTGTCTGCAACTTTACGGGTTACCTTGGAATATCGTGTGTCCTCAAAGATCGGGTGAGGTCGGAGTGCTCCCAATGCAGAGAAATCGATCTCCCGAGTCTCACAATCTATAGTTGCCTTAGACAAGGCTAAGAACGGCATCCCAAGATGATCGGAGACTGGGTGAACTCTCCTCGGTGCTCAATGTCAATGATCGTGAAGTCTATCTCCAGTAGAGCATCTTGGAAAGTAACGATGATTGAAATGGTTCCTCTCGACCGATTAACGGTCTGATCTGCCAACTGAATGATCTCTCTTGACTTCTTGGCAGATCTGAGTTTGAGCTTGGCAAACACGGAGGTCGGAGGATATTAATCGGTGAGTCATCATCGATTCTTGCATGGGTGAATGTGGTATCTTTGATTTCACAATCAAATCTAGGTAACCGCTTTACTCTGTGGCTCGTGGTTTTCTCCTATCATCAAAGACGTGGCCATAGACACTATATGTATCTCAGTCCTTGTTCTCTTATTGCCTGACCTTTTAGGCATCAATTTACTTCTCACAAATCTTTTAAGGTCGGGAAAGTGTTCAATGACCATTATTAAGGGAAGCTCAAAAATCAACTTTCTATCCAATGCTTCCCTAACTACAGGATCCAAAATTTGTAAGTCTTTTCCGTTTTCAATTTTTATGTTATTTTGTGATTTTTCCAATTTTTTGGTCTTTTTGATAGGTGAAGAAGGACTAAGAGAATGTACAGACTCAAGTTTGGAGGAAAAGTGGTTAGTAGAAGAGGGAGATAGAAGTGCTCCAGCTGTACATGACGTGTGGTCAATCCGGTGTCTTCCAGGTTTTCAAGATTCAATCCATAAAATCCATGATCCATATTTCTACCTGGACTCTTGATCGGTCTACAAATGTCATCCTCCAATAAATTCTTATGACACTTCATGAGAGAAGTCAACGCAATTGGAGGATACTGCTGAGAACTCGTGCTCTTATACTCAATACACCTTGACTCGGGTGTGCAATACTGGGTTGAGTATGGCCCATATGTATGGCAGTTGTTGGTCGGAGCCTCATCAGGCGGAGTTAGTAGACAGGGGGTCTGTAAATCAGTCGCATGAATCTAATCCCCTGTATATGTCGGCTCTCCGAATGGGTGATATGAAGGTTGGTCAATGTGGTCTCTATCACTCAGGTCAATCAAGTCAGGAAGATCGTACGGTGCAGGCCTCTCCATTCGGTTTGTCTGGTCGACCATGATGTACCATAAGGTTAAGTCGGGATGTGTGTATGCAATTGTTGTTCGGTCCCAACTCGAGGTGACAATGAGGTATGTGGGGTCAACTGATTCTGTCAATCATTCATCTCAGCAGTGGCTTGCTCTTTGATTGGTTCCTTCATTCCAGCAAGCAGACAAGAATATGGTGAGTCAATACAGAGTGGTTGTGGGTCATGGGTGTAAGAATGTGGGGTAGGTGAGAAGGACGAAGAAGTGCAGAAGTCAGTCGGAGTTCTGACTTCGTGGTCGGGGTGTGGGTATGAAGAGGAATGAGAGGGTGGAGATGATAGAAATATGGTCGAAGAAGAATGACATGGATATGATGACCAATATTCTGACATCTTGGAGGGAAAATGGGAGAATGAAGCGGATCGAGGAAGAAAGCGTGCAAGTGCACCGAATAAAACACAAAACAAACAAACACCATAGCAAACCCTAAGTTCACCTACTCAACACAGTGATGGTCGCAAAAGTCCGACCGTTTATCTTTTCAGGTTTATTTAGGTGATAAATCAAGATATCAATCCAATTACGCAAGGCTCAAAAGTAGGTTTTGGGCACTATCCTAGGGATGCGTCCTCACCTCTCAACAATCACAATTAGCCAAGCATACAATGAGGGTTTTGCTCTCCCAAAACAAGTGTTAGTTTTAATCAATTTTTTTGGTCAACTCTGATTAGCAATCTCAATTTTAAGTTTGGTTATCACTTGATTAGTCCACCAAACAAAGCACGCCTAACGATCAGTCCCGATTTCCTTTTAACCTAAGTTTCAAAAACCAAGGGAAGGGAGTCGGGAAAAGCCGATGCAAATAATGAAATCAGTGATGCATGTCCAGTTCAGAAGACTTACAGTGATCCCCGCGCTCTACATACGGGATGCAAGGCAGAATTGAAATTTTATACTATATGAATGCAAACGAGAAAACCGTTCCTAGACAGGCAGTTCTATTAGCGAGTGATGAACAAGTTAAATTTGACTAATAGCTCTACGGTCTAAGTGTGTCTCGTTAAAAGTGATGTGTGGTCCTAAAAATTACGAGCACAAGCAATCAAGATAATATAATAAAAATGTTCGAAGAGCCGCGAGTGCAAGTCTTATTCTACGTCAAGCAACCACACGACCACGAGCGGGTCAAATGTCCAGTTCGGATACAAGCGCGAGCTCTCAAACAAGAACCGCTGGAAAGTGCAAATTACCTAAATTATTACAACAATATCAAAAACTCTCTCAAAATAAATAGATTCTCCTAACTCTTTAGCAGTTGGCACGCGTCGCGACCGTCGACCTCCGATGCACTCCAAGTCCACCGGGCCCTCGCAAGGAAAATAAAATTTATGTTAGAGAGATAAAAACAAAATATATACAAAAATATGAAGAGAAATAATTGCAAAAAATGGAATAAATACAAGTGGCTCGGGGGTCAGACTACCCGAGTAGAGAAAATCTAAATCCAAAATTTTAAATTAATCTCTAAGAAGTTTGCCTCCCCGGCAACGGCGTCATCTGACGACTCGCTAAATACGATGATTAATTCGGGTTTCGTTGTAATACGTGTACTTAGCGATTCGGTCAGAACCGAGAGAAGATCTCCGTGAAGAGTGTCTCGGCTTAATTTATATCCCGGGCAAGTCCGGGGTCAAACTCAGGGAGGCAAAGGAACAACTTGGGTTTAATTTGAAACTTAGGTCTAGATTTTCACGCGGTTTTTTTAAGAGTTTTTTTTAATGCAAAAACAAAGGTGAAAGGCAAATGCAAGTGAATTAAGACACTAAGAAAGCATACAACAAGGCCAAATTAATTTTAAGTTCAAAATAGTCCAATTTAACCAAATTATATTTTTCCTAGAGTCCTAATCCAGAGATGAATGCAAGGTACTTTTTTTTGGAATTTTATGGTTTAAATTGCAACAATGAAAAATACACACTTTTTATGGGTTTTTTTCACAATTTCTCACACAAACAGAAAGCAAAAATTATGAAAAATTTACTGGAATATAAACATGATGCAAGGAAGGTATAGTAATTTTTTGGAATTTTTTGGCAACATATGAATTTTTTATTGATTTTTTAATGAAAATAGAGTGACAGTGAGTAAATAATTTCTAATGAACCCACAATGTTAAATTAATCAGAATGCGAATTATCCCAAAAGATATTTTCTTATAGAATCCATGAGACTTGAAATTTCACAAAGATGATATACGTGAATTTAATTAAAAATCAAATACTAAAAACACTCTATAATTTATTTCAGGCACAAGACATATCTATTTTAGATGAAATTTGGAAAGCAAGTTAAAAACAATTCAATGCATCATTTCTGATTTTTTAAGAATTTTTGGAGCAACCGCGAGTTAGATATAAATTTAAGAGCACTGATTGGGTAAAATATGAAGATTTTCAATCAATCAATTTTAGTTAATTCACAAAATCTCACAAAAATATAAATAAATATCCACGAGGTATAACATTAGTTGCTCAACACAAAGACATTTTCTATAGAATAAAAAGATGCAAAACAGGTGTCCAAATGAATACACAAACATAGGGGTGTCTCTGCAAAATAGAAATTGAACTAAACAACACAATTGTGCAAGGGGGTACTTTTGTAATTCTAGAAACTTACAGGGAAATATATGCAATTTGCACAAAATAAAAAAAATGAAAAGAAATGGACCTTTCTTCTTCCTTTCTTCCTTCGGCTGAAGATGAACCCAACAAGAGGAGTCGGCGGCGGTGGCCGGCGGCACGCAGAGGAGGCGGGCGGAGGGGCGGAGGGCTGCCGCGTGGGGTCGCGCGAGGCGGCGATGGCGCGGCCTTACGGCTGGGAGGTGGAAAGGGGCGGCGGTGAGATGGCGACTCATGCGTAGAAAGTTGGCGGGTTGGAGGGAGCGCCCGGCTGGCGCGGAGTGGCGGCTGACGGCCGCTTCGTGGTGGACCGGAGCCGGAAGGGCGGTGCGAGGGGGCTGCGGTCGGGTGGGGCAGCGGAGGTCGCTGGCGGAGATGGTGTTGGTGGCGACGGCTGCTGGAAGGGGGTGCGGTCGTCCCCTGAAGTTCGCCGGATTTGCGGAGCAGCTACGCTGGACTCCTGTCGTCGCCCCGATCCGATTGGCGAAATAAAGATCGGAGAGGCTATGCGAGCTCGATGGAGAACTCGTGACGCGGAGCGGAGCTCCGCTGATCTCACCTGAAGGAGGTCGTCGCTTGAGGAAGACGCTTCGCCGCTGCCACCAACAAAACACTCCAAGCTCTCTCCTTATTCTATAAGAATGGTGGATAGGCAAAAAATGAGGATGGAGATGTGTATAAAAGAGATGGAAGGAATGGAGGTTAGAATGGAAGTGGAGTAGAATGGGAGGTTAAATTAGTGGTGGAGTTGAATGGGAAGTTAGATGGATAATGGTGTTGAATGGAAGTTGATGAAATAAGAGAAGTTAGTGTAGAGAATATGATTAGATAAATAAAAATAAAAGTAGGCTACTAAAAAGAGAAAATAAAATAAAGAGAAGAAAAAGAGTGGGTAATTTACAAAAAGAAGATATACACCATGTACATATTTTTTTGTTTGCTTTTCTTTTTATATTTTTTTGTCTTTTCAATAGTAGCTATGTACAATAGGAAAATACAATAAAATACTACAATCAAAATACAACACCACAATGATTTTTTTCGATTTTTAGTAATTAAGAAAGATAAAATAAAAAATGAAGAAAGAAAGAATATATACATAATATACAATGTACATCTTGGTCCCAAAACCCAACTTTTGCAAACGAGCTCCGATTTTAATGAAACCACTTCCGTTGGAAAGATAATTTTCTAAGTTGAACTTTAAAAGTGAGTTTGGTGAATTCGGAGTTCATACGGAGCGGGAATTTGGCCTGGAAATTGGACTTTACGGCCTTTTCTCTTTGGGATCTAGGAGCATTTATTTGAGATAAAGTTTTGTATTTTTATATTTTTATATACATTTTTATAAACAAGTTAGAGAAAGAATTAGGTAAAAAGGAGTTGAAATGAAATTAATAAAAATACATGAAATTTTGGGCTATTTACAGGTGAAAATTTCCTTTAATTTGCGGCTTTTTTAGTGTTAATTTATTTTGTATAATCTAATATACAATAATTAATGTCTTTTATTTACAAGAGTCTTTTTGTTAATTTATGGATTTTATATACATTTATTGGAGAATTTACTCGTGGATTTTGCTAAGAGCAAGATATTGAGATGATGAATCGTGGATTCATCAGGCCCGGATAGATACCATGAAGACCACAACCTCAGCGGATGAGTTGGGTAGCACATTGCACCTAACAACCTGGTTGTATTCGGAATCGCTTGACGGGGTGGGGGTTTTCTTATTTGGTGTATGCTTGTTTGTGAAAAAATATATTCCATTATTGGTACATATATTTGAAATTTGACATCGTGATGACTCTAATCCACAAGAGAGAATCGTAAAATAATTATGGTAGTGTTCTCAAATGACTATTAAGTTAATAAATGAAATTAATGTTGAAAATCTCTTTATCAATTTTAATTTGCATTTGTTATGCATGGAGAAGTTAGTATACCCGAGAGTGTGACGCAGCTCTCGTGGTCTCGGTGAGTCTTAGATGGAGTGTTAGTTCTAGTTCTGCGGGTCTGTCGGTGTGTTCCGCTATTCGGTCGGTGGAGCGTAGTGCTATGGGTATAGTCGCTGTGTCCGTGTCCCTAGTACGACACTCATTGAAGACTTGTACTTTATCACAAGAAAGTATCCAGTGCAGTCCCGTTTGGTCGTGGTGTACTCGTTCCCTGGTATTTCCCTTGCAGCGGATAAGCTAGGGGAAATGGGTTGAAGTTGGAATTGGGAGTTGCTGCTTGAGTTGGTTGCTCCAGTGCACATGATGTGACTGTTGAGATGGTATTTTTATTGTTTGAGCTCAACAACTAAATGATGGAAAGATGCCTTGAATAGTATACTGATAAACACAAATTTCAAGAGAGCCTAAATGGTGTCTCACACAAGGCGGAGACAACCGTCGCTGTGGCGACTCTCAAATGAAACCTGTATTTAGTCAACAATTAACCCACACTAAAGATCAATAAATTAGAAATAATGTGGAGTTAAAATTTATTTTTAACTCTGCACAAATGGTGTATATTGACAAGTATGCAGAGAGTTCGAACACAGGGAGCAAACAGGGTAATTCAGAATTTGATACACAAGTGAATGTGTGTGTGTCAAGTGTCTACACTAAGCAAGCAATCAAAGGAAATTTTTGTGGGTTTTTAATATTAATTTTTTTAATTTTAATTTAATTTTTAATTTTGTACTTTGATTTTTAATTTTCTAATTTTTATAATTTCATATTTTATATTTTTTTTAATTCTTTTTCCAATAATAGAATATATAAGCAATGTAATAAAAGGGAGAAAGAGATATTTATAAAAATAGATAAAAATGTTCAAAAATTAGCAAATAAAGTCCTTTTGGTCTTTTTATATTTTTCTACTGTTTTTGTGATTTTTGGGGATTTTTCAAGGTGTTTTTGGAATTTTTAAAAACTGAAATAAAGGAAAACAGTGGAAAATGTGCTTGCTGTGAGGAAAATGGAAATTAAAATTAGCAAACAACAACCAAAATTTTTCACACTAATTTTCAAATAAAGAGAATGAAATAGAGGACACACAGGACCTGGGTTTGCATTTTTTGGATTTTTCTTTGATTTTATATATTTTTTTGAAGTTTTTTAGTGTTTTTAAATTTTTGATATTTTTCTTTTGATATTTTTAATGATTTTTGGACTGACACTAAAATATAGTAAAATAGACACTAGGTAATTTTTTTGGAATTTTTCGAAGTGTTTTAATATTTTTTTGGCATTTTCTAAGCTAGACAATGCATAAAAAGCATGTTTTTGATTTTTAATAAATATAAAAGTAAAATATAATCAAAAACTAAATTTAGGGCGTGGAAGAACAAGTGTCCAGGAGCTTAACCCTAATTTTGTGGTATTTTTGGACTTAAAATGATAATTTAAATAATTAAAACAAGCATCCAAAAGTTAAACAAACCTGGTAGGGGCATATATGCAAAATGCAAAATATCCAGGGGTATACATGCAAAATCTCCACAAATTTTAAACTGAAACTTGCATTTACTGGACTAAACACAAGTTACAGAACCCGGAGGGGCCTTAGTACAAAATGTTCAAGCCAAACTCGTGCGAAACACACGCCTGGCAGGGACCTAAAGGCAATATCAGAAAATAGCAGGGGCTTGTATGCAAAATCTCCAAATATTTAACGCTTAATACGAAAGTTCTGGGAGCAGAACGAAATACCCTAACCCTGGGGGGTCCCTTCACAAAATGCCCACACCTCACGTGAACTTGTCACGTGAGGTGACGTGGCAGGGGACCTATATGCAAATAAGTAAACTACGGGGATGTTTTTGCAAATATTACAAAAATATTACACTACAGAAAAAAGTTTTAAAACTAAAATATAAATACAAAAGGCGCGAGGGTGTAGATGCAAAATACCTTCAGCGCGCGATCCAACGGCGAGGAAGATGCCACTTGACACGTGGCGCAATCTGAACGGCCGATGACGCTTCGCTGGTGGACGTCTAAGATTAGATCTCGGGTGAGATCTACGGTGGCTGGGTGTTGATGATCGAACGGTCCACGTTAAATCTGGAGGGGCTCCATTGATCGGATGGTGGCGAAGGCGACTGGAAGAACACGGAGGAGCTCCGGCTGGGCGAAGTCTTCCGAGCTCCTCTGGCCTGCTCCGATGGCTTTTGAGCTTCAAAATCGGGCTGCGGCCTCCTCAGGTCCTCCTCTATCTCCTGGATGCGGCAAAAGGGCACGGCGAAGGACGTGACGCTCACTGGCAACTGGCGGAGCTGCGGGGGATTCAAGAGCTCCGGCGAGCTTCAAAACTCGCCTCCAGGAACGATTGGTCGTGCTTTGACCTGCAAGAAGGTTAATGAGGCCCATGGCAAACTGCATGGACCTCAGGATGGAAGTGGGGGTGTGTGGATCGACGGGGAGATGATCGGCCGGAGGAGCGCTCCGGCCAAGTGATTGAATCAAGTGACTCAGGCGATGAAACTCTAAATTTTTTGAGGGTTTTTCATCCTAAAGCGAACAGGAACTGATTGCATGAAAGAAATGAGAGGGGGGGGATGCCCTCAATGGCCGAAGCCAGAGGAAATAGGGTACCTCGACGCCGGCGTTTGGCGGAGGTGCGGGGAGCTTCTCCGACCTCGATCACCTAGGCTGAAGAGCTTGATCTGGAGTTGTCACCTCCAGGAAGGTCTGGAGCGCAAGAAGGTGGAGAGGGGTGGTCCGAAGGAAGTCCAACCGAGGATGGAAGTGGCAGAGCTCTATTTGAAGAATGTTGGATGCGTGAATTCGAGGAGAAGTCACAGGCGGGACATGAAGATCTAAGGAGATCTGGGAGGTCGGCGATGGAGGTGATTGTTCAAGGAACAAGTTTCGTGAAGGAGGCGGCAGCAAAGGACGAATGGCGCGGCCTCGAAAAATCCGCAAAAGCGGGGGAAAACGAGGCACGCACAGAGCTGCAAGGACGAAGGATGGACTGTTGACCCGCCGGTCAACAGTCGGAGGCTCCTGGTTGGTCCACGTGGACCAACCAGGGAAAAGATTAAAAAATTATTTTATTAATTCGTTTAAAAATAGAAAAAGGCCGAATTAATTTTTGGTTAAAAAATAAAAAAATGTTTAAAATTTTATGTAGTATTTTATTATGATTTTTAATTATTTTTATGACTTATATTTTTACAAGTTGCCTTTATACCCCTATATAGGTATATTACCTATGTATTTTAGTACTTTATTTTTATTTTGTATACTTTTCTTTTATTATTTGTATTTAGTATTTTATAAAATTGTAGAATACTTTTATATATGTAAATATATTTTTAGTTTATTTTTCTGATTTATTTTGTATAATTAATAAATTATAAACAGGTATGTATATGTATGTACATAGGTATTGTATCTATGTTTTGTGTATATAAGTATTTTTATTTTAATCTTTATTTACATTTTTATTCTGATTTTAATATTCACAGTTATTATAAGTAATATTTACAACATTATAAAAATATAAAATTATAAAAATAATAAATAAATAATAAATTGAATATTTTACTCTGTACAATGTACAATGAGGGTCCAAAACTCAACTTTCAAACCGTAGCTCCGCCAAATGCGAAACCACCACCAATAATTAGCTTATTTTCTTCTATATACAATTAAAGGTGAGTATGCTGCATTTGGAGTTGTCAGTTGTGAGATACGGGTCTGGGAAGTTGGCATTCTGGATTTTTATTAACTTTTTATCTGTACATTATTTTTCTGTGAAATCAATTTTGTATTTTTCTATATAAAATTATCTACAACTTTCATGTACAAAGTTTCTTTATTTGATGTATAAAAAGTGGAACCAAAAATATGTCCCAAAATGAATAAAGAATGAATAGAATGTATAGGTATTTTATCTGTATTTCTGACCTTATCTCCCCCTACTTTATTCCTTGTCGACCTATTCATCAAGATGCCTAGGTCTCGGGGTTTCGGGTCATAAAATATTTACAATATTTTATTCTTTTTCTTTTCTTTATTTATTCTATAATTTTGGCCTTAAATACAGTATTTTATACACTAATATGATGCACATGCATGAATGTTAAGATGATGATATTAATGATATTTACAGGCATTTGCTAGGGTTTTAGGTGCCAAAATGATAGAATAAAGATGATGAAATGTGGATTCATCATCCCCCTATACTTTACCTTTGCTAGTCCGTAGCAAACACTTATGCAATAAGTGCAAAAAGAAAAAGAAAGAAAAGAAAAAGAAGAACTTGGATTTTATTTGATTATCAAACTTGTCTTCACAAATCAAAGTTTGGAGATTAAGTCGGACCTTTGGAATTTTAGTGCGGGCGGAACCTTATTGAGAACCGTGTTTGAAATCCAACAGTCCCTGAGAATCCCAAAACTCTGTCCAAGTCTCCTCAATAGCCAGGTCAGAAATACTTCAACTCATACGCAAACTCTTACGACTATGAATCTGACTCGTACAGTGTAAGTGATGGTGGCTCTCCCCAACTAGAATAGCAAAGAAACTGACTTCTCCAGTACGACAACCCAATGATTCCCCAATCCAATGACTCCATCCTCGAGGAGCGGGGTATTCCCTTCTAAGTTCAAGTGGCAACTAGCTCAAGAGGAGGGGGTGAAGAGAAGAATGGACGGTCGCCAGTGTAGCTACCTATCCTTGGATGCAAGACCAGTGTAGTCAAGTCATCCTGCTGCAGGCTCACATATTTGACTTTGGAACTCAAGCTTGCTTATTGACTTTGTACATACTTTGCAGGCTTTTTATTTTTGTACATGCATGAACTTTTTTTTTTTTGAAATACCATTCACAGCAGCATTTACCTGAGGAGTTTTTCCTCTTGAGCCAGTAGACTATCCCTCTTTTGAAGCTTTATCGCAACCCACAGCCTCCTGTCTTTAGACTTCCTAATCACTGAACGGGTTGGGGTGCACTTCCCTCCCTAGAGGAGGACAAATGTTTCCACTTGTGTGCATCTCATACCGGCAAATCCAATCCCCTCACCACTCCAACTGAGTCGAGCCATGTGAAAGGTGCAGGTGTCCAAGTTAGGTCATTATCAACAAGAATCGTGCGTGTGCTCCGAAATACTCTACTTAGGCAGTCAAGAATCCATTGAACCAAGTCCTGTGATCCTCAAAGAATTAAGTCAACTAGACCTGAAGTACCTCAAACCCATTTCCTATAAGGTTCCTGTTATTAGGTAGATTTTAAGGTCCAATCAAGCTCCAATCTCCGGATTTTACTTAGACTTGTTCAACTATCAAACTCAATCCGAAAAATGCGAATGCTATGCAATGCAGAAAATATTTTTTTGTGATGCAATTTTCAAAGGTTTTGAACTTTTTATGGATTTTTGAAAATATGATGATGATGCATATGCAGATGCATTTTTTTGTCTTTTTCAAAAAGATTTTTCAAATGTTTTTGGATTTTAATTTTGCAAATGTTTTTGGGATTTTTGAAAAGAAAAAGTTTTGGCTGAAAATCTAGGTTAAAACTATGTACACGGGAGTGCTTCTTATATATACAAGAAGTGGATTTTAAGAATTTACAAGGTAAGTGATCAATTTTATACATATATATAGTGGATTCTGGTGTGATGTATGTATTCCTCAAACTTATTTGACACAAGCTTTTCACACAATTTTTGAAAACTATAGTCCAAAATAATTTTTACAAACATTTTACAAACATGTACACACATTTGAAAATCATTTTGCAAAGGTTTTTCAAACAGTATATATAGATTTTTCAAATATTTTTGCAACCATTTTTCAAATCATTTGCAAATCATTTTTCAAACATTTTATTTCACACAAAGAAAATAAATTTTACAATCCACACATTTTACACAGGTTGAAAACATGTAACAAAACATTTTCAAAATGGTTTTCAATAAATGTTCACGAGGATTTTCAAACTATTTTTCAAACATTTTGCAAAAAACATTTTCACCTGATTTATTAATCAGTAATTACACAAAAAGAATTTGAGGAACAAGACACCTTTTTATTAAGGATTTTTAATGAATTTTAAAGAATAATTAGCCATATTATTAGGAAAATACGAAAGTACGAGTTATGGCTAAAGTATATACACAGTATATACGACCCCCCTATACTGAGCTTGAGCTATGTCCTCATAGATCGGAGAGAAAAGAGAAGACATAACTCGGACTAAATATAGACAAGTCTAAAGAATAAATAAAGGAATGGATGAACAAACGAATGAGAAGTTGACCGTCCCCCCTATACTTAGGATCAAATAATCCTAAATATAGCAGACTGTACACAACGCAAGGAGGTCAAGGGTGGGAATGAACAGATCGTACTCAGATTGTCTCCCCCTATACTTAGGGTAAGATATCCCTAAGTATAGACAAGAAGAGGAGACAATGGAGAGGATCGAAATGAAAATGAAAGAAACTCGGGGTGCCAACCCCCCTATACTTAGGACAACGTACGTCCTAAGTATGGAAAACTGTCTACAAGGGCGGCACCTTTTTGATAGATACAGAAGATAGAAATGGAAAAGAAGAAAAGAAGAAAAGAAGAAAATAAATCAACAGATGAAATTGTGATATGAACAGATGGATCTGTACAGCGGAAGATGGAATTGATCACCATGTATGAGATGCAGATGATGCGAGTCAAAGGACACATCTCATACCAGAAGAATGGGGGCAACGTCAATGGTCGGCGGATCATGATCTAGATATAATTTCAGGCGTTGACCATTGACGCGGAAGGTAGAGGAAGATGACGGTTCGGATATGTCGATGCTGCCATTGTCATGTACCTTCCTGACCACATACGGACCTTTCCACTTGCTCTGTAACTTCCCTGGGAATAATTTCAGCCTGGAGTCAAACAACCATACTCTCTAATCTGGCTCAAACTGTTTATGGCTGATATGTGAATCGTGCCATGTCTTCACTTTCTCTTTGTACTGTAGGCTGTTGGAGAAGGCTGTGTCTCTCAGTTCCTCCAGGGCTGCCAATTCTGCTCTTCTCTGGTCTCCTATACTCTCTGGATCTAAAAGCAACTCAGTGACTTCCCAAAAAGATTTGTGCTTGATCTCCACTGGAAGATGGCACGGCTTGCCATAGACGAGACGAAAGGGAGACGTCCCCAATGGATTCTTGAAAGAAGTCCGATAAGCCCACAAGACCGAGTCCAAAAGCTGTGACCAATCCTTTCGGTCTGGGCGGACAACTTTCTGCAAGATTGTCTTTATCTCCCGATTCGAAACTTCGGCAAGACCATTAGTCTGAGGGTGATACGGTGTGGCAACCCGATGGTCAATGCCGAACTCGTCTGCAAGGGCCCTAACCTTGTCATTGATGAAGTGAGACCCCCCGTCTGAAATCAAGACTCTAGGTACCCCGAACCGTGAAATGATATTTTTCCTCAAGAACTTGCAAACGGTTTTAGCATCTGCGGCTCGGGCGGGGATGGCCTCAACCCATCGGCTGACATAATCAACAGCGAGCAGGATATGCTCGAATCCCTGACTCTTAGGAAATGGGCCCATGAAATCAATCCCCCATGCATCAAACACCTCACAAAAGTGAATGGGTTGCATGGGCATCACGTCTCTCTGTCCGCAGGTTCCCATTTTCTGACAGTCAGTACATCTCTTCACGAACTCATCAGAATCCTTGAAGAGAGTAGGCCACCATAGGCCGGATTGGAGCACCTTCTGTGCTGTTCTTTTTCCAGAATGATGTCCTCCTGCCTCAAGCTTGTGGCAGTATGTGAGGACGCTATGATGCTCTTCTTGAGGAATGCACCTCCTCCAGATACTGTCCCCTCCTTCATGATAAAGGACGGGATCCTCCCAATGGTAAAACTTGGCCTTCGCCAGGAAGGTCTCGGGTTTCTGCCTGGGCCAACCTTGTGGAACCGTCTTGGCAACAAGATAGTTCACAATGTCAGCGTACCACGGGAGCGCGTTGATAGCCAAGATCGCCTCATCTGGAAATGTCTCTGTGATAGGTGCGCTGGGCTCAGATTCTCCAATCTGGAGAGATGATCCGCCACCACATTCTTGACTCCAGGCTTGTCCTTAATCTCAATATCAAAATCCTGGAGTAGAAGGATCCATCTGGTGAGACGTGCTTTGGCATCCTTCTTAGACATTAGGTACCGGATGGCGGTGTGATCAGTGGAGATGGTCACTCTAGATCCGAGAATGTAAGATCGATACTTATCAAGAGCAAAAACTACGGCCAGCATCTCTTTCTCAGTCACAGTGTAATTCTGCTGCGCAGCATCCAAAGTCCGGCTGGCGTAGTGAATGGCAAAAGGTAAACCATCCCTTCTCTGTCCAAGCACAGCCCCAACGGCAAAATCTGAAGCATCTGTCATGATCTCGAATGGGAGAGACCAATCGAGTGGCTGAAGGACAGGAGCTGAAACAACCATATTTTTGAGAGTTTCAAAAGATTCAAGACACTTATCATTGACAATAAACTCGATGTCTTTTGTCAGCAAGTCAGTGAGCGGTCGGGCAATTCGACTGAAGTCCTGAATGAACCGTCGGTAGAAACCGACATGCCCCAGAAAAGACCGTAACTGACGCAAGTTGGACGGTGGATTGAGTTTTCTGATAATATCCACCTTAGCCGGATCGACCTCCATGCCCCTGTTGGAGACGATATGACCAAGGACCGTCCCTTGAGTCATCATGAAATGACTCTTCTCCCAGGATAAGACAAGATTGACCTCAATGCAGCGCTTGAGCACACGGTCTAGGCAGTCAAGACAAGCGTCGAACCCGTCGCCATAGACCGAGAAGTCGTCCACGAAGACCTCTAAACAGTCACCCACCATGTCCGGATTAGCACGAAAACCCGAGCGACTAAGGTAATCAGGTGTATCTAAGATGGTCGTTGCGACCTCGGTCACTCAGACGTGTCAATCAAGAAAAATTATCAGACCACTAATTGAAATAAAATCAATCAAACAAGGCAAGTGGTCCTGCTAAGTGTTTAACCTGGTATAGCTCCCAGGGTCGAACTCGAGGAGCACGGGTTGGCCAAAGGCCTACGAAGTAGTAAAAATGAAATAAAATAAAGAAAAGATATTTTTAGTGATTTTTAATGGTTTTTATATTTTTTTTGGATTTTTAATAGATGAAGAAAATAAAAGAAACAAAAACAAGCGCACTTAAGCAAATTATTTAATGCATCAAAAATCAAGCAAAAATTCAAACAAAAATATTTTTATGTTTTTAATGTTTTTTAGTGTTTTTGGTTAATTTTTGATAATTTTCTGATGTATATTTTATTTTCTAAAAATCAAACAGTAACGAAAATGTAAGGTACTATCCAGCAAGGCCCAAAATCCCTAAATAAAATATCCAAGGATCTCAAAAGGGCCTAGAGGTATTTTTCCTGTAAACTAGGTAAAACAAGAAAAATTTGAGTACCAAAATTATTGTTTTGGGGTTTTTAGATTATTTATTAGAATTTTTATGAGTTTTTAGGTGTTTTAAAGTTTTTAGGGTTTTTAAGCAGTGGAAATTAGCCAAAATTGGCTAGAAAATCAAGAAACACAAAGTACACAGTACCTAATTTTTGTGGAATTTTTGAGGGGGTTTTTATATTTTTTTGGGGTTTTTAAAACTAGACAGTAGCTGAAATAAGGGTTTTTGAATTTTTAAAAATAGCAAATAAACTCAAAAATGTCCTAAAAAATTCTCAAAAATCCTACAACATGGCAGGAGCCATGTGTCAAATTTTCATCGAATTTGGAGGTGATTTGATTTTTTATTCAAAAATAACAAGAGGGCACTGTGCACAGGGACTGAAGTGCAAATACCCTAAGTTCTGGGGGTCCAGGTGCAAAATACCCAGCAACGCACGCGCGCGGCGCTTGCCTGGGGCACTCAGGGACCTCTTTGTAATAAAAGTAAGGTCCGGGGACTATTTGGTAACTCGTACCAAAATTTCAGGGACCTCAGATGCAATTTACCCTAAAATAAGCGCACATGCGCAATTAAAACATTCACAGGGGCATAGATGCAAATACTAAAAAGTTCTCATTCATTTCTAAACATCCAGAACTACAGGGAATATATTGCAAATAACCCAAACATACACGTGACGAAGCACGTGGCTCCACACAGACAGGGGTATAAGTGCAAATATCTAGAGTATGAGGTCCAATGTGCAAATAACCCAACGTAAATAAAGTACGCAAAATATTTACAGGACTGGAACTAAAAGCATAAACTAAGAGGGGGCCTAAGACAAATTACCACTTATTTAACGTCGACGGGCGGATGATTGACGCGTGGCTGATCTGACGGTTCTGGACGACGGCGCCTTTAACCCTTCGAACGATGGCCGAATCGACGTCTGAGGGAGAGGCACGTGGCGGATCTGACGGCCACGGGTGGCTGGTGCCTCTCTCTCTCTGCTCTGACGGTCAAGATCAACCCTCTGGATGATCGGACGGTGACGGCGGCTCCATGGATGGATGGTCACGATGAAAACTGGCGCGCCGAGGTTGATCTGACGGTTGGCGAGGATCCTGGAAGAACAAGTCGCCGGCGACTTTTGCCGGCCTCGTGTGAGCGCTGGGATCCTCCCCTGCTGCCTCCGGAGATCGGAGAAGGTGCGCGATGAAGCTCCGCAGCTGATGGTGGTCTCCGATGGCCCAGCCGAGCCCTGGAGGGGCTCCGGCAAGGTCGGCGGAGGAGAGCTCCTGGCCTGGAAGACTCGAGCCTTCAGATGGGCTCGCACTGACCTGCAAATGGAACCAGGAGATTCGCGGGTCGAGGGCAAAGTGCCTCGACCCGGTTAGGCGTCGTGGAGGTGGTGTGTGCGTCGGTGCGGACGAATCTCGACGAAGCGACGGCGAGGGGATTCGAATCCCAGCTCCTGTGCGAGCTGGGTTGAACGGAGGGGCGGAGAAGGTGCGCGGAGGGAAGGCGGAGGTGAATATGGGTTCCGATGATCGAACGGACGCGGGAGGTGGTCGGAATCGATGGAACGCGGCGGCGGAGCGGATTGGGGCAAAATGGAAATTAGGCTAAATAGGGAAGCTAAGGGATTACCTGGGCGGTCGAGGAGACTATGCTGGAGCTGGGGTAGCTCCTGGTCGTGGCCTCAAGGGTTGTCTCGGCCCGAGGCTTGAGCTCCTGCTCTGGGCGGAGCACGGCGGTGCTAAGTCGCCGGATCAGTGGAAACCGGCCCCTCTCCTCGCTGCGACGGCACCTGGAGCGAGCTGTCACTCACGCTCGGGCACGGGAGCTCACTGGGGGTGGAGCGGATTAGCCAAAGATGCAGAATGAGGAGGCGGAGCTTGGTATTTAAGTGGCTCGGGGTCCGAAAAGATGAGCTCGGGTAGGGTCACGGTGGCGCGCGGACCCCGAGATTGACGCCCGGCGAGGGTGTCGGATGTGGGAGGTGACAAACGGAGCCGGGGTCTGGGTGTTAGGCAATCGGGTCGAGCGGGTATAAAATGGAGAAATCGGGTTGGCCGCTCGAACCCGTGGGAAGTGGTCCTGGGGGGGCCAGTTGACCGGGCGGTCAACATCCCCAGGACCCAATGAGGATGGGCCACGTGGCCGGATTTTGAAACTCAAATTCAAGGTAGCTAGGGCCCGATTTTGTAAAATCCCAAAACATGAAATATTTTTATTTTATTTTTTTCTATTTTTTTGGTGATTTTTAATTAATTTTTGGAAATAAAAATAAGGTATTTACAATATGTAGCTATATATAGGTATATGTACATTAGGTAGATTTTTGATTTTTGATTTTTAATTATTATTTTTGTACAATTGTATTCCTATTTTATATTTTATTTATTTATAGAATAAAATGAGGAATAAAAGGGTATTTTTATTTTGTTTTTATTATTTATATACATAGGTGAAATAAATAGTTATGTACATTTATATACATGGTATATATACAATGTATTTTTGTGTTTTGAATTTTGTAATTTTTATTTGATTTTTGTTTTGATTCTTTTCATTTTATTTATTTATAATACATAATATAGGATATTTACAAAAAGTTTAGAAAATAATTTTATTTATTTATAAGGTTGAATAAATATAGGAGTATGGTCTATGTACATGGTGAAAGGGCATTTTTGAACTTTTTGATTTTTGATTTTTTTTGTTTTGTTTTTAATATTTTCTATACAAATATGTACAAGCATATTTTTGGGTGAGGAAAATATAATTTTATTTATTTATATAGATATTTACACATGAGCCCCTATCTCCCTCTACTTTGGCTTTTATGCGGTCAGGCCCATGCTGAGCCCTCCCTTGGGTTAGGTTGCTCAATATTTATTCTAAATATTTCCCTCTTTTTCTTTTTCATCTTTATTCTTTTATTTTTGCACAAAAACATGCTAATTCTAGGTTTTTACAAAATGCATGCTTTTGCTAATTAACCCTATTTACACATATCTACATGCATTTGCATAGGTTTTTGTAGCTAAAATATAAGAATAAAGAGTGATGAATGGGTATTCATCACCCCCCTATACTATACTTTTCTAGTCCCTTAGCAAACACTTATTTGAAAAAGAAGTGAAAAAGAAAGAAAAAGAAAAAGAGGATGTACATGGATCAAGGTTGATTATTAAACTTGCCTTCATTAAATTGAGGTATGGAGCTCAATCAGATCTTTGGATTATTAATGTGTTGGAACCTTATTTAGACTTAAGCTTAAAACCTAACAGCCTCTAAGTTCCACCAATCTATAACCAAGACTCCTCAATGCTCCAGATCAGAACAAGTCATCAAGCACAAACCCTGAAGACCATGAATCTTTTCTTGTCCTGTGAAAGTGAGGTCTAAGCTCTCCACCTCAGAAATGGCAACTTGACAACCCTCCCTAACAAGGTAACTCTATGACCTCAATCTGGCCACTCTTTCCTCGAGGAGCGGGGTATTCCCTTCTAAGTTCAAGTTCAACCGGCTCAAGAAGAGGGGGAAGAAGAGAATGGGTCAAGGCCAGTGTAGCCAAGTACCCTTGGGAGCTTGACCAGTGTAGCCAAGTCTCCCTGCTGCAAGCTACAACAGGTGGATCATGAAATCAAGCTTTGCTTATTGCACTTATATACATACTCCGGTGGGATTATCATTTTCTCTCAGACCCACCACTTTTTTGGAGTTCTTTTCTTTTTGCACACATTTTTTTTCTTTTTTTCAAGTGCATCTGTACAACATATACATGTGCAGCATATATACAAGGAGTTTTTCCTCTTGAGCCAGTAGACTATCCCTCTTTTGAAGCTTTATTGCAACCCACAACTCCCGTCGTTAGACCTCATGGCAACCAGACCAAGTTGAGACGCACTTCCTTCACTATAAGAAGAAGAGAGGTTCCGCCTAGAAGTACTACCCTCATATGCTACCCCAAGTCAAGGAAGACTGCCTCCTCACCACCTCATCCGTAGAGAGCTCGGTGCATAGTGCGGTTGTCCAAGTAAAGCCATAATCTATATGAGTCATGTGTTGTTGTTAAGTGCTCTACTTAGGCTCATTGAGATGACATGTGATCATAGCCTAGTGGACTCAAAGAATTAAGTCACCATGGACCTGAAAAGCCTTAAACCTAAGCCCTATAAGGTTCCTCTTAGAATTAAGTGGATTAAGATCTTGATCAAGCTCCATTTCTCAATTTGATTCCAGGCTAGTTTAAATGTCAACTATCATCCAGCAAAACTATATACATATGTACAAAAAGATGCTTATTTCCACACATTTTACAATCATGCAAAATTTTTGAAAAATGTTTTGAAATCATGGATGGATGATGCATGAAGTGCAAGTTTTGCAAAAAGATATTTACACACATTTACACAAGATTTTTGCAAACTTTTGATTTTCAAAACATTTTGGAAAAATTTTGTACTATATACATAATTTTGATAAGAAAATACTTACACAAGCTTTACACAAAAGATTTTTGAAATCATTTTTACAAAAATAATTTGTACACTAGCTATGTATGTGCAAATAAAAGAGGATTATGTACATTAAAAAAATTTTAATTTTTGTGATTTTTAGCCATTTTTATTTATTAACACACTCACACAAAGTACGAGTTATGGCTAAAGTATATATGAAATATATACACACCCCCCTATACTTAGCTCGAACGATGTCCTCAGAGTCAAGAGCGATGAAGAAGACATAACTCGTGCTATGTATAGGGAAGTGAAAAGAAAGGCTATACAAAAAGAAATGCGAAGTCAAGAGGGACCCAGGTCTTCCCCCCTATACTTAGGATCAAGTAATCCTAAGTATAGCAGGCTGTATACTAAGGGAAAACCTGAGTGCAGGATGTACAGGGTCGACCCCCCCTATACTTAGGGTGAAATATCCCTAAGTATATGCAGCAAAACAGGGGTAGACAGAAACAAAAGAAATACCCGAAAGGTCTCACATCCCCCCTATACTTAGGGTAAAGTGCACCCTAAGTATAGCATAATCACAAGATGGGGAAGGGGATGTGGGACTAAGGAATGTGGTGATATGGACATCTGGATCTATATACAGCGGAAGATCAGTGAAACTCAGGCGTGAGATGCATTAGATGTGAGTCAAAGACCACATCTCACGCAAAATGAATAGGGGCAATATCAACGACCCGCGGCTCATGATCTAGAAATGGCTTGAGCCGCTGGCCGTTCACTCGGAAGGTACTCTCAGAAGACAACTCGGATATGTTGATGCTACCGTTGTCGTGTACCTTCCTAACCAGATAAGGTCCTTTCCATTTGCTCTGTAGCTTCCCTGGAAATAATCTAAGTCTCGCATCAAACAGCCATACTCTCTGTCCAATCTCAAAATGCTTGTGGCTGATATGAGAGTCATGCCACTCCTTGACTTTCTCCTTGTAATGTAGGCTGCTTGAGAAAGCTGCATCTCTGAGCTCCTCCAGGGCAGCTAGCTCTGCCCTCCTCTGGTCTCCCATACCATCTGGATCCATGATAATGTCAGTAATTGCCCAAAGTGACTTGTGCCTCAGCTCAACAGGTAAATGGCATGGCTTGCCATACACGAGGCGAAAGGGAGATGTGCCCAAAGGTGTCTTGAAAGACGTCCTATATGCCCACAAGACCGAGTCCAATAGCTGTGACCAATCCTTTCGGTCAGGGCGGACGGCTTTCTGCAGAATAGTCTTGATCTCCCTATTCGACACTTCGGCTAGACCATTCGTCTGTGGATGGTAAGGTGTAGCAACACGATGGTCTATGCCGAACTCGCTAGCAAGTGCCTTCACCTGGTCGTTGATGAAGTGGGATCCCCCATCAGAAATCAGAACTCGTGGAACCCCGAACCGCGTGATGATGTGCTTCCTCAAAAATCTGCAAACTGTCCTCGCATCAGTGGCTCGGGCGGGGATAGCCTCCACCCAACGACTCACATAATCGACGGCCAACAGAATGTACTCAAATCCCTGACTCTTAGGGAATGGACCCATGAAATCGATGCCCCATGCGTCAAAAACCTCACAGAAGTGAATGGGCTGCATCGGCATCATATCACGCTGTCCACAAGTGCCCATCCTCTGACAGTCAGTACACCTCTTCACGAACTCATCTGAGTCCTTGAAGAGGGTAGGCCACCACAAACCGGATTGGAGCACTTTCTGTGCCGTTCTCCTCCCAGAATGATGTCCTCCTGCCTCAAGCTTGTGGCAGTAAGTGAGGACGCTATGGTGTTCCTCCTGAGGAATACACCGACGCCAGACGCTGTCCCCTCCCTCGTGGTAAAGGATGGGATCCTCCCAATGGTAGGACTTGGCCTTCGCAAGGAAGGTCTCAAGTCTCTGTCTGGGCCAATCTTGTGGGACTTTCCCAACAACGAGAAAGTTCACAATATCGGCGTACCATGGAAGTGAGGCGATAGCAAGAATCGCCTCATCTGGGAAGGTATCTCTAATAGGGTCAATCTGCTCAGAATCCTCAGGCTGCTCTAGTCGGGAGAGATGATCCGCCACCACATTCTTGACTCCAGGCTTATCCTTTATCTCAATGTCGAACTCCTGGAGTAGAAGGATCCATCTAGTCAGTCTGGCCTTGGCATCCTTCTTTGCCATGAGGTACCTGATGCCGGTGTGATCTGTAAACAAAGTCACTCTAGATCCGATGATATATGATCTGAACTTATCCAGGGCAAACACTACTGCTAGCATCTCCTTCTCTGTGACTGTATAATTCCGCTGGGCGGAATCCAATGTGCGGCTAAGCATAGTGTATGGCAAATGGCACTCCATCCCTCCTCTGTCCTAGCACTGCCCCTACGGCAAAATCGGAGGCGTCCGTCATGATCTCGAATGGGAGAGACCAATCAGGCGGCTGGAGGACAGGAGCCTCAATAACACACTGCTGGAGAGTAGCAAACGACGAGAGACACTTGTCATCGACAAGGAACTCGGTTTCTTTCGTCAAGAGGTCAGTCAACGGTCGGGCAATCCTGCTGAAATCATGAATAAATCTCCTATAAAATCCAACGTGCCCCAGAAATGACCGTAGCTGCCTCAGATTGGACGGCGGTGCGAGTTTCCTAATGACATCAACCTTGGCCGGATCAACCTCCATGGCCCTATTGGAGATGATATGGCCAAGCACCGTCCCTTGAGTCACCATGAAGTGACTCTTCTCCCAAGATAGCACCAAATGATACTCAATGCATCGCTGGAGTACTCGATCTAGGCAGTCAAGACAAGAATCAAATCCGTCGTCGTAGATCGAGAAATCATCCATGAAGACCTCCAAACACTCCCCTACCATGTCCGAGAAGATCGACAGCATGCACCTCTGAAAAGTCGCAGGGGCATTGCATAGCCCAAATGGCATGCATAGAAAAGCATATGTGCCAAAGGGACAGGTAAAGGTGGTCTTCTCCTGATCCTCAGGAGCGATGGCCACTTGGTTGTAGCCCGAGTACCCATCCAAGAAGCAATAATGGCTCTTCCCTGCCAGTCTCTCAATGATCTGGTCAATAAAAGGCAGGGGGAAATGGTCCTTCTTGGTGGCTTGGTTGAGTCTCCTGTAGTCAACACAAACCCTCCAAGAGGTGGGTACTCGTGTAGCAATCTCCTCTCCCGACTCACTGATCACAGTCGTGATGCCCGTCTTCTTGGGCACCACATGCAAGGGGCTGACCCACTTGGAGTCGGAAATGGGATAAATAAAACCTGCACCCCACCATTTTGATATTTCCTTCATCACAACCTCTCTCAGGTTGGGGTTAAGACGCCGCTGGAACTCACGCGACGGCTTCGCCCCATCCTCGAGATAGATATGGTGGGAGCACACTGATGGACTAATCCCATGGAGATCTGCTACGCTCCATCCGATCGCCTTGCGGTTCTTTTCAAGAATCCCCATCAAACGGGATTCCTGCTCTCCAGTCAACTCGGCGGAGATGATGACTGGGTACATCTCTGGCTCGCCCGCAAGGACTCGATACTTCAGCGAAGTAGGGAGCGGCTTCAGCTCTGGAATGCTGGGTGCCGGCAAATCTGGCTGCGGAAGAAACTGAGTGAAAGCTGCAAGGTCGGCCAAATCTGCATGGGAAAGTGAAAGCGTACTCTCGCAAACTGGATCGGGGGAAGGCGGCTCAACTGCACTGTCTCTGGTCTGCTCTGCCTCTACCTCCTCCTCATTTGTAGACTCAGGTGGAATCAGGTCTGGCATCTGATCATCACAATCGGCCCAATCAGACTCTGAATCCGAGGGATCTGTATCAACCGCGGTGGCATCAGTACCACCGGAAAACAAGGTGGCCTCAGCACCACCATCACTAAACATCGTGCTGCGATCAAGGACCGGCACTGCTGCCTCAATGGTATCCTGAACCAGATCTGTGCTCTCCAGACTCTCCTCTGCTATCATCTCGGCATCAGCTGTATATGAAAGTGAGAGGATGGTCTGTGTCTCAAGATCTGCCCAAGCTGCCTCATCATCTGTGATAACAAAATCACATTCCTGGTGGATGTCTGGCTCTGTATCTGTCAGCTGCTCTGTATCTGTAGTAGCCTCTGAGCGTGCTCTATCTCTAGCTCTGTAGTCCTCGACCGTCTCTATTTGTATACTCTCGCCCTGGACGCGAAAGTACACCTTCCCGCTATCATGATCAGTCACCGCTTTGGCTGTGGCCAAGAACGGACGACCAAGGATGATGGGGGTATCGGCCACTGACTCAGGGATCTCCATGTCCAACACTACGAAGTCCACGGGGAATTTCAGGCCCTGAATTGTGACGATAATGTCTCGTAATAACCCCTTCGGCCTCTTGACAGATCGATCAGCGAACTGAAGGACTGTCCTGCTCTGTCGAAGAGTGCCCAACTCGAAGCGGTCGAGAAGGGCTGCCGGAAGAAGGTTACTCGACGATCCGCTATCTAGAAGAGTACGGTCGAACCTCTGCTCACTAATCTGGCATCTGACATACGGGGCCCCTGAATCTGGCCTCTTGGCTGGCAGGCGGTTCTGGATCGCAAAACACGTGGCTTTCGTCAGCACATGTATCTCTGAAGTGTGGTTCCTCCTCCTCCTCCTGACTGTAGTCCTCTCTCTCAAAGATCGCTGGAGAAGGGGGATGTGCTGCAAAGCCTCCTGGAGGGTCAGCTGGATATGGAATCGATCGATCATGCTCTGGCTGAACTCCTCAAGCTCTCTCTTTTTTGGATCTTTTTCTTTTTTCTTCCCCTTCCCCATCTGCAGGGCTCTAGGGAAGGGGATCACAGGGTCCTTCTCAGATGAAGGACTAGGAAAAGGTCTAGGCGGTTCAAGGACCGGATCCACACATACATCATGCACCACAGTGGGACCAGAAGAAAGTAAACCTTTTCCTTTATTCACAACAGAGTTCTGAGATACAGGAATACGAGGAAAAACATCATCTCTATCTGTACAAACACCGGTGGCCTCAGTACCACCACGGGCTGGCTCTGCTGCTGCTGCTGGTAGACGTCGTGCGGCATCAATACCGCGGGCTGGCTCGGCTGAACGGGTGGCATCAGTACCACCTCCTGACTCTGGTGAAGTGGCGGCCTCAGTACCGCCGGTGGGATCAGCATCCTTGGTGGCCTCAGTGCCACCGTCATCGTCTGGAGCGGCCTCAGTACCGCTCTCCTCCTCCTGTGGCGCCTCTGGGATGTCCTCGTGGTGAAGCTCAGATGAGGCGCCGCCGCCTGCTGGGGTCCTACCGCTCCTAAGTGTGACAAAATCAGCATCAAATAGATCCGAAGATGTATCATCAAATGGGTCACTAGGAGTGGCTAACTCAGTATGTACTACCTGCTCAGATTTCCTCTTGAGGTTGTTCGGATTCGGCTCTATCTGGGCTGGTATGGCGTCCTTCCCTCTCACCAGGTCCCGCATCTCCTGGCGGAACTCGTCCATCTCCCGTCGGAATGTGGCCTGCTGGTCCGTGAGGAGGCGTGCGATGTCATCCAAAGCGGGGCTCTCGTGGGAGCCCGACAGATGGCCTCTCTGTGGGTGAGGCTGCTGGAACTGCTGTGGTGGGTAAGAGGGGTAGGATGGAGGGTGTTGCTGTTGGTATCCCGGGTGAGCCTGCTGCTCACGTCTCCACGACTGTCCCTGCTGCTGATAGGGACGCGAACCGAAGGACGAATGGTGCTGCAGATATGCTGGGGGCTGCTGCTACGGCTGGTGGTGATCTCTCTGCTGGGAGTACTGCCCTCCCTGTCCTGACGGCTGCTGCTGGGGCTGGGTACCACCACTCCCCCACCTGAATCCGGGATGGTCTCGTCGGATCCCAGGCTGGGGGCGGTCATACCAAATCCCGTTGACATCCATCAACGGCTCGACATCGAAGGGGGCTGGCGGGAGTACTGCCAGAGGCTGGTCCGGCTGGTAGACCACCATCTGTATCTCTGGAGATGGTGGGGACTGGTAGGTGGGCTGCGGCTGCTGGTACGGCTCCGCCTGTACAAGATGGACCTGTCTAGGCTGCACGTGGGTGCTGGAGCGCTGGACGAGCTGCTGCTGCTGCCGGCGTCGCCTCGCGACTGAAGACGGGGCTGAGAAGCCGTCTGTGCCTCCTGGAGACACACGAGCTGTGTCTTCATGTCGCTCAGAACCTGTGCCATCTGCTCCATCTGCGTGATACTCTGGCACTGCTTCTTCTCTATCAGCTCCATGCGGTCCAGCTTCTCGCTGATAATGCCCATGTCCGCAGCTGATGACTCTGCCTGTGCTGCTGCGGCTGCGGACGAACTGGATGGACCTGCATCTACCCGTGCTATCCTCTGGTACTGCACGGGTCCTGGCTGATGTGGCTGGGTCTTCTGAGTATACAACCTGGTCTGAGACATCACCATATAGTTCTCAGCCATCTCCTCGTAGATGGCCCAGACCTGGTCATGGTCCTTGGCGAAGTAGGACCCGCCGCAAGAAGCGTTCACCAGACCCTGAAGCTCTGGCGTCAACCGACTGAAAAAGCTCTGAACTAGGTTCGGCTTGGAGATGTCGTGGTGCGGGCATCTGTCTAGGAGCTCTCGGAACCTCTCCCATGCCTCGTGGAACTGCTCGTTGGGGAACATGGAGAAGTTGCTGATCAGGGCCCTGCTGCATTCGTCCGCCCGAGTGGATAGTACTTGTTCAAGTACTCGGTGCGGAGCTGCTCCCAGGTATAGACAAACCTCCCAAGGTGCTTCAGCCAGGTGGCTGCTCTATCTGCCAGTGAAAACGGGAAGGCTATCATCCGGATCGTATCCTGGTCCACATGCCGGTCGTGGACAGTACTGCAGTCATCAGAAACTCCTGGAGGTGGGGCTCCTCAGTGGCGAGTCCGTGAAAACGAGGAAGCATCTGCAGGGTGTTCGGGGGGAACTTGAAGTCCCCCACGATAGCAGGTACCACCACCCAATGGTGCATCAGTGTAGATCCGGGGTTGTGCAACTCCCGCATCGGTCTAGGTGGTCCTCCTCCTCCCGCGGCTGCTGCCGCTGCGGCGGCGCCGCGGCTGCTGCTGCTGCTGCTGCTGCGGCTCGTGCCTCTGCATCCGGTATCTCCTCGGGCTCGCTCTGCTCATCTCGCTCCAAGCGGAGGCGCTCCAACTCTCTCCTCATCTCAATCATAAATGCTCCCTGATCGCGTAGCTGCTGCTGAACCGTCTCTAATGAGGCGATCAAGGTGGAGTTGATCGCTCCCTGATCCATCACAACGTGCTCTGTGCGGGAACGATCCTCAGAACTGCCGGCCATGGCGACGTCTGCAAAACCAAACGAGCCCAACTCAGGTGCTGTCAAATGTATCAATCTCTCCTCGGGCTCGTGTCTCTCAGGTAGATCAGAAAGGGGGTCGAGGGGGAACAGGGTGGAATCGTACTCGGGCTCGGAGAGCGGGTCTGAGCTCTCACGAGCCAACCTAGATGAGGAGGTAGACGTGCCCGAAAGCGGTGCAGCCAGAGGCTGCCTAAGAGACCGTCTACCCATCATCTTGATCTGACGAGTAGGGCGGATGAGATCTGGAAAAATTATGATCTGAAAACAAACCCCCGGTTCACCAACGCAACGCGAGCTGAAGACCGTGAAAGTTCGGTCAAATTATCTTGTCGATTTTATTTTGGTGAACAAACAGAATATCAGAGCGCTTACGTGACCTGTTGGGATATCCGATGCTAACCCAACCGACTGGCCCGCACGGAAAAGTCGGTAATCAGTCGGGACTAGCAACGGGGGGCTCTACCTAGGGTGCGGGTCACTCTCTCGCGCATCCAAACCAAACAATGAGGGGGTTGCTCTCCCCAAGACAAAATTTTTAGGGTGAGCGGTTTTTAGATCAATAATTTTAGCAGTCCCAATTTTATGGTTTCACTTTTTTAATATTTTTCAAAGCAAACAAAAGGCCTAACGAATTTTTCGGTTCTCCTTATTATTAAGTCCAAAACAGGGGGGAGAAGACGAAAAAGCTGATGCACGATAAATCAATGATGCATGCAAAGTCAGAAATGCGTACCTGCCTCCAGCACTCTACATGCAAGATGATCCGTGCATAAAAGTAAAGACAGAAATAAAACTAACCTAAATGATGCAGCGGTAAAGCCGAGTCCTAGACGAGCAAGTCTAGCGAAGAACCGTCTAACCGGTCACCGACCTCCAAGCCAAAGAGTCCGGTCTTGGCCCGTCCCTCCTCTGTTCGACAAATCGGGGGTAGGAGTAAGCGCTTTACAGGACGGGCTGCGGCACGTAGGCTACGGAGGCAAATGAATCGGTTATTTTTATTATTTATTTTAAGTAGGTCCAATTATCGATCTATGGGAACAGATATGCAATTAGGTGTGTGGATCCTACTAGTTACGGTACATTCACCAGAAAATCCTAAATCTAGGGGCTCGAGCAAAAACCGCAAAAAACCGGAAAAGACAGAAATAAAAGAAAAATAAAACCGCAAAAAAGCCGCGAAAAACCGCAAAGGTCCTAAAGGGTCCCCCGAGCACACCGGTGCTCGGCGAAACAGACCCGCTACGGTCAAGTCACAGGTGTGTCCAAGTCCTGTCCCTGTATTATTATAATAATAATGAAAAGAAAATAAAAACCTAATCTAACCTCACCCACTCAACTCTCTCCCTCTCGCTCTCTCCTGCGGCTTCGTAGAGAAGGAAGCCGCCTCCAAGTTCCTCGGCTGCACCGGCTCCTCGAAAGTCGCCTCCGCGGTCCTCAGGCCCTCGCAAGAAAAAGAGATGAGTGGTCAGAACCAATAATAAAATAATAATCAAAGGAAAATAAAGCCAAATGAAAAATAAGGGTATATGTGCAATAATATAAAATAAAATAAAATAAAGCACACAAAATAAAACAAAAACAAAAACAAAAAGAAAATGAAAAATAAATCAAAATAAATGAAAAAGAAAAATAGAAACAAAAGCCGCGAAAAGGCCGCGAGCTCCGAAGAGCCGCGAAAATAAAACGAAAAGAAAATAAGAAAAACTACTAAGCCGTGCTCCCCGGCAACGGTGCCATTCTGATGAGCACGAAAACCCGAACGACTAAGGTAATCAGGTGTATCTAAGATGGTCGTTGCAACCTCGGTCACTCAGACGTGTCAATCAAGAAAAATTATCAGACCACTAATAGAAATAAAATCAATCAAACAAGGCAAGTGGTCCTGCTAAGTGTTTAACCTTGTATAGCTCCCAGGGTCGAACTCGAGGAGCACGGGTTGGCCAAAGGCCTACGAAGTAGTAAAAATGAAATAAAATAAAGAAAAGATATTTTTAGTGATTTTTAATGGTTTTTATATTTTTTTTGGATTTTTAATAGGTGAAGAAAATAAAAGAAACAAAAACAAGCGCACTTAAGCAAATTATTTAATGCATCAAAAATCAAGAAAAAATTCAAACAAAAATATTTTTATGTTTTTAATGTTTTTTAGTGTTTTTGGTTAATTTTTGATAATTTTCTGATGTATATTTTATTTTCTAAAAATCAAACAGTAACGAAAATGTAAGGTACTATCCAGCCAAGCCCAAAATCCCTAAATAAAATATCCAAGGATCTCAAAAGGGCCTGGAGGTATTTTTCCTGTAAACTAGGTAAAACAAGGAAAATTTGAGTACCAAAATTATTGTTTTTGGGTTTTTAGATTATTTATTAGAATTTTTATGATTTTTTAGGTGTTTTTAAGTTTTTAGGGTTTTTAAGCAGTGGAAATTAGCCAAAATTGGCTAGAAAATCAAGCAACACAAATACACAGTACCTAATTTTTGTGGAATTTTTGAGGGGGTTTTTATATTTTTTGGGGGTTTTTAAAACTAGACAGTAGCTGAAATAAGGGTTTTTGAATTTTTAAAAATAGCAAATAAACTCAAAAATGTCCTCAAAAATTCTCAAAAATCCTACAACATGGTAGGAGCCATGTATCAAATTTTCATCGAATTTGGAGGTGATTTGATATTTTATTCAAAAATAACAAGAGGGCACTGTGCACAGGGACTGAAGTGCAAATACCTTAAGTTATGGGGGTCCAGGTGCAAAATACCCAGCAACGCATGCGCGCGGCGCTTGCCTGGGGCACTCAGGGACCTCTTTGTAATAAAAGTAAGGTCCGGGGACTATTTGGTAACTCGTACCAAAATTTCAGGGACCTCAGATGCAATTTACCCTAAAATAAGCGCACATGCGCAATTAAAACATTCACAGGGGCATAGATGCAAATACTAAAAAGTTCTCATTCATTTCTAAACATCCAGAACTACAGGGAATATATTGCAAATAACCCAAACATACACGTGACGAAGCACGTGGCTCCACACAGACAGGGGTATAAGTGCAAATATCTAGAGTATGAGGTCCAATGTGCAAATAACCCAACGTAAATAAAGTACGCAAAATATTTACAGGACTGGAACTAAAAGCATAAACTAAGAGGGGGCCTAAGACAAATTACCACTTATTTAACGTCGACGGGCGGATGATTGACGCGTGGCTGATCTGACGGTTCTGGACGACGGCGCCTTTAACCCTTCGAACGATGGCCGAATCGACGTCTGAGGGAGAGGCACGTGGCGGATCTGACGGCCACGGGTGGCTGGTGCCTCTCTCTCTCTGCTCTGACGGTCAAGATCAACCCTCTGGATGATCGGACGGTGACGGCGGCTCCATGGATGGATGGTCACGATGAAAACTGGCGCGCCGAGGTTGATCTGACGGTTGGCGAGGATCCTGGAAGAACAAGTCGCCGGCGACTTTTGCCGGCCTCGTGTGAGCGCTGGGATCCTCCCCTGCTGCCTCCGGAGATCGGAGAAGGTGCGCGATGAAGCTCCGCAGCTGATGGTGGTCTCCGATGGCCCAGCCGAGCCCTGGAGGGGCTCCGACAAGGTCGGCGGAGGAGAGCTCCTGGCCTGGAAGACTCGAGCCTTCAGATGGGCTCGCACTGACCTGCAAATGGAACCAGGAGATTCGCGGGTCGAGGGCAAAGTGCCTCGACCCGGTTAGGCGTCGTGGAGGTGGTGTGTGCGTCGGTGCGGACGAATCCCGACGAAGCGACGGCGAGGGGATTCGAATCCCAGCTCCTGTGCGAGCTGGGTTGAACGGAGGGGCGGAGAAGGTGCGCGGAGGGAAGGCGGAGGTGAATATGGGTTCCGATGATCGAACGGACGCGGGAGGTGGTCGGAATCGATGGAACGCGGCGGCGGAGCGGATTGGGGCAAAATGGAAATTAGGCTAAATAGGGAAGCTAAGGGATTACCTGGGCGGTCGAGGAGACTATGCTGGAGCTGGGGTAGCTCCTGGTCGTGGCCTCAAGGGTTGTCTCGGCCCGAGGCTCGAGCTCCTGCTCTGGGCGGAGCACGGCGGTGCTAAGTCGCCGGATCAGTGGAAACCGGCCCCTCTCCTCGCTGCGACGGCACCTGGAGCGAGCTGTCACTCACGCTCGGGCACGGGAGCTCACTGGGGGTGGAGCGGATTAGCCAAAGATGCAGAATGAGGAGGCGGAGCTTGGTATTTAAGTGGCTCGGGGTCCGAAAAGATGAGCTCGGGTAGGGTCACGGTGGCGCGCGGACCCCGAGATTGACGCCCGGCGAGGGTGTCGGATGTGGGAGGTGACAAACGGAGCCGGGGTCTGGGTGTTAGGCAATCGGGTCGAGCGGGTATAAAATGGAGAAATCGGGTTGGCCGCTCGAACCCGTGGGAAGTGGTCCTGGGGGGGCCAGTTGACCGGGCGGTCAACATCCCCAGGACCCAATGAGGATGGGCCACGTGGCCGGATTTTGAAACTCAAATTCAAGGTAGCTAGGGCCCGATTTTGTAAAAATCCAAAACATGAAATATTTTTATTTTATTTTTTTCTATTTTTTGGTGATTTTTAATTAAATTTTGGAAATAAAAATAAGGTATTTACAATATGTAGCTATATATAGGTATATGTACATTAGGTAGATTTTTGATTTTTGATTTTTAATTATTATTTTTGTACAATTGTATTCCTATTTTATATTTTATTTATTTATAGAATAAAATGAGGAATAAAAGGGTATTTTTATTTTGTTTTTATTATTTATATACATAGGTGAAATAAATAGTTATGTACATTTATATACATGGTATATATACAATGTATTTTTGTGTTTTGAATTTTGTAATTTTTATTTGATTTTTGTTTTGATTCTTTTCATTTTATTTATTTATAATACATAATATAGGATATTTACAAAAAGTTTAGAAAATAATTTTATTTATTTATATGGTTGAATAAATATAGGAGTATGGTCTATGTACATGGTGAAAGGGCATTTTTGAACTTTTTGATTTTTAATTTTTTTTGTTTTGTTTTTAATATTTTCTATACAAATATGTACAAGCATATTTTTGGGTGAGGAAAATATAATTTTATTTATTTATATAGATATTTACACATGAGCCCCTATCTCCCTCTACTTTGGCTTTTATGCGGTCGGGCCCATGCTGAGCCCTCCCTTGGGTTAGGTTGCTCAATATTTATTCTAAATATTTCCCTCTTTTTCTTTTTCATCTTTATTCTTTTATTTTTGCACAAAAACATGCTAATTCTAGGTTTTTACAAAATGCATGCTTTTGCTAATTAACCCTATTTACACATATCTACATGCATTTGCATAGGTTTTTGTAGCTAAAATATAAGAATAAAGAGTGATGAATGGGTATTCATCAGTCACCGCCTTGGATGTGGCCAAGAATGGACGTCCGAGAATGATGGGGGCATCAGTTACCGACTCAGGGATCTCCATGTCCAACACAACGAAGTCCACGGAGAATTTCAGGCCCTGAATGGTAACGACCACGTCTTTCAATAACCCCGTCGGCCTTTTAGTCGACCTATCAGCAAACTGAAGGACTGTCCTGCTCCTAAGAAGAGGACCAAACTCGAATCGGTCGAGTAAGGCTGCCGGAAGAAGGTTAATTGAAGAGCCGTTGTCTAGTAGAGTACGATCAAACTGCTGCTCCTGAATCTCGCATATGACATAGGGAGCTCCTGCATCTGGTCGCTTAGCTGGCAGCTTGTTCTGGATGGTGCAGCAAGTGGACTGAGTGAGCACATGGATTTGATCTCTGTGATTCCTCCTCTTCCTGCGGACGGTAGTCTTCTCTTTCAGGTTCTTCTTGAAGAGGGGGATGTGCTCAAGTGCTTCTTGTAGAGTCATCTGAATGTGGAATCTGTCTATCATCTGATTGCCGAACTCTACCTGTTGCTCTTTTTTGGGATTTTCTCTTTTATTCCCCTTCGCTCGGCGGAGTGCCTCAAGGAAGGGGATGGTAGGGGCCTCCTCAGATGGAGGACTAGGAATCGGTCCCTGTGCCTGTGAAGAAGGAGACTCCATACAATAATCATCATTCACCACATATGGATCCGCAATTTGAACAGAAACCTTTCCTTTATTCATATTTTTGTTTTTCTTTTTGTTCCCACCGTCCTTAGGTACAAAATGTGGCAACATCACAGATGGTGGCTCAACAAAAGTAGATGTGGTGGCCTCAGCACCACCACTAGTACTGGTCTTCACGGCATCAGCATCGCGCTCTGGTTCATCATCCAAAATGGTGGCATCAGCACCACCGTCTGCAACTGGTATCACGACGGCATCAGCACCGTCGTCCTGGACTACATCATGGGTGTCATCAACACCACCGTCTTCAACATCATCATTAGCGGCATCAGCACCGCTCCTCTGCTCTTATGACGCTCCTGGTTCTGCATCTGGTTGTCGCTCAGAAGAGACACTGCCGGCTGGCATCCCACCGCTCCTAGTAGTCACAAAATCAGCATCATTCAAAGAATAAGACAGATCATTCAAATTGTCACTAGGAGAAGTATCCTCTGTAAACTCTACCTGCTCAGACTTCCTTTTTAGATTGTTCGGGTTAGGTTCAATCTGAGCGGGTATGGCGGCCTTGCCTTTTATTATGTCTCTCATTTCCTGCCGGAATTCATCCATTTCTTGCCTGAAAGATGCTCGCTGTTCAGATAGCAAGCGGGCAAGATCATCGAGCGCTGGGTTCTCAAAGGTGGGACCCTGAGAACCGGATGGTTGTCCCTGCTGGAAATGGGGCTGCTGCTGCTGATGTTGCGGCTGATACTGGGGGGAAGGATGGTGATAGGAGTGCTGAGGCTGCTGTCGCTGCCTCCACTGCTGTCCCTGATAGGAGGGATGAGGACCACTCTGATATTGCTGTTGATGGGCATACTGGGGCTGCTGGTGTTGCTGCTGTGGCTGGCTGTTCTGCTGTCCTTGGGCAGGGTTCTGCTGCTGGGTTGAGGAGCCACCGTTGCCCCAATGGAATCCGGGGTGATCACGACGAATCCCGGGCTGAGGGTACCGGTCGTACCAAATCCCATTGACTTCCATCAGTGGTTCCTGCTCAAAGGAGGGTGGAGGAAGAACTGTCAGTGGCTGCTCCGGCTGATACACCACCATCTACGTATCCGTAGATGGCAGCTGCGATGGATAGTACGGTAACAATGGAACCGGCTCTGCCTGGATATGGTTCACCTGACGGTACGAGGTAGAGGGTTGGTTGGCATTGCTACTGCTCGGATCAGCACGTGATCTGGGAGGCTGTTGTGACTGAGTTTGTGCCTCCTGGACGCACAAGATATGCGTCTTCAGATCACTCATGGTCTTGGCAATTTGGTCCATCTGGGCCATGCCTTGCATCTGCTTCTTCTCGAGGATCTCGAGGCGGTCCAGCTTCTCACTGATTATGCCCATGTCGGCTGCGGCTGATTCAGCTTGGGCTGCGGCAGCTGACACTGTATTGGGACCGGCATCGATGCGGGCGATCCTCTGGAATGATCCCACTCCTTGCGGAGGCTTCTGCTGTGTGTAGACTCGAGCTTGGGCCATCACTGTGGAGTTTTCTGCCATGCCTTCGTAGATGGCGCAGACGTCATCTTCTCCCTTAGAGAAGTAAGACCCACCGCAAGAGGCGTTCACTAGCCCCTGCAGCTCCGGTGTCAGCCCACAGAAGAAACTCTGCACGAGATTGGGCTTGGAAATGTCATGATGTGGACACCGGTCTATGAGCTCTCTGAATCGATCCCAGGCTTCATGGAATTGTTCATTTGGGATCATGACGAAGTTACTGATCTTGGCTCTAGCTGCGTTGGTCCGGTCGAGAGGGTAATACTTCTTCAGGTATGCGGTCCGGAGATCTGCCCATGTGTCGACGAATCGCCCCAGGTGTTTGAGCCAATATGCGGCTCTGTCAACCAAAGAGAATGGAAAGGCGATCATCTTTATGGTGTCCTCGGTCATCAACCGATCATGGATGGTGCTGCATATCATCTCGAATTCCTGGAGGTGGAGGTGCGGCTCTTCGGTCGGCAACCCATGGAACTTGGGTAGAAGCTGGATAGTGTGGGGCCGAAGCTCGAAATCTCCGTGAATGGGCGGGAGTCGCATCCAACGATGAGTGAGGGATGCAGCTGGGTTGTGCAATTCCCTCATGATGGTCTGTGGTGGTCTCTCAGCGTCTGGATCGCCTCCTCCTGCATCAGGTCCTCCTCCTCCTCCACCTCCACCGCCACCGCCCCTAGGTCGGTTCTCTCTCATCTGTGCTATCTCTCTCATCAGCTCACCCATGAATGTTCCCTGGTCACGGATCTGTCTCTGCATGGTCTCCAGGGACGCTAACAAGGAATTGTTGATGGCCACTTGATCAATTATGAACGGAGGGTGATCATGGTCATCTGGGTGCTCGCCTCTATCTGCCATCACTGGATTTTCTGAAAAAGCACTGTTGAATGAGCTGAACTCTGTGATGCACTGAATTCTGAAACAATTGGCCTGAGAGAGGGAGAATGGGAAGGGTGGTCGAGGGGGAACATGGTGGATGTAAATTCAGGCTCGGAGAGCGGACTCTCCGAGGTATTCCTAGATGAATGAGGAGGAGTGCTGGATAGCGGTGCCGACAAGGTCGGCCTAAGAGATCTCCGTCCCATCATCTTGATTATTTGGGAAGAGCAGGGAAAATGCAAAAGAAGAAGAGGAATGAGATGCAACAAAATCGCACAGAATTATGCTGGTGTTTTTTATCTTGACCTAAACAAATCTAGCAATCAAACACAAAGCAGGGGTAAGTTCACCAACTCAACACGTGAAGCCGTGAAGGTTTGGCTTTTATCTTGTCAATTTTATCTTGATTCAGGAAGTTATCTTTTCACGAGTCCTTAGAACGCTACGCCTAAAGGAGAGAGAGTACTGCCGGGAAAGTATCCCCGTACTTGTCCTCCTCATGTGTAACCTGTAACTTGCGCTTTTTAAGGTCCTTGTAACCCTTCCTGGATCCCTACTCAGCCAAAAAAATAGAGGGAGGAAGCCGACAGGCAAAACCGATACTTCGGACCTCGCTCGCAACGGAATCACCCGTGAGCGTACAAGGTCCTACTCGGACGCAGCCGGTGAGACAGACACACTTTTGAAGGCGTGGCCTAAGCTCGGTACTTCGGACAAGGTCGGCGCTCACACAATAGCGAGTCACCACTGGCGACCAAGCCCTACTCGACTACGTATGATAGTAGCGTCAATACTTCGGAAATCCATGCGATACACAAGGCAGCCACAAGTTGGGTTTTTGGCTCTAATCCTTACGAAGCGCTCACCTCACTTGGAAGGAGACCTTCCCATGCAACCTGAATACAAGTGAGGGTGTTACTCTCCCCAAGCAATGAATCCAATTACCGATTTTATTTTTGGTCAAGTTTTCTTAGCAGTCCCTTTTTTAATTTTTTTGGTGTTATCGCTTCTTTTGAGTAGATTCAAACAAGCGCCTAACGGTTTTTGTATTTTCTTGATCCTACTTTGTTCCAAAAATAGAGGGAGAATAGAGTCGGAAAAGCCGTGCAAGTCGACACCAAGGTGGAAATCTCACCTTTGTGCCTAAATGATGCATGCAAAGTAAGAAGACTTACAGCGAATCCCAGCTCTCTCCATGCGGGATGCAAAGCAGAATTTGTAAACCTATGCTATATGGCGACATGCAAAGCGGAAATCGTCCTAGAGTAGGCAACTGCTAGCGTTAAGAACCACAAGCTAGCCACTACCTCCCAATCCGAGTGTCCGGTCTAGGCTCACCCCTCCTCTGCTCAACACATTTGAGTTAGGAGAAAGAGCTTGTTCGGGAATGAGCTTGCGGCGCGTGGATTGAAAGCTACTAGCTAACTATTTAACTAGTCTAAGTCCAACAACAAACTATAGGAGCATGCAAAGATAATTAGTGTGTTTGGACCTATTCTAATCGAATCAAGCAGGACCTACAATCTAAGGGCTCAATCCACAAAAGAAAGGAAAAAGGAAAACAAAACCGGAAAATGACAAGCAAGAAAACGCGATAAAACCGCGGTGAGCCCCCGGGTGAACAAACACCCGGAAATTAGGCCCGGTAGTGTCCAAGAGTCCAATGTACATGTATTATTACAAATTAATGAAGGTCACTCTCTCACAAAAATAAAAGGCAAGCTAAGCTACCACTCTCTCTCACTCCTCCTGCTCTATCCTGCCGGCTTGGCTAAAGAATAGCCGGCTCCGCTTCCCAAGGATGCTCCGGGTCACCTAAGCGATCCGCCTCGCTCTGCGGTCCCTTGCAAGAAGACAAAAGAAGAATGGTCAGAATAGCTCAACAAGATATATCAAAAATGTAAGAGATGGAAAATAAATCTATGGTAAACAATCACACAATCAAACAAAATGTGAACTACTCGCTGTTGCTCCCCGGCAACGGCGCCATTTGATAAACACAAATTTCGAGAGAGCCTAAATGGTGTCTCACACAAGGCGGAGACAACCGTCGCTGTGGCGACTCTCAAATGAAACCTGTATTTAGTCAACAATTAACCCACACTAAAGATCAATAAATTAGAAATAATGTGGAGTTAAAATTTATTTTTAACTCTGCACAAATGGTGTATATTGACAAGTATGCAGAGAGTTCGAACACAGGGAGCAAACATGGTAATTCAGAAATTGATACACAAGTGAATGTGTGTGTCAAGTGTCTACACTAAGCAAGCAATCAAAGGAAATTTTTGTGGGTTTTTAATTTTAATTTTTTTTAATTTTAATTTAATTTTTAATTTTGTACTTTGATTTTTAATTTTTTAATTTTTATAATTTCATATTTTATATTTTTTTAATTCTTTTTCCAATAATAGAATATATAAGCAATGTAATAAAAGGGAGAAAGATATATTTATAAAAATAGATAAAAAAGTTCAAAAATTAGCAAATAAAGTCTTTTTGGTCTTTTTATATTTTTCTACTATTTTTTGTGATTTTTGGGGATTTTTCAAGGTGTTTTTGGAATTTTTAAAAACTGAAATAAAGGAAAACAGTGGAAAATGTGCTGGCTGTGAGGAAAATGGAAATTAAAATTAGCAAACAGCAACCAAAATTTTTCACACTAATTTTCAAATAAAGAGAATGAAATAGAGGACACACAGGACTTGGGTTTGCATTTTTTGGAGTTTTCTTTGATTTTATATAATTTTTTTGAAGTTTTTGAGTGTTTTTTAAATTTTTAGTATTTTTCTTTTGAGATTTTTAGTGATTTTTGGACTGACACTAAAATATAGTAAAATAGACACTAGATATTTTTTTTGGAATTTTTCGAAGTGTTTTAATTTTTTTTTGGCATTTTCTAAGCTAAACAGTGCATAAAAAACATGTTTTTGATTTTTAATAAATATAAAATAAAATAAAATCAAAAACTAAATTTAGGGCGTGGAAGAACAAGTGTCCAGGAGCTTAACCCTAATTTTGTGGAATTTTTGGACTTAAAATGATAATTTAAATAATTAAAACAAGCATCCAAAAGTTAAACAAACCTGGCAGGGGCATATATGCAAAATGCGAAATATCCAGGGGTATACATGCAAAATCTCCACAAATTTTAAACTGAAACTTGCATTTACTGGACTAAACACAAATTACAGAACCCGGAGGGGCCTTAGTACAAAATGTCCAAGCCAAACACGTGCGACACACGCGCCTGGCAGGGACCTAAAGGCAATATCAGAAAATAGCAGGGGCTTGTATGCAAAATCTCCAAATATTTAACGCTTAATAGGAAAGTTCTGGGAGCAGAACGAAATACCCTAACCCTGGGAGGTCCCTTCACAAAATGCCCACACCTCACGTGAACTTGTCACGTGAGGTGACGTGGCAGGGGACCTATATGCAAATAAGTAAACTACGGGGATGTTTTTGCAAATATTACAAAAATATTACACTACAGAAAAAAAGTTTTAAACTAAAATATAAATACAAAAGGCGCGAGGGTGTAGATGCAAAATACCCTCGGCGCGCGATCCAACGGCGAGGAAGATGCCACTTGACACGTGGCGCAATCTGAACGGCCGATGATGCTTCGCTGGTGGACGTCTAAGATTAGATCTCGGGTGAGATCGACGGTGGCTGGGTGCTGATGATCGAACGGTCCACGTTAAATCTGGAGGGGCTCCCTTGATCGGATGGTGGCGAAGGCGACTGGAAGAACACGGAGGAGCTCCGACTGGGCGAAGTCTTCCGAGCTCCTCCGGCCTGCTCCGGTGGCTTTTGAGCTTCAAAATCGGGTTGCGGCCTCCTCAGGTCCTCCTCTATCTCCTGGATGCGGCAAAAGGGCACGGCGAAGGACGTGACGCTCGCTGGCAACTGGCGGAGCTGCGGGGGCTTCAAGAGCTCCGGCGAGCTTCAAAACTTGCCTCCAGGCACGATTGGTCGTGTTTTGACCTGCAAGAAGGTTAATGAGGCCCAGGGCAAACTGCCTGGACCTCAGGATGGAAATGGGGGTGCGTGGATCGACGGGGAGATGATCGGCTGGAGGAGTGCTCCGGCCAAGTGGTTGAATCAAGTGACTCAGGCGATGAAACTCTAAGTTTTTTGAGGGTTTTTCATCCTAAAGCGAACAGGAACTGATTGCATGAAAGAAATGAGCGGAGGGGATGCCCTCAATGGCTGAAGCCAGAGGAAATAGGGTACCTCGACGCTGGCGTTTGGCGGAGGTGCGGGGAGCTTCTCCGACCTCGATCACCTAGGCTGAAGAGCTTGATCTGGAGCTGTCACCTCCAGGAAGGTCTGGAGCGCAAGAAGGTGGAGAGGGGTGGTCCGAAGGAAGTCCAACCGAGGATGGAAGTGGCGGAGCTCTATTTGAAGAATGTTGGATGCGTGAATTCGAGGAGAAGTCACGGGCGGGACATGAAGATCTAAGGAGATCTGGGAGGTCGGCGATGGAGGTGATTGTTCAAGGAACAAGTTTCGTGAAGGAGGCGGCAGCAAAGGACGAATGGCGCGGCCTCGAAAAATCCGCAAAAGCGGGGGAAAACGAGGCACGCACAGAGCTGCAAGGACGAAGGATGGACTGTTGACCCGCCGGTCAACAGTCGGAGGCTCCTGGTTGGTCCACGTGGACCAACCAAGGAAAAGATTAAAAAATTATTTTATTAATTCGTTTAAAAATAGAAAAAGGCCGAATTAATTTTTGGTTAAAAAAATAAAAAATGTTTAAAATTTTATGTAGTATTTTATTATGATTTTTAATTATTTTTATGACTTATATTTTTACAAGTTGCCTTTATACCCCTATATAGGTATATTACCTATGTATTTTAGTACTTTATTTTTATTTTGTATACTTTTCTTTTATTATTTGTATTTAGTATTTTATAAAATTGTAGAATACTTTTATATATGTAAATATATTTTTAGTTTATTTTTCTGATTTATTTTGTATAATTAATAAATTATAAACATGTATGTATAGGTATGTACATAGGTATTGTATCTATGTTTTGTGTATATAAGTATTTTTATTTTAATCTTTATTTACATTTTTATTCTGATTTTAATATTCACAATTATTATAAGTAATATTTACAACATTATAAAAATATAAAATTATAAAAATAATAAATAAATAATAAATTGAATATTTTACTCTGTCTAATGTACAATGAGGGTCCAAAACTCAACTTTCATACCGTAGCTCCGCCAAATGCGAAACCACCACCAATAATTAGCTTATTTTCTTCTATATACAATTAAAGGTGAGTATGCTGCATTTGGAGTTGTCAGTTGTGAGATACGGGTCTGGGAAGTTGGCATTCTGGATTTTTATTAACTTTTTATCTGTACATTATTTTTCTATGAAATCAATTTTGTATTTTTCTATATAAAATTATCTACAACTTTCATGTACAAAGTTTCTTTATTTGATGTATAAAAAGTGGAACCAAAAATAGGTCCCAAAATGAATAAAGAATGAATAGAGTGTATAGGTATTTTATCTGTATTTCTGACCTTATCTCCCCCTACTTTATTCCTTGTCGACCTATTCATCAAGATGCCTAGGTCTCGGGGTTTCGGGTCATAAAATATTTACAATATTTTATTCTTTTTCTTTTCTTTATTTATTCTATAATTTTGGCCTTAAATACAGTATTTTATACACTAATATGATGCACATGCATGAATGTTAAGATGATGATATTAATGATATTTACAGGCATTTGCTAGGGTTTTAGGTGCCAAAATGATAGAATAAAGATGATGAAATGTGGATTCATCATATACCTATGTGCTTCTACATATATGGTGATCCCAAACAATGCATGCAGATAAATGTATAATTATGAACTCATGATATTAATAATAATATTAGCACTTGGAGAGTACAAGTAGTAGATCATATGTAACTTCCAATAACCTGTTTACAAATGGTTGGGATAGTAACCATAAATTACAAAAATAATAATAGAATATGAGCATCTCTCTCTTTACTCTTTTACACTTTTTGCTTAGCGTAGTGTTAGCTTATTTTAGTTGTGTTGAGCTTTTTGCTCATACGTACTTCTTTGGAAAGCCATCCAGGTTTACAGATTGTTAAGCAACAGTAGTGACTTGATCTTCCACAGTTTGTACAAGAGCCAGGGTACAGTTTCACTTGTAGAGATATATTGGTTGTTGTTATGCTTTTGTACCTTCTACAGTTTAAGCTCTTAGTCATGTAAAAAAATTATGGACTCTATTGCAAATTTGCAAATTTTTGGAAACCATGAATATATAAATGTCATTGGACATTTTTATTCCCAACTTTTCCTATCTTATATGACGAATGTTAATCATAATGTATGAATGTGGCTATTGCTAAGTATCTGGATCCTAGGAGATAGTTCTGACGCTCTTTCTACAGAGCGGGGCGTCACAGATGGTATTAGAGTAAGGATACTCCATTAGCCATCATTTATACATTATGATTGTCAATGGTATTCAGAATGTCTGGATTATATCGGAGTCTTTTGACTCAGATATTTAGTACAAGAGGAATGGTTTTCCAAAATAGTCCTAGGGATATGAGACATTAGATATATAGAGACTGATGAGTGTAATGGATTCATGCAGAATCATGTCAGTTTTGCACGATGAGAAGTCTAGACAGTTGGCGATGATGATGGACATCCTCCAAAGTATGGACAAGAGACTACATACCGTAGAGAAACAACTTGATGGACTTGAAGAATCTATTCGTACTCTTCATAGCAAGGGTCGTGCTAGAGTTCCACTTCTCCAATGATGAATCTCGTATTCATCATGCTAAAATCCACATATTAAACCCCTAGCTTAATCAATCCAATAAAAATCTCCATTAATTATTTATTTTTACCCTGTATTATATTGTGTATAATTAACCTTATTTAATTGTTCTTAATTTCCTTTATTTTTCTTGTAATTATTCTCTCTTCAAAATCCCCTAAAAATTAGGTAGAATAATTGTCTATAATTCACTGGCCTTTAAAAAGACTAAAAAATACAAAAACAACTCAAAAACAAAAAGTCAGTGTTTTTATCCCCCTTAAAAATACCCCCAAAAATACTTTTGGTACAACTGACCTCTTTTAACTTTTTGTCCAACATAAAACTTATAGATCTCGTCGAGACGAGCATTTTTCATGTTTTGACTTTTTCTAATTTTACCTATAACTATTTCTTTTGTATTTTTCTTTGTTTTTATATTTTTGAAATTTCTGATTGGGCCACGTGACGCTCTCTGGAGCTGCCACATGGCCGCCCCTCCTTCTGCCACTCGGTGTCCTCTTGGGCCGTCAGATCCACTCTACCCCGCCTCCATCTCAGCCCACCATTGCTGCCTTAACCACATCCATCAGATCTGACTGCCAGATTTGATCCTAACCGCATGCACCCGCCTCATCTACAGCCGTTGGACTCATTCCCTATCCTATGGCCTCCCATGTGCCACGTCTCCCCTTCTTCGTCGCCGCTCGATCCCCTCCTCATCATACGCCTATTATAGTGCCACGTCGCCCCTCACCTCAGCTGCCAGATCCCATTCATCCCTTCATCCTAGATCGTTGGATCTTCCTTATCCCTCCATCATAACCACTCATCACTTCAACCTCAGTCGTTCGATCAGATCCCTGGATCTGATCGCAGCTGACTGCCCACGCTATCATCCTAGCCGTTGGATCGTTAGATCCAACGACCACTGACCATCGTCCTCCTCTAGCTCGCTGTTACACCTCGTCATTGTCGCACCCCCTTCCCATTTTTCCTCTCATCACCGACCTTCCCTCCTCGTCGTAACGCCTCCAATATAGCCCCCGTTCTTCCGACATCCTCGCGTATCCTCCATCAACCCTCTCCATTACTCCCCTTCGCCTTCACTCCTCTTGCAAAAACGCCCCATCCTCACGTAACTCCCGGTTGCCTCCTCCTATAAAACCACCTTCCATCCGCTCCGAGCAGCCTATCCACCATTCAGAGTCTCCGGCCCAGCCTCTGCCCCTCCGGTGACAGCGGAGGGGCCTTAACTCGAGGCGACGACGACCGTATGATTCCGGTGTGATCCGTGGCCTCCGACCACGTCGCGACTGCCATTGGGCACCGCCGAGCTCCGTGCACCGGCTGGGCACGCTGGGCGACGACCCTCGAGCTCCAATAGGGGCTCGATCGCAGGCCAATTCCTCCGCCCCACTCCCGACTCCGGCCAAGTACCCACCACCTCGCTTCTTTCCTATTACCCTTAATTTTTCCGACTCTCTCACTAGCCGCCACCCTCACCTGTCCACCTCCTGACCTTCGCCACTCATCGCTCATCCTCGCGCTACCCTCCGCCACCACCTCTCCTTTCTCCACAACCATGCCCACCCTCCACCACCTCCTCCTCTACTCCATCGGAGGAGCCCTTGGTCCCCCGCTCCGACCACCTCCCTGGGACCCCATTTCACTCACCTCGCACGCACGACATGCTTCGGCTACGACTAACTCTTGCAGGATCTTGATTGGCCGGAGACGGCGTCGGTGCTCCTTCGAGTTATTCTCTTCCGGCAAGGCTCTACCGATCTCACCCTCCGACCAGCTGCGAGGCTTCGCCGCACCTCTAGGAGATTCGCCGACCTTCCAGAAGTCTTCCCCAACCTCCAGATACTGACGCGGATTGCCGAGGAGCAACAAGCAGGTCGTCGGAGCCCCGCCTTCTCCGGTGACCTGCGGAGGAGCACGAAGACACAGGTGTCGTCCGACCATCCAGATCAGGCAGCTATGATGAAGGCACATGGCGCCCGAGCCTCTCCTCCAGACCTATAGGCTCAGGCCCCTCCGAACCTTGACCCGAGCCACAAGTTGTTGCCGCGTGGCCCGAACCTAAGATGGCCCCCGAGCCTAGGATCCTCACGTACGACGTACGTGAGGTTTAGGAAATTTGCACGACAGACCTGGGACTTTATGCTATTTATAATTTGGTCCCCAGGCACGTGGGTAATTTACAGGGAGGCCCTCAAAGTTTTTAAGATTTGCAAAAATGCCCCCGTGCATGGAAAAATTACAATGGGGCCCAGGCAGTTTTTGGTATTTACATTTAGGTCCCTCCAGGGACCTAAATGTAATATTTATCTTTTTATTTTCTTGTATTTTTATTATAATTATGCTCATGCATTGTTTTCTTCATATCTTGAGCATCGTAGGTCCAAATTGCATGAAATTAGTGTCGTTTTGATCCTTGTTTCTTCCTCTCTTTTAAATAAAGTGAATTTTTGTGATAGATGATGAACCTGCTCTCCTTGTCCTTGCTCTGATTTGATGACTGTTCTTCATGTTGAGATTAAAACGCCCATGAGTTCGATTTTTATTATGTTGCTCATACCTTTAGGTTATATTTGTGACCTTTTGTTCTGCATATCTTTAACCTTGCATAATTGTTCCATTCATCCTTTATGATTGCATAAAAATCAAGTAAAAATACATGCATCATTTTATTGCATCCAATAATTAGTATAGTGCATCTTGCAAACCTGAAATTGAGAAATACTTCACACATGTGCTTCATTGATCAAAATTCGATAAAAAAGATTAAGTAGTTGTGTCCTTGCATTCGACCTTGGTAGACTTGTCAAGTATAAATACTCCACAACACTCAAACGATTGTGGTTTTTGCTGGACCGAATTTGCCTCCTATACTACGACAATTCTTGATTATTAAAGAGGCAAATTGGATGTTCATCACCTATCCATCTACTGAGGATATTTTTCGGAAACATCAGATAATCTTTGCTAGCTTTTGCAAGGGTCAAGTACCAGTATTTATAGGAGATACTTTTCCCGAGGATGCTGATGCATGGATGGAAAAGATTGAGAAAGTTCTCAAGATTATTCTAGCGCCAGAAGATTGTTTGGTGCCAGTTGTTGAATACTCTTTGACTGGTCATGCCAAACGATGGTGGACTGCTTTATGCTGACATTCACCTCATCCCTTGACCTGGGATAATTTTGTGAAGTCATTTACATATCAGTTTCTTCATGATTTTTGAGTTAGGAGAAAAAGGAAAGAATTGGATGAACTGAAATAAGGATCAATGTCAGCTAGAGAATATTAGATCAAATTTGATGAGTTAGCACGCCATTCTCCCATGCTTGAAATATGTGAGGATGAACGAATTCTAAAGTTTTGGTGTAGATTTCGCCTCGATATTCACCATATACTCTCTTCTTGTCGACCATCCACTATTCGTGAGATAGTAGAAGTAATATCTCGCATGGAAGACTTACACCACGATAAGAAATTGAAAGGGACATATTTAAATGAAAATAACAATGATGATCAAGAAATTTTGATGCCTTATCCAGCCACTGGTCATGATTCTCTGTCTATGGAACTACTGAATGATGAGACTACGACAAGTTTTGCTATAAATGGATCAAGGGAAAGTTCTCGATCTCGAAGATGTTATACTTGTTGCCAGAGGGGTCACAGTCAAGATGAATGTTCTCGGTGAGCTAATAGTGGCGTTATCGCCACACCTGATGAGTATTCACATGTGGATGAAAAGGAACAAAAATATACTTAAGGCATGTGACTTTTGTAATGAAATCGTTTAAGACTAGTATATGTTCTTAGCTTTCTAAATGAAAAATTTTGTTAGACAATGTGTTTTATCTATATGAACATGAATGGTGTTCTTTTTGGATTGATAGTATAGAGTATGTCTACAAGAAAATGACACATGAATTATATAATTTTGATGGTTGTAATTGTGATAATGCAAATGTCTTAGGTTTTTTTTTTATGATAATTGAAATGAGTCCAAAGGTTGGTAAACACCAAACCTTAGTAGTGTAATATAGATTCTCGCGTTAAGTAGTCTACACTAGTTTGTAAGATAAGCTGAAGGACTGAAAGAGATGGTTTGATTCTTTTTAAGATTGTTATCGCTGTCTACGATAACACCATTTATTTTGTCTGTAATCGTTGAAGGTGATAACTCTATTTTTTTAATATTCTCATCACTGAGTGATGACTATAATCATTTAAAGTTTATATCACAAATCGCGATAAAAAAAGGTCCTATCAATATTGTTATCATTTTCCTGATAAATAGAAATTGGGTATGGACATACCTTTCTAAATAATAAGGGAATCGCTCTAAAGTCGTTATCATCGAAGGTGCTAATTATAATCTTTTAAAATTACTGTTGTCGATCGTGATGACAAATATTCTATTAAAATTGTTATCACTCTCGTGATAAGTAGATTACAGATGCGGGTGCATCTCTAGAAGAAATAGGAAGAGTTCTTTTAAGAGTGTTATCGCATTTGAGCCAAGAAAGATGCATTTTAGGATTTTTTTTCAAAAGTGACAACCTTAAGGTCTATAGATAGCCATTTGCAGATTGTAATAAACATGTGTCCTATTAATAAGATCTCTACATGATGTATTGGATGTTAGGTATGATATTATAGATGGATATAACATATGGTATGAATCAAGAGTGACTGAAATTTCTACTATTCTCTGAAGTCTCAAGGATGAGACTTGTTTTAAGATTGTTATGATGTGAAACCCCAAGTATTAGCACCGCAACTTGGAAAGTCTGAAATGGTCATACGGGATTTGAGTGAGACCCATCTAAGGATCCACCCAAATCCATTTAAAGAACTTATAAAGTCTCTCTTTTGAGATAACATCCCTCCATTTGTAACCTAATAGTCCACCTCTCATCTTCTACTTCTCATCTTGCTGGAGCTCCAACGGAGCGTTGGCGGAGATGGTTGTTCTCCACTATTTTCGTGAGGAACTTTTCCCTCGATATCTTCTATGCAAATCTCACATTAGAAAGGTAAGATCATCTCTCCATCTTCATCTATTTGATATTTTTGTTTATGGATTAGAACTAACGAAACGTGCTTGTGATTAAGAGGTTTCCATGCCTGGGATAATATGTGGGAGATGGCTTAGAGCGAAGCCATGGTATTACATGCGAGATCGCTCATATAGGTATGGTCCACTACCCTTTTTGTTTGCGATTTTCTCGTCGTGTTTGCGTCCCATGGACCTTCATGTCCCTCTTGCTAGATTGGATTTCTCCCTTTTGATGTGGAGATTGATGGTTGTTCATATTCCTAAATAAATAAAAGAAGGCTAAATGATGTTTTTGCTAAATCCATGTGCATTATGATCCTAAATGGTAAATAAAAGTTATGTTATTGTATTTTTGTTAGGTGGGTGGATTCGATGCCTATTGGAGATTTGAAGTTACCAATGAATGATTGCATAAGAATGTATATTCATAATGATGTTCCATATCCTTTCTAGCTACTGGTTTCTACATGATTCTCAGATGTATGTGTTTACACATAATTACAGCCATAGATATATCATGGTATGATTTGTATATACGAACACACCGAGTTTCATATACAAACACCTCTTCAAAAAGGGGAGGTCTATATATAAGCTGTAAGAGTCATTAAAATGATTGCTATTATCGTTGTATTAAGAAATATATGCCACTTCTTGTGTAGCATATCTTGAACATTGGATTTCTTTGGCTAAACATGAACATATATTGATGATATATAAATATATTCCACAGATTTAAAGTCTGTATGGTCACCTCTTTCATATTCGTTTTCTCATGATCATAGTTTTTGTATATCACATGGTCTAGAAAAATTACGCCACAATATCCAACTAAATTCATTGTTTTCTTTAATTCAAATATATTCTTTTCTTAATTCAAATGTGAGATGTATATTATATGTAAATTCGAATTCTAATAGCTATGATCAAATGTGGCCAAAAAAAGAAATAATAGACTTGGTTAGATTCTCTTTGATAACTTCAACTTAGGTTTGTAACGTCAAGTACGTTTTACATTAGCTGGAATTGCACCTTGGAAGTTCAATCGATAGAATTGCACTTGAGAAGTTCAATCGAATTATACTACCATTAATAGAATACGGTATTGTTAATAACGTATACATTTTCAGAAAAATTTCTTAGTTATTAGTTAAGGTTTTATTGCTTCCATGATTATGTTCGCGAAATTATTAAGCTGGCCCATATCTACTACGATGGAATCGCGTATTTATATAGGTGATTATAAAACTAAGTAAATAGGATTGCTTCAATGTCATATAAAAAAGACACAATGGTGTATAGCAACTAAATAACACCTGCGATGTCACATGTTTGGTTGTTGCGCACGATTAACAAAATATGGATTTAAAACTCCTTCAAGAAAAAAAGCAAATTTTAATTGATACTCTATAAATCAAAGGAATCGAGTAAATGACATATCTATATAACTTTTGTGCAGGTAATACTGTGGTAGAATTATTGTTGAGTCATCGGTAATAATGTTTTTTTCATAACGATTAAAGGTATTTTCTTTTACGTCATGATAATCAGGCTGTGATATCATAAAATTATGTCAACGTCAATATTGATATGGAGTGATATTGTGTTTTTTTTACATAAGATAAAATGTAATGTGTTAAGGGGTCGATTCATCTAATGTCGGATACTTATAGCTGATCATGCGTCGTATAGGACTAAAGGAAAGTAATAGTGGTTGTTCACAATCTCTAAAAAAATCGATGACATCAAGAAATATACAACCATGGAGAGCATCCAAGTAAACTCCTTTGACATAGTGCAATTATACCAAATACTCCAAAACTCTGATAGGTTGCTAACCTTGTTTATATTTGTAATGTTTAACGATTCATATGTGAGATTTCACAATGAATGAGTAGACGAAGATAGGAGCTGCAAGGGATTGTGTACGCACCATTGGGCCCGGATAGATATCATGAAGACCACAACCTCAATGGATGAGTTGGGTAACACATTGCACCAACAACCTAGTTGTATTCGGAGTCGGTTGACGGAGTGGGAGGATTTTCTTAGTTGGTGTATGCTTGTTTGTGAAAAAAATATATTCCATTAATTGTATATATATTTGAAATTTGACATTGTGATGACTCTAATCCACAGGAGAGAATCATAAGATAATTATGGTAGTGTTCTCAAATGATTATTAAGTTAATAAATGAAATTAATGTTAAAAATCTCTTTATCAATTTTTATTTGCATTTGTTATGCGTAGAGAAGTTAGTATACCCGAGAGTGGGGTGCAACTCTCGTGGTCCCGGTGAGTCTTAGATGGAGTGTTAGTTCTAGTTCTGCGGGTCTGTCGGTGTGTTCCGCGACTCGGTCGATTGAGCGTAGTGCTATAGTTACAGTCGGTGTGTCCGCGTCCCTAGTATGACACTCATAGAAGACTCGTACTTTGTCACATGGGTGTATCCGATGCGATCCTGTTTGACTGCGGTGTACGCGTTCCCTGGTATTACTCTTGTGGCGGGTAAGCTGGGGGAAATGGGTTGAAGTTGGAATTGGGAGTTGGTTGCTTGAGTTGGTTGCTCCAGTGCACATGATGTTACTGTTGAGATGATATTTTTATTGTTTGAGCTCAACAACTAAATGATGGAAAGATGCCGTGAATAGTATACATATGTGCTTCTACATATATGATGATCCCAAACAATGCATGCTGATAAATGTATAATTATGAACTCATGCTATGAATAATAATACTAGCACTTGGAGAGTATAAGTAGTAGATCATATGTAACTTCTAATAACCTGTTTACAGATGGTTGGGATAGTAAACATAAATTACAAAAATAATAGATTGCGACTAAAGGCTACAATTGATTCTATTAAATCGCTTGCTTTCCAAGCATGTCCATTTCGAGGTCATGATGAGCATCTAGATTCGAAAAATCAAGGAAATTTCATTAAATTAGTCAAAATATTGGCTTCCTATAATGATGATGTTGCTGTAGAAGTTTTAGAAAATGCACCTGAAAATGCTAAATATACTTCACCGAAAATTTAAAAAGAGATCTTGAGTATTTTGTCAAATAGAGTGTGGAATACAATAAGGGAAGAAATTGTTAGTAGAAAGTTCTGTTTGAATGTTGACGAAACTCGAGACGAATCCAAAAAAGAACAGATGGTAATTATTTTATGGTTCGTTGATAATGATGGCTTTATTCGAGAGCGATTCATGTTCCCGATACTTCAGCTTGTACTTTAAAAAAGAAAAATCATGTCTTCTCACACGTTATAATATCAATGTTAAAGATATTCGAGGTCAAGGATATGATGGTGCTAGTAATATGAGAGGAGAGTGGAATGATCTTCAAGCTTTATTTCTAAAAGAGTGCCAATTTGCATATTATGTCTATTGCTTAACACATCGATTACAGTTGGCATTGTTGCATGCAGGGAGATGATCCATATTTATCATTTCTTTTCAAAATAATCTTCTATTGTAAATTTTGTTACCATTTCTGGTAAGCGCAACGATGAACTTCATGCTGCCCATGCATCTCAATTAGAGCAATTATTTATATCTAATGAAATTCAAATTGGTAAAGGGCTCAATCAAATGCAGACATTAAGAGCAGGTGATACAAGATGGGGTTCACATTTATTATCTAGTACTAGCTTGATTAATCTATTTGGTCCAACTTGTGAGGTTCTTAAAAGCATCATTAATGATGGATCCACATATGCTCAAAGAGGTGATGCTGATGCAGCTTTTGATGCAATGACATCATTTGAATTTGTTCTAATTCTGCATATCATGAAAGATATTCTATCCATTACTTATGATCATTGTCAAGCTTTGCAACGACAATCTCAAGATATTATAAATGCAATGAATTTGGTTCGTTTGACAAAAGAACTTATTCAAAAGCTCCGAGAACATGGTTGGGGTTCCTTAATGGAACACGTGACTTCTTTTTGTGGAAAGTACAATATCATTATTCCAGATATGATTTCAATATAGTGCAAGAAGAGGTCGAGCTTGACATAAACAAGATCATGTTACAATGGAGCATCATTATAGAGCTGACATTTTTATTGCTGCAATTTACTCACAGATTTATGAGCTAAATAATCGATTTGATACAAATATTATGGAGCTTTGATTCTTACTTCTGCATTGGATCCGAAGGATAATTACAAGACCTTTGACGTTGAAAAAGTATATGCACTCATAAAGTGATTTTATCCGGATGTTTTCTCCGAGCACACGAAATTAAATATTAGATAAGAAGCAAAAAGATCCCGCCTCGATGTTGCTCAACATATTCAACTAAAAAATGTAGCATCAATTTCCGAGCTTTGTCACGTGCAGAGACTGGATTATCAAGAATGTATCCTCTTATTGAGAGGTTGATCCCGCTTATACTGCAACTACAGAGGGGCATTTTCAGCGATGAAAATTGTGAAAATCGGACTTCGAACTAAGATGGATGACGAATTTCTTGCTGATTGTATGATCATATATATTGAGAAGGACATAGCACAAACATTCGTGACCGATCTATTGATAAATGATTTTGATACTATCAAGGAACAAAGAGCTTATCTTATATAATCTTTTGAGGTACATTATGAACATACTTCGCTTCATTTTATTTTCATAATCTCAACTGTATTTTTTATAAGTATGTAATTCTCAAAAATACTAAAATTATAGAATGTAAGCTATTTTTTTACGAAACTTATTGTGGTCCCTCCTTAGTTCAATATCTGGTTCCGCCTCTGTTGAAATGATAAATGTTATGTGATGTGACAATGATTATGTGTTTACATTAATTTTTTAATAATTATAATATATTTTTATGTTACTTTTTTGTTTCAATGTTGTTAAAAATATTATAACCCAGAAATGCAGGAGGTATGCCAAACGAGCCTTGAGCCTGGAGGACAGAGCAGCTCCGACTCCGCCGCTGCCCACTGCCCACTGCCCACTGCCCACCACCACCGCAGCCTGCGAGCTCCGCCGCCTCTCTCAAATCGCTGTCATCTTCTTGTCCCTACACGTTCCCATTCTTCCCACATATATTCCATCTCCGACACGATATTGGTCGGAGCCAAGACCCTTTCCACCACCCACACAAAGGGTCCCGTTCCACCACCTTCAGATTCGAGCCAACGGATGACCGCTGGGTTAATCTCCGACCGAGCCGCTGTGCCCGAATCTATCTTCATTGCAGGTACAACATTGAAGCAGGAGCTCCGAGATCCCAAAACATTCACCGGCGAAACCCCGTTTTCAGAATGAAGACTTCCAGGAGAATCCTTCAGCTTTTAGGTCGTTGATATGATACCCAGGAAAGTGCTCGGATCAATCTTTTCCATTTTGATTGAGTTCCAGATTGCGATTGATTTGTTTGATTGAAACTCTGCTGCAAAAATCTGTTAGCAATAGACATGGAAGGTTTTCTTTCCTTGCATGTTCCAATTTAATCTTAAATCGTCCAATTCCAACGGATTTCACGAGGAAGTAACGTGATTGCTATTGGACCTTTAAATAATATTATAAAAAAACCAAGTTTTGAATTGATTCTGTGAGCTAAACCAAAGATAATCTCAAGGGGTTTCGGTCTACTGGTTGGTATGTTTGATTGTGTTGGAAGTTGGAACTCCACACAAAAAACAAGGGATTTTTATCCAGCAGACCCTATAATCTTTGTCAATTACCTTTACGACCTTTGTAACTACCTAATTCCTCCCTAACCCTGTAAACTTGCTCCGTCTTACCCCACGAACCCTACCGTTAAATTGACACATCCAGAGTTAACTTGCTTGGGTTAAAAACGAGTTAATCTAACTAACCACGATCGGACGGCTAGAATTAACTAAGGGGAAAAACGGACGGAGGGCTCGAGCAGGGGAGGCGGCGGGGCCGGGGAGGCTTCAAACGGCGGGAGGGGGAGGGCTAATTAGGGGATGCGGTGGAACCAGGGAGTGGGGGGCTTCAAGCGGTTGGCAGCCGGGGGGAGGGGGACTCGAAGGGCACCCGCGGTGGGTGGGGGGCGTCATCCTGTCGCTCTAGCCTTGCCATCTCGCCCTCGAAGCGAGTCTGCAGTGATGGTAATGGCAGTGAGGATGCCCAACAACCGCAAATTGGGTTGGGCTATTGGAAGAATATTACTGAAAGGGCAAGGGCTTGGGTTCGAGCAGGGGGGCTGCAGGAGGCGGGTGGGGACAAGGGGACGACGCGGACCATGGGGTCTTCCCGCGGTGGTCGGGGGGAGGACAAGGGCTTGGCTTCGAGCAGGGGCACATGCGGGGGGGCGGGGGGACAAGGGGACGACGCGGGCCATGGGTTCTTCGGTCGAGGGGGGGGGGGACTCTAGCAGGAGAACTGCAGGGGGCAGCTTCGAGCAGTGGAGGCGCCGTGGCCGGGAGCAAGGGATTCGACCTGGGGAGGCACGGGGGGATTTCAAACAGTGGAGGCGGTGTCGACTAGGGGATGAAGGGGGCCATGGTTCTTCCAGCGGCGGTCGAGGGGAGGGGGGGCAAGGGCTTGGGTTCGAGCAGGGGACCTACGGGGGGCGGGGAGGCAAGGGGACGACGTGGGCCATGGGTTCTTCCAGCGGCGGTCCGAGGGGGGGGCAGCTTCGAGCAGTGGAGGCGCCGTGGCTGGGAGCAGGGGATTCGACCTGGGGATGCAGGGGGGCTTTCAAACAGTGGAGGCGGTGCCAAGTAGGGGACGACGCGGGCCATGGGTTCTTGCTGCGGCAGTTGTGGGGGGGGGGCTTCGAGCAGTAGAGGTGCCGTGACCGGGAGCAGGGGATTCGACCTGGGGAGGCACGGGGGCTTTCAAACAGTGGAGGCGGTGCCGACTAGGGGACGAGGCGGGCCGAGTGGCTTCGAGCGGTTGGCGACGGGGGGCTCGAGCAGGGGAGGCAGCGCCCGAGAGGGGCTTCGACGTAGCTTGGCCCCGAGGACTTCTGATCTTGGGAGGGAGTGGCACATGTAGTAAATTTGATAAATAAAATGGGTATAATGTAAAATAAGATAACTGAATCCAGTTACCTTTAACGGTTAAATGGATGAGGGTTAACAACAAGGTCTATAGGGTAAAGGTTAACAACTTTACGGGGGTAAGGAAGGAATTAGGAAGTTCCAAAGGCCATAGAGGTAATTGACAAAGATTATAGGGTCTGTCGGGTAAAAATCCTAAAAAAAACAAAACCATTTAATACGTTAATTTGTGTAGATACTTGTTAGGGATTTTTACCCGACAGACCCTATAATCTTTGTCAATTACCTCTACGACCTTTGAAACATTGTAATTCCTCCCTCACCCCTGTAAACTTGCTCCGTCTTTCCCCATGAACCCTACCGTTTAATTAACACATCTAAAGTTAACTTCCTTGAGTTAAATATGAGTTAATCTAACCAAGCTACGATCGGACGGCTAAAATTAATCAAGAAGAAAAAATAATATATCCTCCTTTGACCTTCCCTGTAAACAACCTCCCATCCCATGGTGCTGGACCTCTAGACCTGAATCGGAGAATGTAGGTGGGCGACGGGTGGCTTCGCAGGGAGGCAGCAAGCTGGGGTCGCCTGGTTGGAGGAGGGGAGGCGCTTCAACGGACGGGAGGCTTCGCAAGGGAGGTGTTGGGGAGACGCGAGCTTCGGGGGGGGGGGGGGGGGGGGGGGCAGGGGGCGATGGGGCGGTTGGGGTGACGATGGGGGCAGGGGGCGGTGGGGGTGGCGATGGGGGCAGGGGGCGATGGGGCGGTGGGGTTGTGCGATGGGGGCGGGGGGCCATGGGGGTTTCGATAGGGGCAAGGGGGCGATGGGGCGGGGGAGAGGGGACGATGGGGCTAGTTAAGGTCTTCCAGTGCGACGTCTGCAGCCTCCACGGCGCCCCCTCGCTTGGCTCTACCACTGCGTCGCATGCAACTCGATGCGCGCCTCCGCTGTGCCAGGGGGGGGAGCTTCGAGCAGTGGAGGCGTTGTGGCCGGGAGCAGGGGATTCGACCAGGGGAGGCACGGGGGGCTTTCAAACAGTGGAGGCGGTGCCGAGTAGGGGACGAGGCAGGCCGATGGGCTTCGAGCGGTTGGCGATGGGGGGCTCGAGCAGGGGAGGCGGCGCCCGGGAGGGGCTTCGATGTAGCTTGGCCCCGAGGGCTTTTGACCTTGGGAGGGAGTGGCACATGTAGTAAATTTGATAAATAAAATAAGTATAATGTAAAATAAGATAACTGAATCCGGTTGACTTTAACGGTTAAATGGATGAGGGTTAACACAGGGTATGTAGGGTAAAGGTTAACAACTTTACGGGGGTAATGAAGGAATTAGGTAGTTTTAAAGATCGTAGAGGTAATTGACAAAGATTATAGGGTCTGTCGGGTAAAAATCCAAAAAAAACAAAACCATTTAATACGTTAATTTGTGTAGATACTTGCTAGAGATTTTTACCCGGCAGACCCTATAATCTTTGTCAATTACCTCTACGAACCTTTGAAACATTGTAATTCCTCCCTCACCCCTGTAAACTTGCTCTGTCTTTCCCCATGAACCCTACCGTTTAATTGACACATCTAAAGTTAACTTCCTTGAGTTAAATATGAGTTAATCTAACCAAGCTACGATCGGACGGCTAAAATTAATCAAGAAGAAAAAATAATCGATCCTACTTTGACCTCCCCTGTGGACAGCCTCCCATCCCATGGTGCTGGACCTCTAGACCTGAACCGGAGAATGTAGGTGGGCGACGGGTGGCTTCGCAGGGAGACAGCAAGCTGGGGGTCGCCCGATTGGAGGAGGGGGAGGCGCTTCAACGGACGGGAGGCTTCGCAGGGGAGGTGTTGGGAGGCTCGAGCTTCGGGGGGGGGGGGGGGGGGGGGAGGTGGAGGGGTGGCGATGGGGCGGTGGGGGTATGCGATGGGGTCAGGGGGCGAGGGGCCATAGGGGTTTTCGATAGGGGTAAGGGGCCGATGGGGCGGGGGCAGGGGGGACGATAGTGCCAGTTAAGGTCTTCTAGTGCGACGTCTGCGGCCTCCACGGTGCCCCCTCGCGTTGGATCTACTACTGCGCCGCCTGCAGCTTCGATGCGCGCATCCACTGCGCCCTCCACCGCCACTGCTCCGCCCGCTCGCATCAACGATATACTCAACCAGTTAAGAAACCAGAGGTCCCCTTCATCAACCATGCCACAACAGCAACTACCTGTGAATCCCTACGCAGAGATTTTGGCTAACCAACGCCAAGAGCTGGAGAATTTTGTGGCGCTCATCAGAGCGCAAACCAACAATCAGATCGCCGCTGAGCTCCAAGCGTATCAGGGGAGGAGAGGCTTCAACCGGCGGACGGATGGGCTTCGCAGGGGCGGCGGGGGGGTCGCAGGGGCTCCAACCAGCGGGCGGGGGTTTCGCATGGGTAGCTGCGGGTCGCAGGGGAGGAGGGATTCAACTGGCGGCCGACGGTCGGGGGGCCTTCAACCGGGGGGGCTTCTTAGGGAGGAGATGGCATCTATAGTAAATTTGATAGCTAAAATGGGTTTTATTTTAAAGAAGATAACAGAATTCGGTTAGTTTTAACGGCTATATGGATGGTGGTTAACCACAGGGTCTGCCGGGTAAAGGTTAACAAGTTTACGGGGGTGGGGGAGGAATTACAATGTTTCAAAGGTCGTAGAGGTAATTGAAAAAGATTATAGGGTCTGCCGGGTAAAAATCCCTACTTGTTATGTGCTGGCCCAGTCCATAAAAATTGAGTTGGGCATGCGCTTGGGCCGAAAAAAATATTGGCAGCACTAGGCCTGACCCAAAGCCTGGTTAAATGGGCTTGGGCTTAGGTCCTTTAGGGCCTGACCCATGAAGAAAAGTTTAACCGTGTAAGCTTTCTCGTCCCTCACAGGCCCTCGTATTACAGTATTGTTAACATCCATATAAAAAATAATAAATATAAAAGATCGAAAAAGTTACCCACACCGTAATCAACACAAGGAGGAAAGGGTATGACTCAGCCTACGCTACAACAAAATTGATTTAAGACAACTAATAATTTAAATATTTGTTGTTATTTCTTTCGATGTTTAAATATATAGTAACAAATATTATTCGTTGCTAAATTATATTTTGTTCATTAATCAACAACAAATGCCATATTCGATGTTAAAGATCCATACAATAATAAATTATCATTGAATTGTTTGTTGAAATTTATAATATTTGTTGCTAAATATAACGATGGTTACAAGAAAAAGTCAGCGAATAACCATTATCATATGATTTTTGGCAAGGAATATAGCAACGGATTCGATATTCGTTGCATATTTAAAGAATGAAGCAATGAATAATATTCGTTGTTATATATTTAACTTAGAAGATATGACAACAAATATTAAACTATTGTTGCCTTAAACCAATTTTGTTGTAGTGTTAAGGGGACTTATCCTAATGAGTCCAATGAATCCATTAGGAATTATTGACATTCTTGATGGATTAAAAGAGTAACCCTGTTTACTCTCTTGCAATCCTAGATTGAAATTCCATCGTAAATCAATGTGACATTGCATCACATTTCTTATTCTAACCCTTTCCAATCCTTATAACTATCCAAACAACTACTATTCACAGGAGGTTACTCCAACCCACCTCATCTCATTAACCAAACAGAACCCAAAAAGTTCACATTCTACCCGTGTAAGTTGTTTGTGATGATTTAATTATTTGATATAAATCAGTATGCTAAGTTGCTTATTAGTATTTTTATGAAAATACGCATGTTCCTTTTTTGGTTTACAATTACAAAAATCTCCTTAACTTTGGCATTTTTTTGATATTAGCGAAGTGCTATTTCTTTAGGAATTTGTGTCAGCGAAAGGAGGAGATCATAAATATCATTACAAAATTAACAAGGACAATGGATGAAAATTAAGTATGAAAATACCAATATCAATATATAAGAACCGAATATCTCAGGATTAAATATTTATTACACCCCCGTATCACAGACGACAAAGAAAGCCGATCAAAACCAGAAGATGACCTCGTTGACTCTGCCCGCGTACTCGGACGGTGAGTTGTACGGTTGTACCCCGCGAAGCTGTAGCCCTTCCCGCTGGCCTTCTCGCTCGCAGCCACCGTCGGCTCCCACCAGCTCTTCCTGAGGCTCTGTCAGCGCCGCCACATTCACCGCGATGGTTTTGTCGTCCATGAAGCCGCCGAAGTGCCGGACGGCGGCGTAGGGTTGGAGTCAAATTCCTAAGTAGTACCTGGGATTTACTTAAATACCCAAGTTTTACAAAATATTTTTTTTACTTAAAAACTACAAAGGTGTCGCATGTACAACATGCGACACATGAAAAATTTTTTTAATTAGAAACTACAGGAGTGTCGCATCTTCAATATGCGATATGTGTAGCGCATATCTAATATGTGTTATCTGGGATAAATAAAAGTCGTGCACGACATTCGGCCTCCCCACGCGAAGTCCGAACTCCCCTAACTAGCAGTTGCTGCCCGCGACCCCCCCTATGGCGTCCGCCGTCCTCAGCCTCCCCCACTCCGAGAAACCTCGTTTTTGATCACTCCTAGGTGCGCGAAGAATTCCTTTTTCGTATCGTTTTTGGTCGGTACCGTCCTATCCTCCATTGCCTCCCACTAGGGCTTAGTCGATCGTCCTATCTTCTTTGATCGGCTTAGTCTTTTTTGTAAAAAAAATTTCTTAAGATTGTTGATTGTATAATATGTATATGATTCTTCATTTCATGAATGTATTTTTTTACTTATATATCATGTCACGTATTATGTCGGAATGGAGGCGTTGTATTGTATGTTTTATTTGAATGGTACACTTATTGGCGGTTCGATGACCAATGCATGGAGTTTGGATTAATATCTAATATGACTTTCGATGAGATTTTGAACTTGGTTTACCGTAAGTTCAACCTGGATGCCAATAGTCAAAAAATCATATTGTTACATCGCATCCTTCGACGCCCAGGGGAAGAACCGTAATTTTCCACTATCGTCGATGATGATGATGTGCAGGCAATTTTTTTTTATACTCGGACAATTGGGAAATCAATGCCTAGTGACATAATTGTTGAAGATGTCTGTGAGAGCGAAGTCCCCAATGTTGTCCTAAGTATACAACCAACAGTTGTCCGTAACACACCACCAATAATCTTCCCTAACATACAACCAACAGTTGTCCCTAACATGGAACCCTCCTTCGACATTGATGTGCCCGTAACACAGCCATGTACGGATCAGGAATGGCGGATGAGTGACTCGTTGATGCGAGAGGTTAATCACGCTTTGGATGATTTCATCCCTTGAGGATCAGATGATGACCTGGAAGAAGGTAGTGATTGGAATGTCGACGACGATGCGGTAGACGAGGAGATCCCAGCTGATGAACAAAGCACGCAGCCTATCATTCCCCGTATACCCTTTTTTGGGATTAGATGATCAAATACTAGTTCAACCTACAAAGACGACATTCGAAAGAAGTCTCGACTTCATGGTGTCGTTGACGAAATACGCAAGGGTAGAACCTTCAAAAGTGGGGAAGATTTGATTTACGCTGTTAAGAAGTATCACATTCTGGCACACTATGACTTCATTGTCAAGGAATCCACAAACTTGATATGGTCGGTTTTTTCCACACAGAGATCGAATGGCTGTGTTGGTATTTACGCGGACATTTTAGAAAATTTGATGGACTGTGGGTGATCTCTAAGGTTGTTGGGACACACACTTGTATAAACCCAACAGTTAATTAGGATCACCCTCAGTTGGACTACAAATTCATGTCCAGGTCGTTGCTAACTCTTATTAGGGATGACCCTAATGTTCGTGTTTCGAGTTGTAGAGCTCACATCCACGAGATGTACAACTACTGGGTTACAAAGAAAAGGGCTTGGGATGCTTGGAGGAAGGCAATCAGAATTGTATATGGTGACTGGAAGAAGTCATACGCTGAAATGCCTTATCTATTGCATGCAATGAAGGTTGCTATTCCTGGGACTGAAATTGATATTAAATACAGCGACCATCCTGATCCTCGGAAACCACATTGCCGTAGGTTTGAACGATGCTTTTGGGCATTTGGGCCTTCAATTGAGGCATTCAAATATTGTCGTCCTTTGATTAGTATTGATGGGACCCATTTGTACGGGAAGTACAAACAAAAATTGCTCATTGCTTGCGGGATTGACGGGGATAAACATATTTTTTCCTTGCATTCGGAATTGTTGACGAGGAATCTGGTCCTTCATGGAAGTGGTTTCTATCGTTGGTAAGTATTAGGGTAATCGGCATGCGAGCTGGGCCATTATGTATCATTTCCGACCGGTGTTCTGGAATAAAATCCGCTATGAAAGATGCTGACGTGGACTTATTAGAACCCTTTGCATATTAGCGGTTTTGTACAAGGCACGTCGTGAGCAACTTTAATAGCGTTTTCAAAAACGACTCCATGAAAGCCCCTGGTTCAAGCAGCAGCATTAGAAATGACTAGTAGAAAGTTCACGTACTTCATGAGAAAATTACAAGAGTGGAATAATGAAGCAGGTCAATGGTTTTCGACTCATGATTGTCGTCGTGAGCAATAAACCTTGCTTACGACGGTGGTTATAGGTTTGGTCAGATGACCATAAATTTGAGCGAAAGCTACAATGCAGTTCTCAAAGATGCTCGTTGCTTGTCAATCTCTGCGTTGATCGAGAAGACTTTTTATAATTGTGTGTTATACTTTAACCAACATACTGAAGAGGCAAGCGCTGCCATTGTTGGGGGCCGCAAATTTACGGATTATGCATCCACAGAGTTGAACCGTTGGAGTGCAGCTGCGAACGGGCACATCGTAACTCAAATACAAATACAACCGATATATTGTTCGAGGTTTCTAGCAGTGCTCGATGGACGTCTAGTAGTCTTCGCGATCGTAAACAATACACAGTGAATTTGCTCCAACAGAAATGCACATGTAATAAGCGGTAAATTTTCCGTATCCCATGTTCCCACGCCATTGCGGTCATTTCAAAACGTCGAGCGGAAGTGGATTCCTATGTTGGAGAGTGGTACACGTGGCAATACCAGTTGAAAGTTTATGGAGGGAAATTTTTCCCCATCGGTGATCGGGGAAACGTGGGTTCCTCTTGACTATCCAGAATTACGTCCTGACCCAAATCGTAAGCGCGACAAAGGTCGACCACGCATAACAAGAATTAATAATGAAATGGATGTTAGAGATGTGATTCGTCACAATACTTGTTCGTTTTGTGGGATACCGGGCCACACACACCGTGGACATCCCAATAAAATCGCAAGAGATTCTCAAGCATCCACGTCTAATGCGCCGACGACGGGAAGGAATAAGAATAAATGTGGTAATTGTGGTGGCGTAGGTCACAACAAACGCAAATGTCATGGTTTGAGTAAGTTCGCTTATTTTTCCTTGAATTTGCAGCATAATTACTCATATCATATGCTCTTGTTTTTTACATTATATGTTCTAACATTACATTTTTAAAAATTGCAGATGGATCCCGGCCCACTTGATCCATCTGTTTTGACTCTTCAGGAGCGACATCGTTCTTGTCGTGTCTGGGCTGGAAATGTAAGTCTCTTTAATTATTTTTTTCTTTACTCGTTTTCCTTATATCGATTGTCTTGTAAGAATCTTTATGGTTGCGTTGTCGACGACGCGAGACACATGTTCACCGGATTCCTTTGGATGATCGACTCCAGTCGTATGTATCTCAAGCGGGCTTTGGTTGCATTTCTGAGCTGGATTTCATCACGCTAGATTGGCATTTGGTAACGGCGTTGGTTGACGTTGGAGGCCCGAGACGCACACTTTCCACATGACTAGTGGGGAGATGTCCATCACCTTGCAGAACGTCGCATTCATCATGGGGCTACGAATTGATGGACCTGTGGTTACTGGGGAGACTACACCTGGAACCACATGGGTGGATACTTGCGAGGAACTGTTGGGTGTAAGGCCATTTCCATCAGAAATCGTGAGCAGCAGGGTGTTAGCGAGTTGGTTATTCACCAATTTTGCAGACTTGCCCGAAGATGCAGACAATGTGGTCTTACAGAGACATGCTCGAGCGTATATCTTACAGTTGCTAGGTGGAGTACTATTTAGGGACAAATCAGTATCGTTGGTTTCCCTTATTGCACTACCACATCTGCATGATCTTGAGTACTCTGGGACATTGAGCTAGGGATCCGTCGTACTTGCATATCTTTATAGACACCTCTGTTCAGCGGCAGATATGGCGACCGAGGAGATTGGAGGCTCGGTCATACTGCTTCAGCTATGGTCATGGGAGCATTTCCCCCACATTGCTCCTGTTGTGAGGGAAGGCAGACAGTGGCACGGGCGCCCGTTGAGAGTTCGTTGGGCAACGACGTTTGCGCATCGTCGACGGCCTACACACGTAGTGAGATCATACCGGGACGCTTTTGACATGCAATCACCCGAGCAGGTAATTTTACATCCACAAATTACTTCAATTTTCAACCAAAAAATATTAATGATCTAAATACAGTTTTGTTATTCAGGTGTTTTGGACGTCGTATACCGAAGACATCCACGCAAGTCTTCCTGCCATCTGTGTTGAAGGCGATCGCATTTGGATGGCGTGTGTACCGTTGATATACTTCCACATTATGGAGTATTACTTCTCCGACCTATTCTGAGAAAATTTGGCGGCCGTCAGGACATTCCAGACCCTTGTTTTACCTTTCAAGATCCCCATGCAATCAACTTGAGGGGGAAGGTGCATGTGGATTGGAGGGCGAAACACATGTTGTATATACTCCAATGGGATGAGCGGGAAGATAGAGTCGTTGATATCGATCGGTCCAATGGGATCGTCGCGATGCCCGCCTACGAGTAATGGTATAGGACGATTACTAGAAGATTTGTTGGACGACTAGGTGCAACTCTAGCAAGCAACGTAAGTGCTCGGACAAACTTTATTGTAAATTACTTCCAGAAGTTTCCATGAAATTTACCTCTATGTATTTTGTTTGGATGTAGCTCGTCAAGTAGAGCCGGATATATGATATTGGAAACGAGGAATGTCGCGAGATTGACACAAGAAAAGGCAGAAATGGATCAGGGGTTGTCGTTTTAATTTGTAGATGCCGTCACAATACATGACGACCATGCTGATGTGGCTCAGGTGGAGGCCAGGCGAGGAAGAGGTCGGGGAAGGGCGCGTGAACCAGTAGCGGAACCCATGGATCATGAAGCAGCCGCTGCGGTAGATGAGGATCTTGCGCCAATGGAATTGGGGACAGACTTCGTCACACCGATTACCGAGTGACCACGTCACGACATGCCAATGCCGCAGGCACCGTTGAGGCAAGGATTGGACGCCAGAGAAACACAACCCACTTACTGCACACTCACGCCGCAACCGATGCCAACCTTCGACGAAGACGTTGCTGGCCCTCGCAAATCAACATGATAGACGAGGCAAATCGTTTGTTACCCTTCCATCCTCGTGATTCTACGATAACATATCAGCGTTGGAGAAAACGTTGAGTTGTAAACCTTGTAGTTGTTAATGTAATACATAAATGAAAGTGTATATCCGTGGACAATTCAGTATATGTAAATTGTGTGATTGTCTTTCTGCATCAATATAAATCTTTTGTGAGTGTCTGTGCATACAAAACCCACATTTTTGATTGTGGAGACATTTTTGAATGTGTGTTCATTGACATGAAAGAAGCACATAAGTTGAGTAGGAAGAGCCACATAAATTGACAGCTACGATCTCAGTCTGGCAGAAGAGAAGGTTCATCTTTGCTCTTGTTTGGTCTCTTGTCCTAAGAAGACTAAAGGCCAAAAGATGAGCTTCTATCTCCAGACCTTGCCTGTCAATTTCCAGGAATTATCTCATATATCGCATGTTAAACATGCGACATATGAGAAACTCCCTGATTCGTTCCAGGGAGAACCTCATATGGCGCATGTTGAACATGCGTTATATGAGAAACTCCCTGGAATTGTTCCAGAAACTTTCGCATATAGCGCATGTTGAACATGCGCTATGTGAGAAAGTTCCTGGAACTATCGGGGGACATATCCAGGGAGATCTGCACATATCGCATATTGAAGATGCACACTCTTGCAGTTACTAAGTAAAAAAAACTTTTCTGGTGTCGCATGTTGAACATGCGACACCTTTGTAGTTTCTAGGTAAAAAAATATTTTGTAGAACATGGGTATTTAAGTAAATCCCAGGTACTACTTAGGAATTTGACTCCGTAGGGCTTCCTAGGGAGGGCAACCGTGCGGAACTCTGCGGACTGCTGGGGGTTGCTCCGGTACTTGGCTGGGACGTAGAAGTGCACGACGAAGGTGGAGTTGCAGAAGGGGCCGGTGGAGGGCACGATGTCGACGAGGACGGGGGCTGCCATCTCTATCTTGGCGCCTTCCACGTTCTTCCCCTCTGGATGTAGGCGAATAGGCTGCCGAGGAACGAGAGAGAAGAAGATCAGTTACATGTTTGTTTGCTCGTATGTTTGTATTATCGAACAATGAGTAAAAACAATGAAAGAGCGCTCTAGGAGGGGAGCTGCTCGATCACGATCGGATAGCATGCACAGAGAGGTCAACTACAACCGTGCACCTGTACGTGCCACCCGATTGTGTAGAGAACTAATAACTTGGGAAGATACTTACATATCGAAACCAATTCCGGTTGCGGCGGAGTAGGAGCTCGAGTAGATGGGCTTGGTGGCAGTCCAGTTGGCCTTCCCATAACTCCGTATCTCGAACTCCTTGTGCGAGTAGAGCACCTTGTAAGGCACGCACTCGATGGACTTGCAGTCGGGCGGCTGCCCGTACCCCTTCACCGGAGCACCTTTCCCTCTCAAGGCCGCGACGGGAGCAGGACAACATGCACCACTCTCTCCATGCTGTGCTCCAAACTCTGGTCTTGAGCAATCCATTAGTGTATGCACGTGTATAGATAGAGGCTTTTGTGGCCCTGCTTGCTTCCATTTTGGTGTTTAGATTTTGTGGTTTCGAAGGGGTTTACGCACAATAATATAGCTCTTGCGGAATGCTATCACGCTAAGAACAACTCTCACAAGGCTTAAAAAGAAGCTTGGAGACACGTGTGTACGTATTCTTCAAATGGGAACATGGAATGATGGGAGGGAAATGGAAGGGGGACGTGTGTACGTATTCTTCAAATGGGAACACGGAATGATGGGAGGGAAATGGAAGGGGGGAAGAGATCCGAGGATTGCATCAGAGGTGCTGTAATCCCTTTTATTTTTTTTGTGATTTAGATTTCAAATCCAACCTTATAGATTGAATCTTAGATTAATGTTCTATATATCCTCCAAATTTCACTTAATTCCGAGATTATTTACTATTTTATCTTAATGGTCAAACATTCAGTCAAGATCTAAGCAACTCAAACTCCATTTAAAAAAGATCTGAATATTCAACTATTAAGATAAAATAGCAAATAATCTCGGAATTAAGCGAAATTTGAAGGATATGTAGACATTAATCTAAGTTTCAATCTATAAGGTTGGATTTTGAAATATAAATCACAAAAAAAAATTAAGGGGATTACAGCACCTCTGCTGCAATCCCATCTACAACAGAGTGGAAGGGCCGCAAGGCTTGAAGAACAACTCCATTATAAAGGGACCTCTGTGGCTATACTCCTTAACTGGTGAGGGAGAAAGGAGGTAACAGGACAACGCTTGGATCCCATTTAGCCATTTGTATGGCAAAAAGCTAAGATGCCACCACCTCTCATTATGGTTTTATATAGTTTTTCTTAGTCATCTGCTAATCACACATGTAATTCCACGAAGAAAGAGGAAGAGAGAATTAGGATCCCCTCCAACGACTAGAATTACGTATATGGGGCTTCAAAGACCAAATGAAAATTAAACAAAAAGGGATTTTTTTACGGCTGTCCCTCTCTTTTAGATTCTGCAATATGAGTCATGCTTCTTTCTTTTTTTTACAATATTAACTGTGCTCCTGCATTTTGAACAATCAGCAGTTGTGCTCCTACAACAAAAAATCACAATTGTATTCTTTTTTCTCCAATTACACTAGTACTCTTGAGATAAGGTCCGTTTGGAAGAGAATGGAGAAAACTAATATGAGAGGCACAACTGTTAATTGCTCAAGAAGATAAGGGCACACGACTAATATTAAAAAAAAGAGAGAGGAACGCAACGACATTGTTGATTCTAAGAGAGGCTCGACTACAAAAAGTCCAAATATTTTCTTACATAGAGGTGTTTGTTAATATGTATCGTGTTGATATCATCACGACCAGGGGCGTGCATACAAGCATAGTAGAGGTGAATGTTGGGTGTGAAATGCAAATATGCAAATAAAGTACAAGTAGGACATTTCCATGTGAGGAAGAGGATCCTTTGTCGTAACAAGAGTTACAATAAAGGTGTTGTCATCCATTTTTATTTTCTTTCGATTTGATTCTCAAATCCAACCTTATATATTGAGTCTTAGATCAATGCTCTACGTATCCTTCAAATTTCGCTCAAATTCGAGCATATTTGCTATTTTATCTTAATGGTTTTAAACTTCGGGTCTGTTTAAATAGAATTTAAGTTACTTATATTTGAATTTTCCGTTGACCTTTGTGATAAAATATGTAGTAACCTCAGATCCAAACGAAACTTGTGGATAGGTACAACAATAAGCATAGATTCCATCATACAGTTCGATTTTTGAAACGATTTTCGCAAAATACTACAACAAAATTAAGCTATAGTGAAACTTTTATTCAAAATATGTCACTAAATTAGTTATTGTTAAATATATAACGATGATATTATTCGTTGTGGAACGAGTTTTTATACTCGAAATTAGCAATGAATGGTATATCGGTCGCTATATCATTAGAAGCGCTCCATATAGCAATGCTTATCCATTGCTATTTTTCAAAATATCAACTAATCATCGCTATTTTTAGTTCAAAATTTAACATTGATTAATTAGAAGTTTGAAAAATAACAACGGATAAGCATCGTTATGTTGACCGTTGCTAATGATATAACAACATATATGATATTCGTCGCAAATTTCAGGTATAAAAACCATTTCGCGACGAATAATATCGTTGTTACATACATAACAACGGCTAATTTAGTGTCAGATTTTGAAAAAAAGATCGCTATAGCTCAATTTTGTTGTAGTGACAAAACAAAAAGAGTTGCAACAATCCCTATCGTAGAATTCTCTACAGTAGAGTATCTGCTTCCTCCATGTGGACCACTACTAAAAGGGTTTAGGATTGGTTACGACTAACAAGCACGGGGCAAAGTCATTATAATTAGAGGGACCAAATGCAAACTATATCAGCATTAAGAAACCAAATTGTACAATCTCTTTCAAGGTATTTTATAAAACTTATATTATAATAATAACTCAAGACAAATGCAAAATCCAGAATTACGATTACATTTAAGTGATAAATAAATAATTAAACATAAACCTAAATACATGAAATAAGAAATAAAATAAAGAACTACCAAAAATATACAAAATAAGGAAATGTGATTAGACATAAAGTTCACACAAATCATATGAAAGTTAAATTATTTTACATACATATTCAATTAACATTTTATTTCTTTAATTTTTTTTATGAAAGATCTCTACATGCTTTGTTCTTACATGAAAGATTGGATTATCTGCTAGTCGAAAAGCGGTTTGATAATCATAATTTAATCAGATAATCAATGAAATGATATATATCTTTTAGCAATTGCCTTAGCCATGTGCTTTCTTGTGTTGGTGCTCCGTGTTCAGCTTACATGTAGATTACCTTTTGATTGAGCACATATTCAGTGATTGATAGCCATCATGATCTCCAGCACAATTCCCAATACATTAGCCAACTAGTATATTAAACTATCTATTAAACGCATATATGTTATAAATTCTTCCGATTCCTTACCTTTTTCAGCGCATAACATAGCATTCATCTCCATAGAAGTTGAAAATGTCTTTTAATTTAGCAAACCATATTTCTTTAGTAGATCCTCATCATCATTTGTTGGTACAAGACCAAAAAAATGCTTGAGCTATCCAATCTCTTTTATTCGAAATCTTATTGATAGATTATTCCTCATCCTCTTGATCTCCTCAGCATAATCTCTTGTAATGATTAAATCATCCATATAAACGGGTATTACCGATATATTACCTTCTTTTGATTTGACGAATAAACTTGAATAAACAAAGTTGACTTGATAGCCACATTAGCAGAAACTCTTGTGGAGCTTGCTTCATACCATATTATGCTTTCTTTACTTACCTCTAGGATGCTCCAGATAAATCTCTGGATCGACTTCATCGTGAAGAAGGCATTTTTCGCATACATTTGCCATAACATCCATGTTTTACGCTAAGACTAGCTAAAGTTTTATTGTAGACATTTTTTGCAATTGGACAACATGTTTCATCACAATTAAACTATATTATTGAGAGAATGCTCGAGCAAACAATCAAGATTTGTTCCTTTCAATGGATACATCTGAACGTGTCTTCAACTTATAAACCCACTTGCAATGTATCAGCTTGGTTATAACCAAGATCCAATGTCTAATTTCCTATTGATGCCTTGATTTCTTCTTCCACTGCATTTCACCATTTTTGTCTTTTGGACACTTTTTCATATGCGGTGGGTTCATGCAACCATTCATCATAGAAAATAACATCATGGACATATTTGGGATTAGGCTTGTGTCTTCTAGCAGATATTAGAAGTGACATAGTTGAATCTTCTTCATGCTAAGTAGGTTGAGACTCTTATGGAGTTTCTCGATGAACTCCACTTTTTAAAGGATTAGTTTTCATCTCTATAAGCTCAGATACCTCCTTTTCTTTTTCTTTAAGTCCCTTCTATTTGTTGAAGTTCCCTTTGATTTTCTTCTAGAAGTTCCAATTCCCAAAGGCTTTGTGTATGGTAGCGATAGTAGAAATTTGCATGTTTTACATGTGCAGGATTAAGGACAAGATGCAAAATCCATGACAAAAGTTTGCCAAAAATGTGAGTCTTGGTGACTAAAGAAAATTCTAAAGAGGACTTAACTGAAAATGTAGGTTTTAAATGATAGTTCACTTTTTCTTATTTATAAGAATATAAATATATACGTACATACATACATATATATAGAGAGAGGGTTGATCATGTGAGAGCAAAAAACTATGAGAGCATGAGAGCAGTGATTCTGGACCATTAGATTCTGCTCATCTCTCTCCTCCAATCAACCACTGTGTGATGAGCATAATCTAATGGTCCAGACTCACTGCTCTGATAGTTTTTGGCTCTCACATGATCAACCCTCTCTCTCTATATATATATATATAGAGAGAGAGAGAGAGAGGAAAGGGATTATACTCCATTGAATAGGTAACTTACCTACTTCACTTTCATTTTTTCACTTTTTTTATTTTTTTTTGGAAAATATTTCCATGGATTTTTCATAACTATATCCCTCTAATATGTCATTAAAATTTTGTCAGAAAACAGAGACTCATATACCCTCCATTCAGAACAAGTAATTGTAACGGTCTTAGATTTGCTGTAATTTACCTGTTCTGGATAGAGGGCATAGGAGTCTTTGTTTCTGACAAAATTTGAATGACATATTAGAGGGATATAGTTATGAAAATCCATAGAATCTTTTTTCAAAAAAATAATGGAAAAAATGAAAGTGAAGTAGTTAAGTTACTTACTCCATGGAGTAGAATCCCTTTCCTCGTGTGTGTGTGTGTGTATGCATATGATAGCATGATATATGTATAAGAGGGTTGGGAGGCTGCACCGGCGGGTGTAGCTAACTAGCTGTACCAGGGCATTTTTTCTTTGATTTTTGTATTTTTGAAATGAAACCTAGGGGGATTTAAATCACTATATATCACCATGATATCATACCAATTTCAACTAAATTTGACATTTCTATCATCTCCATCAAGGCTATGACATTTTAACGGTTTCAGAATTATTGAAATTGACCATATCTAGATGGGCATGCTAGGAGTGTTTGTTTTGCATGAAATTTGAAGCACATATTCCACACAATAAACTGAGTAAATCCCCATAAGTTTTTTTCAAAAAAAAATAAAAAACCAATGAAAAAATGGTCGGGTGTAGTCAGTTGGCTGCACCCGTCGGTGCATACTCCCTTTTCTCTCTGTATAACTAAACTATTTCTAAAAATAAAGGAAATCAATCTGCAGGACATGGTAAAGGTTCCTCTAAAGACTCGTAGCTTAGGTTAGACTACCATCTTTGCACAAAGGAACATGTAGCGAGCTAATAGTTCTAATAATTTATAAATATACATGTCTAAATAATATTCAAAATCCAACAATTGCATTTGTTATTTATTTGAAACAAGACGTCATACCTATGAGCAAAGACACACCATGAAGAACAAGGATGGCGCAATTATTGGATGGTTGGACGGACCATATAAATAACGATATGTGTGTGCGCGCATGCACGTGCGTTTAAGATTTTTAAGTTGTGTTTTAATAGCTAATTCCAGAGAAAAAAATTAAGATGCAGTTCTGGACAATGGAATTGATGAAGAAAAATGGCGAGATATATGTGTAGAGATTTAAGGAGGCATATAAGAAGATAATGCCTCTTGAACACCCAAGAAACACATGTAATGTTCAGGTGAGTGTCACCAAGAACCAAGGGTATGAGACATAGGACTCTTCATCATCCATTAAGTGTGAGATCCTCATGCCCAAGATCTTCACACTCAATGAGGAGATGGACATATTGAGGAAGGAAGAGGGTAAAAGGAGGATAGTAGATGTAACGACACATAAACTATTAATAGATAAATATTTATTGATTGAATTAAAAATAATATAATTGATTTATAAAGTAGAGGATGGTGAGGGCGGTTATGGAAGACCACTTCAATCAACTTTTCCATACATGTGAGGCCCTGTTTTTAGAAATGGATGACTCTCTTATTTCTTAAGATAGAGAAAGAGAAAGGAATAGATACAATGAGAGAGAGGATGTGCTTTTGCACATTGGGGTGGACGTGTTCCCTCGTGGGATAGAGTATCCTATTTTAGAGATATTTGTACAATTGATTTAACTAATTCCATGATTCTTGAGAGATGGGAGAAAGGAGGAATTGGAAGGAATGGGAGAGATGAGAGAAGAGATGCCGAGAGTGAACGAGATGTGAGAATAGAGAGAGAGAGAGAGGAAGAAATAGAGATCCGGTGTGCGTCAATCTTTGAATCGACAATGGCAACCCTCTCGGTCGATGTCAAGTTTTCATCCGACAAAATCGGAGGTGTGACAATGTGGTCGGCGACGATCTAGGTCTCGCGCAATCGAATCGTCATTGTGAATGTTTTCGCATCAGGAAGGTATGTGTCGACCCCTTAGGATAATTTTACGTATTTAGATAATTACATTTGAAACTTACATGTTATCATTTAGTTCTTCTGTGCATATTACTCGTGATCTTCATTCAAAGATAGATGTAAATTTTGATGTAAATAAATTTTGAGATAATGAATAATGATGAATGCGGGTGTGATCATACTCTCTTATTGAAACGGATGTTTATTAGATCCTCAGGTTGTTTCAGTAGAAGTCATAACTATGATTTTATTTAGCGGACATCTGATGTGTTTAAATATGCACGTGGGCTATTAATAGGAATAAATATTTGTCGAATAGAGAGGATTCCTGTTAAGATTATTATAAGGAATTTAAGTACTATAGTTGTATAATAGTGTTATTTTTGGGCACGATAATTTTAGAATGCCTTCCAATAGTAAATTTTTTTAATTATGCTCTAATGGTATTTAGTGTCTAAATTTATTTTATTGATTTGACACTGAAATCTGATTTTCATATCCGAAGATCCAATCTAAAGTAATAATGTCAAGAGCTAAATTACTATGTAATTAAATAAATGATCAATCGGCTGCGGTTCGATCTCAGCTCTTATATTGTAATTTATAAAATAAGAGGTACACAAATGACTATCCTTTGTTTGTAAATACCATAACTACGGAAAGTTCCAGGATGATGACACATTAAATGCCATTGAGAATCTGTTATTGGATTATGTGATTGAAATGCTTGGCGTTATCTTTTATCACCGTGAGTGGTGCAAGATTAATTATTCAATTGATTCCTTTATAATTTTGTATAGATGTTGGGTTCGGAAATTGTGCTTTGTAATTGTAATTGAATGCTTACTTGAAAATAAATATATAATATCCAAGGATCCAACATAATATGATTTTATCAAGTACTGAGTAGGTGTGTTAGATGAGTTGCATATTTTGTACAATGAAAATCTCTTTAGTTAGTGGAAACAAGATGTTTACAAGAACTACTATTATATGAAAAAGGATATAGTTTAAAGGAATAAGAATTTCCTTAATGTGAATAATAGCACCTAAACAGTAAGCGGAGCTAAGTGCTACACCTAAGGTGGGAGCCACCTCTAGAGTCCGTTTATCGAAAGCCTAAAGGACAACACCTTCAGGGGGTGTCTGGTTCAGTAGAACCATGTGGAAAGTCCACCATTGACTCAGCGCTGATGTCGTCATGTTCTATGTAATGATTGAGTGACCGCTTGTGCCTGCGGTAAAAGCCATCAAAGCCGCCCAATAAATTATGAGATAAGACAAATCTATCATGAATAAGCTAAGTACTTATGTGGAGTCAATTGCTTATGTGAAATGTTAAGTGAATATGTGCATTTATATGAAATGCCAAGTGTATGTGCATTTATATGAAATGTCTAGTGTATATGTGCAATTATATGAAATACCAAGTGTATATGTGAAATTATGTCAAATGCCAAGTGTATATGTGCAAATGTTTGGGGTGATAAGTGTATATGTGCAATTACGTGAAATGCATAGGTATATATATAATTATGTTATTGCTATGGGCATATGTGCAAATATGGTTAACCTTAAGGGCATATATGGAAATTATGGTATGCATTGCATGAATATAAAAAGGATACCCTTTGTATGCATAATTATATTTATGAGTGATCGATATGAAACTATTGTATGACTACAGTCAAATATTATATTCATTATCATAAGGGTAATTTGGATTAAATATGCCATGACACTGCTTTTGTGTATGATACGTTTTATGAAAAAGTATATAATTATGTGATGGAAATGAGAATAAAGCAAACCTCATTGTTAGGATAAAATAAGGGCTTATATGTGATAATTCATAGCAATAGGTGTATGGGTGAAAACATAATTCCATATATGTAATCGTCCCTATGTAATTATTGATATTGTAGTTTTGACGAGGGAACACAGTGAAATCCATGCATATTATGTTATGATTAGAATCATATTGAAGGAATGTATCCATGGATAATGCATGTTATGAACATTATTACAGGTTGATGAATATAGAAACTCTATAAGGATCCATTGTGGAAAATATTTATCCAGCTAATTATTTATGATGGAGTTATTTATAATAGCATAAGGAGACTTGATTTTTCGCTAGCCGGTTTGACCTTATCTCGACACATACTGAGCGTTAAGCTCATACCATATATTTTTGTGTGTTTATTGCAAGTCAATGTGTGAAGAAATTTAGTGGCAGTTGCAGACCTTGTGAGTCTTGAAGGAAGGATATCTTTGTGCCCACATGAACAAAAGGATCTTGGTGTTGTATTAGAGATTGTATATTTTTATGAATAAATGGGAGTTAAGATGGTTCATATCTGTTAATTGTGATATTATTGTTGAACGGGAGTAACACTCGGATTCGACGTGGCATTCATTATGTTTCCGCTGGTCACCGAGGATCCGGGCTGTTACAGTAGAGCAGGATGAACACAAGGAACTATTTTGAAGAACTATGTTAGGGATGCAAACCCTACTTATGAAGTTGATGGTGCTTGCATCACAACATCAACAAGATCACACAATCATGAATATGATGAGGGACCAACTGGTGATATTGGTGCATGACTAGATGTTGATGCATGAGCCCTTTACATGTATATCTATATTTAAGATTTAACTGGTCTTTTCTGAAGCTCTTTATTTTAATTGAATAGATTAGCATGAATTTTTATTAGTGTAAGATTACATTTTGTTTGATTCAAATGATGTTCCTCTTTATATGTAATAATGAATCAAGAATGGAATAATTCATGTAGATAGAGATGGGGGTTCGGAGACAATTGGATTGATGGGATAAAGTGATTGGATTTGAAATGGATGTTAGGGTTCAATGTAAGGCATGCAAAGTGGGCGAGTGTTTCTATAAGAAAAAATCTCAAACGAGACGAACGCACGCATCGGTCAATGACCCATAGTCCCATTAGCTATTTGAGGGTACAGTTGTATGACGTTCGTCCCCTCTATTTAACATAGGAGATGGTTGTTTGTGCACGTCACATTCTGTAGGATCAGATATGCAAGCATCCCTTCTAATGCCTACAACCGCTATTAGATATCCCAAAATAAAAGAAAAGTTCAAGAGGATAGCCATTTTCAACAAGCATGTCTAATTGAAAAGCTCAATGGCACGATTTGGGTGCTAGAAGCATCTAGATGGGACGATTTTGTTGGTCCCATATGCGCTTCAATCTCCATCACAAGAAACAAGGAGACCACCTCACACCACCCAAAGGACGTAGTCGTCCCCTTTGATCAATTGTGATTGTCCCCTCTGGTTGACATAAGAAGGGATGTTCGACATAGTCGCCCCCTTCGATCAAGTGGAACACAACATGAAGGGACGGTTATGAACACCCCTCTTAATAATGTTGATGTTAGATAAATGGGCATCACCCTCTACTAAAGAATGCCAACATCCCTCTCCATTGCATACCACTCTTGGATAGAGCGAGGGGGGAGTGCTCGCTAGCTAGCTTCACGAGTTGCATGCTCTAACCTCCTATAATCATGAGGAAGTTAGCACGGTGACTAGCCTAATAAGGCACTATTGGGTAGGGCATGTTCTCTGAGTTGCTAAGCCTACCTTTGGTATGTGATGCAACGCGCTGAAGAAAAAGAATAAGAGATTGTCCCATTTGGTCAAAACGAGCAGTTTAACTAACAAATTAGATAGCCATCGACTGTCGCATACAATGTTCCTCCATGTAGTAAGAAGAGGGTAGGATGCAAGGAAGAGTTGTTGCACAAAGGAGTAGAACTCGTTCTTGTTGATGTTATAGATGAGGGATCAAGATTAAGTTTGAAAGAGATTGTGATTGTCTATATCATTTTTTTCCTTTATCGATTGCATGCATGTTATTGTGTTTGTGATTCAATGCTATCTGATTATATTTCTAAAAAAATCAAGGAAGAAAATGATTCATTATTGTATTCTTTAATGAACGCATTCATTACATGTTAACACTTGTTAGAAATGCATGATCATATCTTGAGAACCACTAGGAAATATTTAGCTTTCCTAGAGGATCTGCCTCACCTTTTAGGGAGGCATATAGCTTGTTAGAAATTCCTTTTTTTTGCGTAATATGTAGGATTTCAGTTCCAAATATAGGTTCATATTGCTGCATGAGCATTATTAAAACCTATGCAATCTAGAGTTGAACCCAATCCATTTACAACCCAAATACATAAAGGTGCATATCTCCATCTTTGATGGCACCTTAAGTGTGATTCGACTCAGATATGGAATTGATGAGAAACGGTAATAATTGATGAAGGGACGATAAATACCATCAAATAGGAACCTGCAGACGACAGTTTTCAAATAATTATTTTCCTTGACTCCAAAGGATGAGGCGAAAGAGAGCGGTAGAGCACTACAAACAGTGCTTTGTTTTGTATTATTTCATTACAACAGCTAATGTTGTGAATCAGACACAAGGAGACTGACATTTTTTCCTTTATTTTGATTTCTTTTTTTTCCATACAAACTAACTTCACAGGCACATTAGAAACAAAAAGATTGAGACAAATTTGAGTATAACTCTCTTGTCATTAATATAAAGAGTGGGTAAAACTCTTTGTGAAACATTCATATCATTTTCAGTGCAATATCCTTCTTGACTACCATTAATGGAGCCTCCCATCTTTCTTTCTACAAGAACACAAAAGCTCAATGAGAACACGGTAGACTGTCATTTTGCTTTGACAATTAAGTAGGACCTTGGCCTAGATGACAAGGGAGAGAGTCGCGAACTGGGAGAACCCACAATCTAACCGTGCATAGGTTGATATGGAAATAGGTTCGCATGAAATGCTCCAAGGGCAATGGAGACAAACGATGAACTTTTAGCCTACAACTTCGAGTACAACGAATGATCGATCCAATGCGTACGCAAATCAGATATCAATTGGCATCCACAATGTCTTTGATGGCGAATCTAGATGTGCACCAACTTATCCACAAAATTATCCCTCATTCATCGAGTCAAATATAGTTGCCTAATTGTCGTGCAACCCGACGCATTGTATTAGATTCCATTTCCATCTTCTCAAGACTCCTAAAGGAAACATCCTCAACGATCGGAAACTGACCTCGCTCTTTGAACAAAATGTGAACTACACAAAAGCATTCCTCAACAAATTTTAGGGTTTTACCGTTCATATATTACCGATAAGGCAACATATCACTTTAAAAATGTCATCGCAATCGTAAAGCATCCTCATACACTAAGCCAGATCTCATTCTCATTCAAAGACATCCCAAGTGAGATGCCAACCCACGAGATTCTATAAGGAAACGCCCTCGATGAAGGGAGCCAATGTACCTAAAACACCAACCGTGCATCACGAGCAAAATGTAAACAACATAAAAACATTCGTTTAGGGGTTTTTTTCGCCTTTCACTCTCACTCTGTCGAACCGCGGACCTCTCCGCGAGAAGAAGAAAACCCTAATCCTATCAACAAACCCTAAACAGTAAACACCCTAGAAACCAATAAGGAAACCCTCGCCCAATTAAGACCCTAAGAGCCAGCTTTAGGGCAAATAACCTTTCTATTAAGCCAAATATCCATCCTCTCTTTAAGGAAAAGAAAAAAAAGTTGGAAAAGGAAAACGCGCCGGTCACCCTCCATGGCCGACCCAGCATCCCCCGTGGGCGCCGAGACCCCGGCAGCGAAACCGCCGCCACGGCGGCGCACACGGCTGCCGCGGTGGACGAGGAGGGAGATCCTCGTGCTGGTGCAAGGGAAGCGGGAGGCGGACTGCCGGGGGATGCGGCGCTCGTGGTCCGCGGGCGGGGAGATGGAGTCCAAGTGGGAGGCCGTCGCGTCCTTCTGCCGGCGGCGTGGGGTGGACCGCGGCGCCGCGCAGTGCCAGAAGAGGTGGAGCAACCTCGTGGCGGACTTCAGGAGGATCCGCGAGTGGGAGTCGCGCAGGGGAGGGGAGGCGGCGGAGGTGGAAGAGGGGCAGGGGGAGGATTACTGGGTGATGATGGGGGAGGGGAAGCGGGAGAGAAAGCTCCCCGCGCACTTCGACAGGGTGGTCTACGATGTGCTGGACGGGAAGAGGGAGCTGGGGGAAGGGGAGGAGGCGGTGTTCGACAGCGGGAGGAGAGGGGAGAGTGGGTTGTTCTCCGACGAGGAGGAGGAGGAGGTAGAGGTCGACGAGGAGGTGGACGTGGAGTCGGAGCCCGTGGATGCTGTGCCCATTTCTGGTATTCCTCGTACTCGGATCCTCTTCGTCGTTTTTTTCGGTTGGTTTGTTTTGATTCGGATTCGCGCTTGTTGTTTGGTTATTGCAGAGAGGAGAAGCGATTCGGATCCGATTGTACCTTTCATGTTCGGCGGCGGAGGTATTGGCTTTTTCATTCATCGTCTCTCTGATGCGTTTGTTATGTTAATAATCATGTAAGATCTTTCTTAATGTTATTTTGTGTATGTTTTATGAATGGAACTTAATTCAATGGATGTTGATGTTTCCTATCAAATCCAGTTACCCTGTCTGTGTTATACACATGTATTAAAATGAATTCATGATATAGATTTTACTTTCATGTTAGCAAATATACGTCTCTCATATTGGTAAATTTTATTTTACTGTATAAAAAGTCAAAAAAAGGTTTGTATAAATTTGAGTTTCAAAAAAATATATTTATTTATAATTGCAGTAATATGAGGTACAGATATGTAAGATGTGAATTGATCTGTCTCCACAAAAATGATGATATACACCAGAATCCATGATCCTCTCTGTCATGTATGCATTGTGCTAATTGGTAAGGGCATAGGTAATACCCGAGGTGCTAGAAGAGGTTATGGTTGTGGCAACAATGTCAGAAGAGCTGTAGTAGTAGTGGAGGCAAAAGGAGTCATAATCTCCCTCAGACGAAAGACAATATCATTCAACTTCTGATCAATAGAAGATGTAGTAGGCTCAACCTGCTCGACCACACGAGTAGACGCGGGGTAACCATGCTTCAGTTAGCATGTCTCCCTCGAATGACCAAACAATGACTTTAAGTGTGTGGCTAACGCTGACTTTTGCCTCCTCTGCCATGGACATTGTACACTCTAAATTGAGTTGTTTCTCATCTGCAGCAAGATGCAGACACCGTAAAGGAGGCCTGAGTGGAGACAGTAGATGGGTCCGTGCAATCTTGTTTTAAGCCTCCTCCGTCGGACACCCGTGAGAAGCTAGGTGTATGTTGTATCGTACTCAAGGTCAAGAGCCATCGGAAAAACTCCAACTACCGTAACATTCATGTATGTCGTCTGATGCTATGTAGATGTGGTCACGAACATGAAGTTGTGCAGCTTCTCGAACATACCTCGAAGCAAAGAGTAGAAGTTGTGCAGAGGACGACCACTCTATGTAGTCATGAAAATAGTTGCAGGATCTTGGTCTCCTCTTCATATTTGGATCTTGGTCTCCTCTTCATATTTATCTTACAACTCCCAAAACTTACTAACCACAACCCTTGTAGTTAACTCTCATCTATTTGCCTAAGAATCTGTCAAAATTGTGATTATCCTCAAGCTCCACGAAGTATCACAAAATTTAACATATAATATAATTGCATGTATTGTGATGTTAACGATAGTAAGGCAACCTTAGCTTTATACAAAGACCACCATGTATTGTGATGTTAAATCGATGGTTAGGGTTTGTAATCGAACAAAATTGTTCGTATTTGATTTGAGTTTGATGACAACTAAAAACCATTCGTTCATTACTAAACAAAATTACCTTTATAATTTAATTCAATAGCTTAACAAATCGAACATGAACATAATATACTTTTATTTAGATAGTTCAAGTTAGAAGTGTGTGTGTTGCGTATATAATCTCATATCGATAGACATAATATGCTTTAGGTTAAAGAAATTGTCAAACTAATAGCTGGACTATCAAATTCCAATTTTGTTTTATTTCAACTTGAATTATTTATTATTTTTAATATTTATCATACTATCAAACTTTATTATTAAATTCAATTTTTGAACTTCTTCATTTTACGTGATTTTTTTTTGCATTTTAATAGGTTTGACTTATCAAATCCTTACTATTAAACTGAACTCAAACGATCGTTTTGTAAACAAACTTGAACTGCTCCTCAGGCTATTACATTATTTTTATTGACCTTTCCTCAATCACTCCTCATTCAGTCTATATATTATAGCTTTATCAAGCTGAACTCAAAAGTGAACCTTCAAACTTTCTTATCAAACCAAATTCAAACATATGTTTGTTCGATTAGCAGCCCTGCTAATAGTAGTCTGCACTGCATAACCTGTTCTACGCCGAACAAACTATATCCATGACCCCTTAGCAATACAGGACGGACTCCAAGTTGTTTAAGGTTAAGCCAGCAGCATCAGTTGCCTGCATCGTTCTCTTTTGCAAATGTGTCTTCTTCACCAAGTCCATAAAGGCATGGAACAAGGGACGTCCATTCTCAATACAGATACATGGGAAACATTTTTTCCAAGTTCTTGATGACAACTTTTGTTTAGGATAAATCGAGAGGAGAGCCAACATGATTAAATTTTGCTGGTTTTTAACATTCACTCTGATACCAATGTTTCGATGTATATACGATTTTACTACCTTTTCATGCTGCTACTAACTGAAGTATTACGCATTTTCAATACCTATTTTGCAGCTCACTTTGCAGCTAACCCACATTCACCAGCTGAGAAGCCTGATGCCGAGACTGCAGCACCTGCGAACAGTAAGAAACGGAGGATGTCAACAGACGAAGACAGTGTTCACAATCTGCAGAATCAGCTAATAGATATCTTCACAAGAAATCATCAGATGCTGGCAGCTCATCTCGAAGCTCAAGTCATTGAGTGGCAGCAGGAAAGGGATCTAAGGAGAGATCAAACTAATAGCATGATGCAGGTTCTAACCAAGATTGCCGAAGCTCTTGCAAAAATTGCTGACAAAATGTAGATTCTGAAAAGACCTCGATGAAGTGCAGAGTATAAGCGAACATGCATAAAGATATCCATATCAGTTCCAAAATAAAACTCTTTTAGATAAAGCTCATAGATTTATACAGCAGCTGAACAGAAACCATTTTAAATTTGTTGGCAAACTATATGAAATTTCTCAACTTTTTAGTTCTAAAGTGGCTGTGGTTCTTAACCTCGATTATCTTGGCTCACTATACAATGCAAGTAGCTTAGTTATATTATCACTACATTTTTTTGGGACAAATGTGATCAAACATTATACAGTTCTCTTCATGAGAGATGTGATTCAGATGCAAATGGTAAAAAACAGATGGAGAGACTTAAGACCAGGAAGCAACTATGAATAAAGCTGGGGAAACGTCCACAAACTCAAGGTAAAGCGCAAGTGAACCATGACAAGATAGAGAAGAGGATGCAGATTTTTTTTAACAAAAAGATACCGGATGCAGATTGGACTACATGCTTCTTAACGAGACTGGATGCAGATTGGACCACAAGCTTACTTTTTCTCAAAAGTAAATAGGAAACAAGCAGGCTGGGTCCGAATATGGTTATGTGCCAATAGAATCCCAGATAAGTTCTTATGTTTGTGTCAAGTAAAATCCACCTTCCTGCATTTTCTTTTGTTTCTATGAACAGAATCCTGCAGCCAAATACTTTTTTAAGTGCTTGTTAATTAAGTCAAACTTTATGGCAACGCATGCATCCATGAAAAAATCATGTAAATAATAACTAACATCCAATGCAACTGACCAGTGAACAACACAATGTGTTTGTTCGCAGGTGATCTTGATGTTATCTTGATTTATCTTGATGCATAAATGCAATTATCTTGGAATGCAAAGTTATTTCGCAAAAAATATATATAACAAAGTGCATGGTCATTACGCAGCCCACAATCCTAACCACACAAAAAAATGAGTATGCATCCAAAATCCATAAAAGAGAACCAAACCTACCATTTCTCCTCATATACAGCAACTGAGCAGCTGCGATCTTCTGTAGGTATGATCAACCCGTATCAATGAACTGACTGCAGAACTATCTGCACATAATCGGCAGACAGTTCCACATTTCTAAAGACAAACGGAGACAATGTTAAGATATTCTCACCTGCACCAAGCACCGTTCATAGATTTACATGGACCATCAAAAAATAGTTTTTTTGTCAGCAATATTAGCACAATACTAAGGATACAAGATGACAGGTAACAAAAGAAACCTAGTCTATTGTAAAGATCTTGTTTTCGAGATTACATAGCTGAAACAAAAGTCAGTTTTACTGGGATTCAGAAAGATCGGGTGATGCCTTTGATCTGTATTTGCGATCCATTTTTCGTGGCACGGTATTCTTTTCTTCAACAAAGATGCTGAGTTCATCTTCATCCATTGCACATGATTCACTCTCACAAGCCTCCCTAGCAGCAATTCCAGTTTCTTTACCCATGCTACTGTGTGAATCTTCGTGTAAATCACGATCGGTTACCATGGCATCTGTTGACTTATTCCGAGGTGTATAAACCAAGGACTTCGGTAGCTCCGTGCCCGATTCCTTATCCAAGACAGCAGATTTTGATTTGGAAATAATATTGCGGAAGTCTTCAAATGCCTGCCTATTCAACTCATCATCATTTTTTTCGGAAGTGTCAAGAGTATAACAGATATACTTAGAAGGATTTCTTAAATAATCAGGTATGCCCGGAAAGTCCTCAGAAAATTTCTTGAAATTGGAGTAGAGGATGCTGCAGTAGTCCCAATGTCATCAATATCTTCTGATATCTTATTCTCTTTAATCGCATTTTCATAAACAGGATCAAATCGAACTTGTTTCTTGGGTCTGACATCCATTTGATTTTCCTTTCGTTTCAGGATAGGTTTCAAGTTGTTGACACCCATTTGTGGTTCAACTTGATATAGAACCGTGGGCACAAGATGATTGTCAGAACTGTCAATAGTACATAAATTCTCAGCAACTTCGCGGTCTTCATTTAACCGAACATTTGCAGCAAAGTGATCTGCCCGTGGGTCTCGACAGAGTCCATGAACTTCCCCTGTTGACCCATCAAAAAAATCCGAGACAACAGAGTGGTAATTGATAAAAGACCCATGATCATTTATGTCTCTCATGTAGATCCTGTCACCAGTATCTTCTTTGCCAACAGCTGCTCTATCATATTCATCTTCTTCATCCTTCACAGTAAAAAAATATGAGTGAAAATGCTCATAAATAAAAACGTAATAAAAACCGACCAACTTCCATGAGCAGGAAAAAAAGGAACATTATAGTTACAGATACTTTTTATGAGTGCAAAGTGTCCAAACAGACTTTTTGTTTAGAATTTCAGTATATTTCCCTTACCTTTTGATCAGGGAAAAGATTTTCCCTTTGTGGTAGAGATCAACCATTGTATGTTTATATTGAATGATGCCTCCTTAACACATATATAAAGAAAGGCTGTATTCAACATCGAAGACTGAAGCAGTCAATGAACTATATTCAATACAATGATCTGATTTAATAAAGAAAAAACTCTCAGGATGATTAAAATGTGATTTCTCCCTTTTTGGTTACTACCCAAAATCTTAAAGAAAAAATCAGGAAAAGATTGCTGGTAGAATGCATAACAGCTCCCACCTTCGAATTTAACACACATACAGTCACTAGAAGGCTCAAAATCTCTCTTATCCATGTGAGTCGGCACTAATTTTTGGTAAGGATTAACAATACTCTGATATCAAGTTTCAATAATCTTTATTGGATTAACAAGGACTAGTATTTTAACGTAGCCATCTGCTTTTATAATATAATTTGATGTAGTAAAGTGCTTCGCGAATTTGTTTGCTAGATAATCCATACAGAGCGCGAACCGCGTAAATTTGGGAAACGGGAACCCACAAGAACAAAAACATCTGACAAATCCCTAAAAAAGAGAAACTGTGCTCACCTCGCGGTCAAGAGTCGGATCCAACCCAACGGATGCCCTAATCTCGTCCTCCTCGCCCCCACCGCCGTCATCTCCTACATCCTCCTCCTCGTCTTCCTCCAGCGCCTTCCTCGGGGCTTCCTTGCAAAGCATCCATCTTTCTCGTCGTAGACGGAGGCGCATGGAGTCTCGTCTCTGGTGGGATCAACGCCTCTCTCGCGGTTCCACTGGCGGCGCTCGACCTCGCCGTCAGTGACGGACCACGAGGCCGCGGGGAACGACGATTTGGGGACTCGCTCGAAGAGCTGCGAGCCGAAAAGCCTCTCCACCCGCACCTTGAAGCTATCTTCCATTGTACAATAAAAATATATATAAAAAGTAGAGAGAGGGAGGTATTAGATGGACGCGATGTGGTCAGCCTACGGGTGGTGGCCTAACCCGATTAGAATCTAGGATTGGGAATAGAGTTATTTCTCGTAATAGGTACCATGAGAAACTAATTTTCAAAATGGATAGGAATTCAAATTTTTTCTCGGAATGGGAATGTATCAGCAAACTATATGTCGCACGCCTACGTGACGCGGCAAACGATTTGCCGTGTTGATGTGGCATCGACGGTAAATCATTTGTCGCACATTGTGTCCAAAGTGCTTCCTGCCGTAAACGTCGAAAACCCAGATCTCCTCGTCGACTGAGCCAGAAGGTACGGCAAATGGATTTGCTACCGATGCCACATCAGCACGGCAAACCATTTGCCGCGCCACGTAGACGAACGGCAAACGGTTTGCCGACACATCCCCATTCTTGGGAAAAGTTTCGGTTTGTACCCATTTTGGAAAATAATTTCCCGTGGATGCCCATTATGAGAAATAACTCTTGGGAATATCACACGAGAAACCTCCAAATCTCAGAAGGAAGAATTGGAATTATATCCAGAAGCGTATGGACTATCTTTTTTTACACTGTGAAAGAAAGATATAAATTTGGATGATGCATGAAATCTCGTAATCTCTCAGGGGCGCTTTCGTGAAATTTGTTATATATATATATGGTAGGGGTTGCGTCCTTGGGGAGCTAAGTTAGCTCCCTCGTCTCATTTTTCATATTTTTTAATTTTTTGAAAAAATAAAATCATAGAAATTCATTATTAAATTCATATATTATTTCATTAAAATTTCATGTGAAACGGATATCCTACGGCCTCCATCTAGACGATGTCGATTTAAAAAAATCTACGATCGTTAAAAAAATGACGGTCTAGATGGAAGCTGTAAGAATCTATGTTTCTCACGAAACTTGAATCACATAATATAGGGATATAGTGATGAATTTTCATGATTTTACTTTTAAAAAATAAAAAATATGTGAAAATGGGACGGGTGAGCTAAGTTGGCTCCCCTATGGGCAGCCCCATTTTCCCCCTAGGGTGTAGCCAATTGGCTACTCCGGCCCTCAATTTTCCTTCATTTTTTTTATTTTTTTTGGAAAATAAAAATATGTATATTCATCACTATATCCCTAAATGTCTTTCCAATTTCGTCGGAAACAGAGACTCGTATGTCTTCCACATCTGAACGGGGTCAATTTTAAAATTCAGATACCATTAAATTTTGACAGTCTTGATGTAAGGGATAAAAGTCTCGAATTAAATCGAATTTTTAATGACACCATGGTGACATATTGTAATCTAAATTTCAATAGGTTTCATTTCAGAAAAATAAAAATATATATAAGAAAAGGGAGTGGGTAATTAAGTTAGCTACACCAAAGAAGCATACTCTTTTTTTCTTATATATATATAGGAGAAACTTCAAATGAGACGGGGTCTCACTAATATTGTGGTGAGCCCTCAATCTCATCCTTCTATTTTGAATCTCACGGCTGGAAATAATGATATATTAACTAAATTAATTTAATGGATGAAAATCCATTTTCGTCATTATCACATTCTAAATATAAAATGTGACAACTATAAATTCCTATTTTATGGTAAGTCATTGTATTATTTCCATTATCTCTCTCTCTTCTTAATTGACGACGCCACTCCCTCCATCCTCTCTCGTGATTCGCTCGCGCCCCTACGCCGCCCACTCTCCGTCAGGCCACGCTCCCCCTGCCGCGTCCTCCAATGTGGTGCCTCGCTGCCGACTTCGAAGCGTCGACCGCCTCCACACAACTCTGGTGGCGCAACCATCTTCGTGCGGCTGCATCATCTCGCTCTGCCGCCTTTGCAAGGTGCCCCTCTCCGACCACCTCGCGCCTCATCGCCACAGGCGGTCAGCGCCGCCGAGATCTCCGCCTGCCTCCTCCCTCTTGATTGTTGAAGACAACGACGACGGTACCCCTCCCCTATGGGAGGCGAGGCGTGGATTTACATTCTGATATAGTTATTTTACATATATGACATTCATATTTACATTTTGATTTGTTTTTTTACAAATCCTGATGTTTGTTTACATTTTTATTATTTTACGGGTTCTTACAAAAGAGGGAGATTCCGTTACATTATCGTATAATAATTTTACTAAACTGATATTCAGATTTACATATTTATATACCTTTTTTTACAAATCTCAATGTTTTTTCTCTATTTTGCAGAACTCGAAAACATGTATGGCAATTGAACTTTAATGCAGTGGAAAACATGCGTGAATTTTACAAAGGAGGGAGATTAAGTTACAAAGAATCACGGATTTTTTTACAAAACAAACATACACAATTACAAAAAAGTTGAAGCTTACAAAGAGGAAAAATAATCTTACAAAAACTCGTTGTAATTATAAAATGAATGTACACATTTTAAAAAACAGATACAACCATTTACAAAATGAAATTACAGTAATAAAAATGAAATCATTAATGAAAATTTACAAAGAGTAAAATATATTTTACAAAAAACCGTTGTACTTTACAAAGCTGTGGTTGATTTCATATCGTTTGGAACAAAATCAGAAATTAATCATTAAAGGCATTTGTGAAAATATCAAATCGAGAAAAGCTTAGAATGGCAATTTGAAATCAATAAATGAAACTCGAAATTAATGAAATCAATTTGACGAAAATGCCCTCTTGGATGAGGTTTTTGATGCAACCGTTAGATTGAGATCTGACGAATCTGCTCGATGGCTCACCACAATATCGGTGAGACCCCACCTCATTTGAAGTGCCCCATATATATATATATATATATATATATATATATATAAGATATCTTTCATATGAGACTTGGTCCTTCCATTCATATGGAAGGCCAACCATCCCATTCGTTGGATCCGATCCAGATTGTTATCAACGGCTTATAACGAAACCACCTTCCATAAGCAAAACCGCTAATCTAATGAGGGACGTCCCATCCATTTTTGGAATAGTTTTCGGTGATGGCAACTGTCTCCACAATTCATGCGCTATTAAAATCCGTAATTTTGAGACTGTGCGTCATTTACCCTGTGCGTGTTTTCTAGTTCACAATTCCATGATTTCTCTGAAGAAATGGTTGACACGGACGGCATGTTTGAAGATCGTTTCTTCCAGAATCCTTCTGATGAAATCGATGAATCAGAGGTATTTTATATATTAAATATGTATTTTTTATGTATTTTGATTTTAAAATTATCATTTTTGTATTTTTCTTTCAGATTTGTAGGTGTCAAATGTCGCGAGAACAGGAGGAATTCGAAGCTATGATCGATGGCGATGAATCAGAGGTATTTTATATATGAAATATGTATTTTTATGTATTTTGATTTTAAAATTATCATTTTTGTATTTTTCTTTCAGATTGGTAGGTGTCAAATGTCGCGAGAACAGAAGGAATTCGAAGCTATGATCGATGCAGGTTCTTTATATGTATTTGTTTCAGCATCGAAGATTTTGTATATTCTATTAATCATAAAGGTATTTTCCATATTAACTTATCAAGTGGAAATTACTTTTTGAATTAAGAATATTTTAAACATGGTTTTATTATGCAATAGTTTCATATAATCATTTCTCATACACATCAAAATTCCAAAAATGATGTTTCTGTATCGGATTTTCTATTTCATGTAAACATATATAGTAAATCGTGTTATATTATACGTTTTTTTCAAATAAACTTTCAAGATAGGTAACAAAATACAAATTTTGTTGTATTTGTATTTGATTATGTATAATACAGATATATTGATTATTATACAAAAAAATATAAAATCATACTAAAAGTATTTATATTATACATAATTCAAAAGGCTCAAAAATACTAAAGTATGTTGTATCTTTATTTGATTATAGGTAATACAAATGTTTTGAGTAGTATACAAATAATTAAACAATAATATAAAAAAGCGTTTGTATTATACTGAATTATTAAAATACAAATTTTCTAAAAGTATTTGTTGAATTAACTGTGTTTCTGAAATACAAAAGATAGAACAGAAAATACTAAAGATACTTATATTATACTGAATTTCACGTATACTTTTTACTTTAGATAACAAAATACAAATAAAATTTGATTCTGAAATATAAAAGGTAAAGTATGATAGATTGAAAGTGTTGTTCGAATAAAGTATTTTTTATATTTTGTTCTCATTATCACAATTTCAAATAATGTATTTATTATATTTCAGATTTCCAAGATAGCTTCTCAAATTCATCTTCTGAAGAACAGTGCAATACTTTAGATGTTCCAGAAGTAGGTATGGCATTTGGTTCGATTGAAGATGCATATAATTTTTATGAATTGTATGCAACTAGGACTGGATTCAATGTTAGAAAGGCTGGTACTCGTCATGGCATAGATCATTGTTCAAAGAAAAAGGTTGTTGTTTTTAAGAGATTTTTATGTTGGAAAGAAGGTCACACAAGAGCTAATGGAAAAAGAAAGTCAAAGTTTCCATATTACAATGATGATAGTGAAGGGGATATATTCGATTTGGAAGAGAGACGAGTTGGACGGGTTCGAACTGGTTGCCATGCATTGATAGAAATCAGTCTACGTAAAGTAGAGTTGGATTGGGTTGTGGTCAGGTTCATAGATTCACACAATCACGAGTTAGTATCGCCAAACAAACAGAGGTATCTCAGGGCAAACAGAAGGTTTACGAAAGCAACAAGATTGCTTGTTAAGTCTATGTCAGATGTTAATATATCTACTTCGAAACAATCCACCTTTATTGACAATGGTTGTTTAACCAATAGTCATGCAGGTGGAAGTCAGGGATATTTATAATCTTTATAGAAATCAAAAGAAAAGCAAGCATGGGTTAGATGCTCAGATGCTTTTAGATCATTTTTCAGAATGTCAGAAGATGACTCCAGATTTTTTCTTCACATATAAGTTGGACGAGGAAAATTGCATGACCCATGTTTTATGGATTGATTCTGTTTCAAGGCATGATTACTCCATTTTTGGAGATACAATATCATTTGATACCACATACATAACAAACGAGTATAAATTAATTTTTGGATCATTCTGTGGTATTAATCACCATGGCAAGACTATTTTTTTTGGAAGTGCTTTCATGAACAGGGAAACCACCGATTCCTTTGTGTGGTTGTTTGATAGTTTTATCCATGCTATGGGCAAGCATCCAATTTCCATTATTACTGATGAAGATCCGGCTATTTGTGCTGCAATTGCTATATCTCTTCCAAGTACAGTCCACAAATTCTGTACATGGCATATTATGACCAAATTGAAGTCGAAGTTGGGACGCATGAAAGATATTGATAAAGCTCTAAAGTCTATTAGCAAACTTGTATGGGATGGGAAAAGTGTGCTATATTTTGAAAGTATTTGGATTTCACTACTTGAGCAATTTGGTCTACAAGAAAACAAATGGCTCTCTGAAAAGTTTGCAATAAGGCATAAGTGGATAGATATCTATTCGAAGGAGACATTCTTTGCTGGAATGTGGAGCACACAACGAAGTGAAAGCATGAACTCTTTCCTCCAATGCCATGTTACCAAATAAAATTCATTATTGGAGTTTATTTCACAGTTTCACATAGCACTTCAAAGGATTAGAGAGAAGGAGAATGACATGGATAATGATAATGTCAATCGGAGACCGAAGCTGAGGACAACTTGGGCACTAGAGAAGCAAATGTCCATGTTATATACTAAAAGGATTTTTTACATATTTCAGAAAGAATTAAATGATAGTTTGATGCTGAATGCAATCATCTCTGGTGCACATGATGAGATAATTGAATATTTTGTCTCAGAGGTTGGTGAAGCTGAGAATAGTTTTGAAGTATTATTTTCAAACAACAATTCAAAGCTATCATGCATGTGTAAGAAGATGGAATTTCAAGGCATTCCATGCAAGCATATTTTAGTTGTTTTGAAGGCTCGAAATTGCCAGCAATTACCTGAAGAATTTATAATGAAACGGTGGACTAGAAATATGAAGATTTCTGGCAATTATCCAGTTTATGGCAGAAGTGTTCAGCAGGATAGAGCAGCTACTTTGAATAGAATTTGCTCTGCTTTTATTGCTAGATCAGTGGACTGTGATGCTTGATGAGCCCAAAATCGAGCGACTAAGGTAAAGGAGCTAATCGGTCGTTGCGACCTCAATCACTCAGCTAGGCTCGATCAAGAAAAATAGACCACCAAATAGATGAAAAATCAATCAAACACACGAGAGTGGTCTTGCTATTAATTTAACATGGTATAGCGACCAGGGTCGAACACAAGGAGCACGGGTTGGCCTCTCGGCCTGCGAAGTAGTCAAAAGAGATAAAAAAATAAAAGAAATATTTTTGGTGGTTTTTGAATATTTTATACTTTTTCGGATTTTTTAGTGAATTAAGAAAATAATAAAAGCTAAGGAACTATACACTTCAACAAATTATTAAACACACTAAAAATCAACCAAAAATTCTAACAAAAATATTTTTATGTGTTTTATAATTTTAAATGTTTTTGGTGAATTTCTGGGATTTTCTGATGTTTATTTAATTTTCTAAAAATCAAAAAGTGACTAAAACAGTAGGTACTGTCCAGTCGAGATAAAAGGGCCTAGATAAAATATCTAAAGGCCCAAAATTAGCTGGGAGGTAATTTTCCTGTAAAGAGAAAAAAACAAGGAAAATTTAGGCACCTAATTTATTATTTTTGGATTTTTGGTTTAATTATTAGAATTTTTATAAGTTTTCAAGGGTTTATCAATTTTTAGTGGTTTTCAGTAATGAAAAATAGCCAAAATTGGCTAGAAAATCAAACACAACAAAACAAGCAGTAGACAATTTTTTTGTAATTTTTAGACACTATTTATGATTTTTTGTGGTTTTAAAAGTTAGACAGTAGCAAAAATGGAGGTTTTTTTATTTTTAAAAAATATCAAATGAAAACAAAAATGTCCTCAAAAATCCTCGAAAATTTTACACTATGGCAGGAGCCATGTATCCAATTTTCGTTAGATTTGGAGGTATTTTGCTATTTTATCCAAAAATAAAGAAGGGGCACAGTGCATAGGGACCAAAGTGCAAATACCCGAAAGTCTGGGGGTCTGGTGCAATTAACCCAGCGAAACACGTGCTACGCGCGTGCCTGGGGCACTCAGGGACCCAAATGTAAGAAAAATAAGTTCCAAGGGCTTTCTGGTAACAGGTACCAAAAGTCCAGTGACCTATTCGTAAAATACCCAAAACTATCCGCACATGCTCAAATGTATCACGCACAGGGGTATAAATGCAAATAATTAAAAACTTTCATTCATTAAGGAACAACCAGAACTACAAGGGCATGTAATGCAATTACACCAGAAAGCACGTGTCGAAGCACGTGTCTCATCACATACAGGGGCATAACTGCAAATAAAACTAAGCACGAGGTCCTCTATGCAAATATCCCAAAAACTAAATAACTATCTAAACTATTTACAGAATTAAATGCTAAATAAAAGAAACAGGAGGGCCTAAGGGTAATTTACCCTTTATTAAGGCGGAGCGCAGGATGGGCGCCACGTGGAGCTTCGAACGGTGGAGATCGGGGGTCACTCCAAAGTTGGGGTCCTCGACGCGATCAGACGGCAGAGGGATCGCCACGTGGGGGATCCAACGGTGACGGGCGTGGGTGGCTAATCCTCTCGTGCAACGGGCGGTCCAGATCACCGCTCCAAGATCTGACGGTGACTGCTCCTCCGGGAATGAACGGCCCGGATGAAAACTGGAGGGCGACGATGATCGGACGGTCGGGGAAGATATCGGAAGAACAGTTGGCCGGCAAAGTTCGCCGGCCTCGTGCGTGCGTTGTGGACCTCCCCTGCTGCTCGTGAAGGTTGGAGAAGCTCCGCAATGACGTCCCGCAGCTGCTGGTGAACTCCGATGATCCAGCCGAGCCCTGGAGGACTCCGGCGAGGTCGGCGGAGGAAGAGCTCCTGGACCGAATGAACCAACCCCTCAGACGGGCTTGGAAGCACCTGCAAAGTAGACCAAGAGACTCACAGGTCGAGGGCAAACTGCCTCGACCCGGTTAGGCGGGGTGACGGTGAACGGAGGGTCGAAGTGGGCGAGCTCCGGCGAAGGGGGGACGGTGGAGCTCGAATCCCAGCTCCTGTGCGAGCTGGGTTGGATGGGTATGCGGAGAAGATGCGCGGGAGGACGGCGAAGGCTATGGCGAGGCCTGATGGTCGGATAGTGATCGGATGCGAACGGAATCGACGATGGACGGCGGAGCGGCGATTTGGGGGAAACTACAAATTAAAGAAAAAGAAAGAACGACGGGGCTACTTGGGTGGACGGTGAGACTGGGGACGAGCTTGCGCAGCTCTGGGTCGTCGCCTCGAGGAGCGTCTCCCTCCGAGGCTCGATGCTCCTGCTGGTGGCGGAGCAAGGCGGCGATGCTCGCCGGATCAGTGGTCTCGCTCCCTCTCCTCGCTTCGACACCACGGGGGACAAGCTGTCACTCTTGCCTACGCAATGGAGCTCACGGGAGGTGGAATCGAATGGCCAAAGATGAGAAATGAGGAGGCGGAGCTCGAGCTAAATATGGGTGAGGGTCCGGGAATACAGGCGCGGGTAGGGTGTGGAGGCGCGCGGATCCCGATGTGGATACCCCGGCGAGGGTCTCGGATGTAGCATTAAGGAGTCGGACCCGGGGTTTAGGTGGTAGGCGATCGGGTTTAGCTGGGAAAAATCCGAGAAGTCGGGTACCCGCTAAGAACCTGTGTGAAGTGGTCCTGGGGGGGTAGTTGACCGGGCGGTCAACATCCCCAGGGCCAATAGGGATCGGCCACGTGGATGGATCTTAGAAGTGAAAATTAGGGTAGCTAGGGGCCGATTTAGCAAAAAGTTAAAACATGAAATATTTTTATTTTATTTTATTCTATTTTTTAGTGATTTTTAATTAATTTTTCGAAATAAAAATAAGGTATATACATAGTAGGGTTATATATAGGTATATATACACTATATAGGTTTTTAGTTTTGATTTTTAATTGTTATTTTTATACGATTTTATTCCCATTTTATATTTTATTTATTTATATTATAAAATAAGGAATATAAAGATATTTTTATTTAATTTTTTTATTATTTATTTACATAGGTGAAATAAATACATATATACATTTATATACATGGTATATTTACAATATATTTTTGTGTTGTTAATTTTGTTATTTTTATTTTGTTTTTTTGTTTTAATTGTTTTTATTTTATTTATTTACACTATATAATATAGGATATTTACAAGAATTTTGGAAATTTATTTATAAGGTTAAATAAATATAGGTATAGTGGTCTATATACAAGATGATAGTGATGTTTTTGTTCTTTTTGATTTTCTTTTATTTTTATCTTGTTTTTATACTTATAACTATGTACAAGTATTTACAAACCAATTTTTGCATCTATTTTTGCGAGGAAAATATTTTTATTTATGTACACACATGAGCCCCTATCTCCCTCTACTTTGGCTTTTATGCGGTCAGGCCCATGCTGAGCCCTCCCTTGGGTTAGGTTGCTCAACATTTATTCTAAATATTTCCCTCTTTTTCTTTTTAATCTTTATTCTTTTATTTTTGCACAAAAACATGCTAATTATAGGTTTTTACACAATGCATGCTTTTGGTAATTATTTGTATTTACACATATCTACATGCATTTGCAAAGGTTTTTGTAGCTAAAATATAAGAATAAAGAGTGATGAATGAGTATTCATCAATGCTATATTTTCTTTTGCAAAAAAAGAGTTAGAAAGGATTGATAGAGAAATTATTAAACTACAAGCTTCATCTCAAGATAAACCTTCTGAGGATAGAACTGTTCAGCAATCCAGATCAAATGTTGGGGATGATGTTGTTAGAGATCCAAAAAAAGCAAGAACAAAAGGTAGTGGTCGAGGAGGTAGACCTAAAGGTGTTTCTAATAGAATTATCAGTGTCAATGAATCAAAAAGGAATAGGGGTAGGCAATGCAAATCTTGCAAGAAGTTCAATGTAGGTCATGATTCAAGGAATTGTCCAAACAATAAACACAATTCTAGCTCAGATAGGTATTTATCTTTTAAGTTATGCAATATGTTATCTGAGTTGTACATTGTTGCTGATATTTTGCTACGTTTGCAGTGATGATGTTTCAAATAATCCCAATCCAGATTCTTCATAGGATTTGAAAAGTTTTTGCAGTGATGATCTCTTCATTATCCAAGTAATTTAAATTAATCACTTTACTGTTCATTATTGTTCATTTTTATTGTTCATTATTGTTCAGTTTTCTTTTTTATGGTTAAAAATTGTTGTTTTTTTCACTCAGGTTTTCAATCAGGATATATATGTTGATGATGAGTGTATCTATGCTGCTGTTGAGTATTATCTTCTCAGAATAATATCAGTTGAAGAATTTGAAGTTTTTGGAGATCAATTATTATGCAGATGTCTGCTCACATTAAATAACACAATATTCTTAGACTGCTTGTCTTAGAGTCCATTTTATTAGAAAATTTTTGTTTTATTTTTCTATGTAAACGATCACATTTATAATGCAGTTCTTTTGGTCCCTACGATGTTATTATATAAATTCTATGCTAGACTGTTTGGTCCTTCAGATGATTATTTTGATTGTGTTGTTTATGTGTCCTTCAGATGATTGGTTTGATTGTGTTCAAAGAAAGCACTCATGTTTTTGTGATATTGTGTTCTAAGAAAACACTCATGTTTATGTGATATTTCTTCCCAAACAATACTCATGTAAGTATGACAGATTTCTTGAAGAACATATAGTCAGCTAACATTTACTTTAAAACAGTCAGAATTTTAATCATCTTGAAATTGTTATACCTGTGTGAGCAAGTAAGGCTTGTCAAAACTTTAAACTTCAATTTGATAAAATGCAAACAATATTCCATACATCTATTTGATAAAATTTAGACTTTAATCTGACCCTCATCATTTACCATATCCGTTGGAAGATAGGTTACCTATTTTATTGAAAAAGCATCATCCTGTAAATCTCAATATCGCATATCATTTGGACAACATATAATAAGCTAACATTGACATTAAAACATTCACAATTTGAATCATATTTAAATTGCTTATCTTCGGGAGCAGTAAAGCATTGTCATGATTAAAACTGCAATATGATAGATGCAAATTATAATGTAGTCATCTATTTGTAAATCATGTAGTAGCATAACATTGCGATAAACATAATCCTAATATCATATACCATTTGTAAAACAAACATGATATCAACCACTATCCATACAACCCAAAAAGTTAATAACTTCTAATGCAGTTTTAGTTGTTTCTAACAAAACATGTTTTATCATTACATACTAAGGTGTACTAGCATTCTCAACATGACTAGTACATAGGATTCTGTTGGCTATTTCTGCTCTAATCTTGTACACATCTTCATATTCGAAATCTAGGGGACTCTCTTCACAAAGCAGTTCCATCATCATCATCACGTATACACCGCAGTCTAGACTTTGAGCAGGTTGTTGTGGACAATCTTTTACAAACGGAGTTTCCCAGTGTATCAAGAAGTCCTCCACTATGTTTGCGCTAAAATATTCAGATATCCATCCAACCTGCATTTTTAAATTGTGTTATTGATTATATACTGTTAAATCTATGCAACATATAAACTCAAACATATGAAACATATTTTATCCTTACCCATTTGAAGAGATCCTTTTTGTGTTGCTTATTTCCATTCATGGAATTGAACGAGAAATGCTTTTTGGCTCTAAAATCTGTCAGTAGAAGATGCCGGTGATTTTTTGTGTGTATCACTGTGAACACCTTCAAGATTCCCATCATTCTTTCTTCCTTGATGTCATATAATCTCTCCAAATGTTCAAAGTCGTCATCTGTGCCGGCTTCTACATTGTTGAGAAAGTATTGCTGAAACGAGATAATTAAAATCAATAAACACTTTGCACATGTAAATGAAATTTATTCAATATATTATAATTCTCACCATTTTGTACAAAGGAGTGAACAAATATGGAACTGGTTCGTTTTCTTTGCAATGTTTATGACTCAATATATCCATGAACATCACAATTATCTGCATACAGTTACATGTCAGTAGAAATAAAAAATGATTAGATTTACTTAGTTTAATTCATTGAATTTTACTGAATCTTCGACCATTCTTTCGTACAAGAAGTTGTGTATTTCAAGTCCTTTGCAGTAGTTTCTTAATGGGGAAAAATATGTTGCGTTCAATCTAAAAAAGAATCAATACATTATAGTTTGTGTTAATATGCCATAAAATAATTCAAATGTTAAATAAGAAATATAAGTACTTGTCTGCTGGATCTCTCAAAAAGCTCTGAATTCTTGATCGAACGTCCTCAGAGCTGTCTTCGTATCCAATAAAATCTGTCGGCGGATCGCATAGATACTGGAAATTGAATTTGTTAGTATTATAATGTAGAAGGTTTTTTCATTATAAATTTTATATCTAACCTCTGTTTCTCTTTCAACAATATGACTTGAAACATTGCTCTTCTTTGTATCTCTTTTCTTCTTCCTGAATGGTGTTGTACTTTCAACTTCAAATCGTCGTGCTTCACTCCTTGCCTTAACTCTCTTTGCCATTGAGCTTGGACTGATAGCAGATTTATTCTTTTTTCGCTTCTTTGCTGTGTTTTAATCCTCCTCATTGGCTTGTTGAGAATCAAGTTCAATTCCAAGATCAAAAGTAGGGACTTCATTTATCACAGGTCTGCTATATTCTTCTCCATTGTTTGTTATCTTTTCAACATCCACGTTCATGGTCTCATTCTCGACGTCAGGCTTTTCTCCAATGTTGTCAATTTTATTTTCATGATGAGTAATGTCAATCTGGCTATGATCATTTCTTTTTTGACATAAGCAAGCTCATCAAAATGTTCGCTTTCGCAATGTAAAGTGTTGTTATTAGCATGCTCTTTATTTTCTTTTTCATGCTCATCGTTGTCTTCTACTGATGCACCATCCATGCAAATTCCATACTTTTCTGCAAAGCTCTGTTTGTCCTTTTCTCCAAACTGAATCCCATTTGATTGTAGCAGTTCTTTCAACAGTTTATTCTCATCCTCAAGACTCTTTAATTGGTCCTTGTTATTGGAAACCATATGTATTGTTTCATTTCTCAATATTGAAGCTTCCAATTCCAAAACCTTTCCTTTCAGAAATTCATTTTCCTTCTTATATTCACTGCAGTTGCAATTCTTAGTGGTTTTTTTTCTATATTCAATATCTTGCTTTTTGAACTTTTCCATTCTATCACATCAAACTTTTGTTCCTTTTTGAGTCGTCCTCTTTTCAAAGGACCATCTTCAGGCAGTGGAATGGGTGTATCAATAACATTATTTGGTTTTCGTATTGAAAACCCATTCATTGTGAACTTCTCAAAAGGAAATACGTATTCATCATGTCTAATTCTCACTACTTTAGTTTTCTCATGATGCATTGAAATATGTATCTGTTCATGTATATGCAATATATTTATGGAAATTATTACTCTATGCTATTCTTAATATAAATGATTTCTAGAGTTACCTGTTCATTTGTCAAAGATACCAATCGTCTTGTCAGTCCTTTTATCGAGCCAGACCATTTCCTGATTCTTGGTTGAAGATCACGGCTTATGACCATATCTTTGCAACAGTACTCTAGCCTCCAAACCTAATAGAAGGAACTTAAGAATAATTTATTAAAGAACAATGACAATCTTCATGTATAAAGACTTACATAGAGGCAAGATACACATCCAGTATGGTATCCCAGGGTGATACGTGCTGCACCACGACGTCTCTGATTTATTTTATTGATGATATCATCTGTGTTAAATAGAATCAATCGTGCAACTGCATCAGACCAATTAAAAAACTTTGTATCTTCCAGAGACTCCACATAGTGCAAAAGATCTTTTGGAAATGAATAAGTCGAATCCGGGAAAAGAAATGTGCAAAACATTAACAGAATTAGGCACGTGACGTAAATAGCGACTGAGTTATCGTCGTCGTAGTGGTAGTATTCAGTCAATATGCTAACAAGTTTACGCCGGTTGAAAATCATGCCTTTGTCAAATATTTCATCAGCTATATAGCTTCTCCACTGCAAATGTTTTCCACGTACTGAAATCGTATACCGTGAACTTGGAATACCAAGTATAACTCCAATGTCGTCATCACTAAAGTTCAAAATTTTGTTCCCAAATCTGAAACTCCTCCCTCCTTGATACTGTTCTACAATCCATTGAATATTTTTTTTCTCGATATCAATGCTCCCGATATTAATAAGTCTAGCAAATGCAGTCTTGTTAAGTAGTGCTTGTTGCTTTGGAGTTGGACGATGGCTATCAATGAATTATACGAAGTGATCTATGAAACATCTATGTTGAACGTACCCCTTACCTGTACAATAAGAGTTGTGTTTATATTTATTCATTATAATCAAACTATAATTAATGAAATGATCATTTATCTCTTACAGCCAAAATTTTCAGAAGTGCCATCACATCCATCAGTGTTTGATTCCATTTGTGTTCTTCTCCCTTTAATCACCTTAGTAGAAATATTTTCTGATATTTACAACGGAGTTTGGCATATAAGAAAAATAGTAAACTCTTTAAATATCGAAAATTATTTATTACTTACTATTTGTACCTTTGTTTGGGATGATCTTCTTCTGTTTCGATAGTGCACTTACAGATGGATTGATTTCGTTACTACTATCCCCGCTTGGATCATCACAATCATAGTCGGTGCTGCTCATTCTGTCCCTGTAAACATATTTCGCATGAAATTGTTTTATTTGCTATAGTATTTTTACAAGAAAATCTGTAAGGTGAGATTATATCAAACATTTCTTTCAAATAAAAATATAAAATTTTTCTAGGTTTATGATCTTATGCTTTTCTTAACCTAACAACATGTTATTTTCCCTAATTATTAACACAAACAAAATCATTTTCTTCACATATACAACAAACGAAAAAATTTATTTTACTTCTTCAGCAGAAAAATTTCTTATTAAGGATCGAACGGTTGAAAGGAGGACAAAATGCTTGCCTCTATGTTGTACTGACGATAGCGAAGGGTTTTTCGCTTCCTGGAACCCTTAATGCCGAACAGATGATAAACAAACCGCGTTGTTCCTTCTTGATTCAGATCCTTTTCGACGATTCCCCAGAGTTCGTACTGTTTCTCTTCTTCTCCGGTGAGTAGTAAATCACTCCTTCAATTTCGCCCTCCCTGCCGTTCCTGAGCACGATCGTTATGGAGCGACGGACTTTTCGGAGGTAATAAACTTTTCGCTCAAAGGAGTTCCCGTCGCATATGTCTAAAAGGGCTATTATCCTATTTTAATTTCATATGTTGACGTTTTAAGATTACGAGAGGGTTATGGTTTGGTTTTTCCAATATTATTTGTACTTTAGCTTTTTTTGTATTTACTTTAATATCGTTAATTTTAATGTGTTTGTATTTATAGGGATTCTTACTTAATATATTAAAACGAAAATACGTAAATTATTAAGATTATATTTTGTATTTTATATTTAAACATGTATTTTTATTGTATGATTTTGTATTTTAAAACATCATTTTGTATAGGGATATTTACACCCATAACCCTGAGTAATACCGTAATTACCCCAGATACCCTCGATAATCACGAATTACATGAGAAACCCTGAATATTTCTCCGTCTCACACCCATAACCTTCTGTTAGTTTCTACCGTTAATCTTAACCAAACCATCGAGTTAATCTAACCTAACACCAATCCAACGGTTGAAAATAAATCAAACTAAAAGGAAAAAGAACCCTCTCTTCCTCTAGCAGATCCCCCACCTCGGAATAGCTCCCCTTCCTCGTTAGCCTGAGGGTCGACGTGATTGGGGGGTGGGGGGTGCTGGCTTTCAAGCGGATGGTGAGGGAGGTAGGGAGTAGATGGTCGGGGGGCTTTCAGGCAGATGGTTGCAGGCAGGGATGGATGGGGTCTCGAACTGGAAGCTACGGGGGATGGGGTGTTGGGTTGCGAGCGCAGAGCCTAACGAGGGGCCTTCCGGGGGGCTGCGCAGGCGAGGGAGGTGTCGGGGGGGGGGGGGGGGTTTCAGGCGGATGGTCAGGGAGGGAGGGAGCAGATGGTCGGGGGGCTTTCAGGTGGATGGTCGCAGGATGGTCACATGCAGGGATGGAGGGAGGCGTCGGGGGATGGGACCCTCGAACTGGAAGCTGCGGGGGGGGGGGGGAGCGGATGGTCGGCGCTTTCAGGCGGATGGTCGCAGGATGGTCACAGGCAGGGATGGAGGGAGGCGTCGGGGGAGGGGACCCTCGAACTGGAAGCTGCGGGGAGGGGGAGGGAGCGGATGGTCGGGGGGCTTTCAGGCGGATGGTCGCAGGCAGGGATGGAGGGAGGCGTGGGTTGCCTAACGGGGACCCTTTCGGGGGGCTGCGCAGGCAGGGAGGAGGGGGGGTCTCGACCGGAAGCTGCGAGTTGCGAGCGCAGACCGTAACCTGCGGGACGGGGGGCTTCCGGTGGGCAGGGAGGGGCGCGGAACGGTGGGGTTGTGCACAGAGGAAGAGGAGCTGGTGGCAGGACGACTGGCAGGCGGGGGGCGGCGGCGAGGGGGTTCTCCACCTGGGGTTGCAGCCGGAGGAGGGGGTGGGGGTGGGCTGGGCGGCCGGTGGCCGACGGGCTGGGGGAGGCGGATGTGATGCTTGGAGGACGAAGGGGGAAGGAGGAGGAAGGTGATGATCTTATTTGTAAATAATTGAAAGTTAAAGGTATAAAATATAAAATACTGGACGGATACCGTCGTTGTTAACGGGAAATTGGATGAAAATTAAAACAGGGTTATGGGTGTATGAGTTAAGCATTACTCAAGGTCTTGGATGTAATTCGTGATTATTGAGGGTACCTGGGGTAATTAAGGTATTACTCAGGGTTATGGGTGTAAATATCCCTTTTGTATAATATATCCTTTTTATTATTAAATTCAGTACGTCGAATTTAATATTAAAACGTGGATTTCCACTGTGTTCATTCCATGTACAATAATACATTAATTATAAGGGTTGTTTGTTTTCATTACTTTCAAAAACTCGTTTCCATAATTCGTGGCCAATTTTTGTGTATTTAACAGTATTGTTGTATAAGACATACATTCGTCTTTTGTATTTATAATGCTTGTTTTGTATAATAATCATGATTATTTGTATTCTAGATACGCTGTGTTTGAATCTTTTTCCAAAATCTCTAGTATCGAATTCTCATTTCTTAAATTTCGGTAAATATCTTTACCTGAAATTTCGTAATTACGGGAACTCCCATATTTATAGAAACAAACAGCACAAGTCTTTCCTTAAAAATACGTACAATGTTAACCGTAATTCTATCTTTTGTATATCATATACTACATTTCTCTGAATCATGGTTTTTTTTAGTATTGTATATTGTTGATTTGTAAGATACATACATCGTTTTGTATTCAAAAACACACGTTTTTAGCCATTATTGTCAGTTATTAAACGCGTAACTTCTTTATTAGGAGCTCCTTAAATTTAGGAAACGATAGTCTTTGTTGATCTGGTTTTTGTAAAATAGGGCGGTTTTAATCATATACGTTGATTTTACATCCGATGGCTAGAATTCTTGGCCTTCTAATTGAATGGAAGGACCAAGTCTCATATGAAAGGCCCCCTATATATATATATATATATATATATATATATATATATATATATATATATATAACGTGATGCTAATCTTTTTTCGGTAGAAAAACAATTTGACAAAAAATATCCAATTCAGGTCCCATCATGTAACGTGAAGTTTTGTTGAAATTTTGATTTTGACATGAAATTTCATGATTGTCCACTAAACAAATTTAAACATAGTCATATATATTTTTAAGTATATCAAATTTAAACCAATTGCAATATAGAGGAGTGATCAAACGAGAGTAAAAAGTTGTGAAAGCATGAGAGGAGTGATTCTTGACCACTAGATTCTGTCTTTTCTCTCATGGTCTTCTCTCTCCTGGTTGAACCTAATGGTCCAGAATCATTCCTCTCGTACTCTCACAGCTTTTTGATCCATGATCATTCCTCTTGCAATATATTCGTAAAAATATAAAGTTTTGATTTTATTTCTTTGTCTTTTGAGATGAACTTCAAGAAATATTTATTTTTTTGTGATAGTTATAGCATTTAGGGTCGTAATTATATTTGATCTTTTAGATGTTTAACATGAAATTTCAACATTGTCCATACAATAAAATAAATAATTGTCTGTTTTCAATATGTGATCAAATTTAAACCAAATTGCAAGATTATCCTCATAAAATTGTAAAATATTATTCTATTAACACTATTTTAAGATGAACTTCAAGGGACTGGATGTTTTTAGGTGACGATTTAGAGTTTATTGTCTATATTTCAAATTTAATTCTATTAAATATAGATCTCCATTAAAAGAAATTAAAAATATTCGTCATTTTCAATATATATTAAATTTTTACCAAATTGCAAAATTATATATCCTCGTAAAATTTTAAAAATGCGATTCTATTGTCATTTGATGAAGATAGCCTCCAAGGAAGTTACTACTTTTCTGGGTGAAGGTTTAGAATTTAGAAATATTATTTTAATGGGAAATTTCAACGACGTTCCTCTATTAAAAGAATTAAAAAAGAATATTTTATTTTCGAAGTTATTCACGTCAAATTCAATTGCAAGTTTATCCTCATAAAACTGTAGTTATGTAGTTATTATTTTTAATCTTTTAAAAGGAAAGTCTTTGTATTTTTACATTTATTTAACATACTCATTCATTTTGAAAATATATCCAATTTGATTGGCAAAATTATCATCTTGATAATGTGAAAATATGACTATTTTGTTGATCTCGTAGTATGCTTTTTCGATGTTCTATGCGTGTAATATAAGTTTATGTTTATATTTTCAATAGATCTTCCTTTTAAGATATCAAATTAGTTATTTTAAACATGTATAATTGCACATATGGTTAAGTTTTCTATATTTTCTAATGCAATAAATAAGTCTAACATTAGTTCTAACGATGTAACAACTTAATTTGAAACAAAAATAATTTGGTATTTTTACGAGGCAGACCTTATAAACTTTTCAAATTATCTTTACGACCTTTGAAACATCGATATTCCCCCCTCGACCCCGTAAACTTGCTAACTCTTACCCCACAGACCCCATGGTTAACTTCCATTCATTTACCCGTTAAAACTAATCCGATTCCATTATGTATTTTTACATTATATCCATTTTGTTTATTAAATTTACATTGAATGCCGCTCCCACTCACTCTCCTCTTCATCTCCCTTTCCCCACCCACCCACCTAATCGACACCCACCGCCCTCCCCTCCTCTACTCCTCCACCCCTCCTCCTTCACCCGCAACCGCAGCTGCTCCTCCATCGGCAGTAGGTGTTGTGCCTCCAGCCCTTCTCTCCATACGCACCATCCTCTCCTTCTCTGACCTCCTCCCCCTCTGTAAAATGGCCGGACGTGACCGACGTGGTCACGCAACCGCCTCTGGCGGTTGCGGCGAGGCCGAGTCTCAAGGAGACTATAACCGCAATGGCGTGAAGGTAGGGGGCGGACGTTGCGAGGGCTCACGCCCTATAAAAACCTCCCACAAGGAGGGGAACGCATCAACCATCGGAACCTCGACTTCGGGAGCCCCCTTCCGATTCCATCTCTTCCTCTCTCGCCATCTCTATTCTTATTCTCTCTCGCAACGGAAGAATAAGGCGTACCTCGACGATATTCCTTGACTGGTATCCGAGCCCGTCTCCCTATCGTCGTCGCCTACGCTGCAAGCCTCCGCCGTAGCCGCCGCACGTTGCCGCCGCAAGCCCCTGCCGTTTCTATTTTCGTTGATGTGCTTCCCATCGATACAAAACCCTAACAAGCCACAGGTCACCTTTTTTTTATATGTCTTATTACATGCATGCCCTTCTAGTTTTGATAGAAAACTTAGAATTGCAAGTTTGCCCCCCGTTTTTTTTGTTTCATTCTCTTGAGTTAATTTAAACCATTAAAAATGTGTGGTAACAATAAAAATCTCAATATATTTATATTTTTTTTCGGTGGTAAAGAGTATCTGTCTGGGCAAAGTGAAGTTTTTTTTATCCATCCAAAACATTGTCGTACTTATATTTTCATTATTTAATAATCTAAACCTTGCCAGTGTGTTATAATCTTTTTTTAAAGATGTGATGCATAAATCTAACATGTATAATATCTCCACTTAACTAAAATTTAAATGTTCTTTTTGTAAATTATTAAAATTTTGACACAATAAAACTATAATCTGTTTATTAAGACTAGTGTTTTATACATCCTAAATCTTCATATTTTTTTGGAATACCCTTGTTATGAAGAATGTTCGACCCTAGTAAAGGCAGATTGAAAGAATGATCAAAATCCAAGTTTTATGAGAGCAGTGTACTCAAGAACCCGCATTAATTGCATTCATAAAGTTTTTTTCGTTTTGCTTAAATAGGATATTATTCAAATTTGAATCAAAACTTAGTAGGAACCTTGGTGTTTTTTTTTCAACTTTAAAAAAAAACTTTGTTTATTTCCATTGAGTCACACAATTTCACACAAACTTATATTTTTTTTTAGATCAACAAAAATGACAAGCAAAACTATTGCCATTGAGGTAGGGAAAATTGAGTACCTGAACGGTACCAATTACGAATTATGGAGTAGAAAGATCTACTATGGCCTGTTGCATGATAGCATACACACCATTATAGACAAACCTGGCCCAATCTTATCTGAGAATCCAACTGTGGATGAAATTAGGTCCCGCGAACAGTGGGAGAAAATAGATAATAGGGCTAGGAGCTTTATGCTGACCCACATGGATCTGAACCTGATTCGGGTCTTTGAGACCTGCGAATCAGCTTACGAGCTCTGGACCGCGGTTAAGGAGAAATATCACTCCAAATCCGAAGTGAGCGTCCAGCTTCTTCTACACAAGTACAACTCGTGTAGAATGAAGGAATCTGAAAGCGTCCTCGAGCACGTGAACAAGATGATCGTGATGGCCAAGGATCTTGCGGCTGCTGATTGCGCAATTCCGGAGAGGATGCAGATCGCAACCATATTAGGAAGTCTCCCTCCATCATTCGACATGGTTGCCACATCTCTGAGAATGAACGGTAACATTAAGTCTGTGACGGACCTACCTGCACAGCTGGCGATTGAGCAGGACCTCTCTAAACAAAGATCGAAAGCTGAGATCTTTGAGGTCGAGGAAGAAGAGGAAGCAAATGCCGTGCACGCAAAGAAAAGATTAGGCCCCTCCAAGGCGAATTTCAAGGGAAAGAGTGGGAAATACCCACGCGGCTCTTGCTACGGTTGTGGCAAATATGGCCATTTCAAGGTCAATTGCCCCAACAAGAAGAAGCCGGGAAATTCTAAAGTGCCTGAAAACAAAGGCAAGAAGAAAATGGAATCCGCGGCAGTCGTGGAATGCAACTCCGTCATCACGGACAGTGATGGATGGTGGATCGACTCTGGAGCAACTAGACACATCGCCAAGACGAAGGAAGGCCTGGTGGACTTCAAGGAGCTGAGCAAAGGCGAACAGAGGATCTTCATGGGGAACAACACCTACTTGGACGTGGAAGGTGTTGGGACATACAGACTTGACCTAGGGGATAGCATTATGATACTGAATGATGTACTATATGCCCCAGGGATACGTCGGAACCAGATATATGTCCCAGTGCTGCTCAAGAAAGACTTTGAAGTTAGGTTTTATAATAAGCGTGTGTCAATAGGCAAGAATAAGAAAGTCTATGCGATGGGAAAGTTTGTGCCTGAGCATGACTTGTTTTGTCTTCCTGTAATAACTTCTAGTGAATCAATGAATGTCTCTTCTGATTATTCCTTGTGTTATTTGTCTGATTATGACTTGTGGCACATGCGACTGGGTGATCCAGGAAACACTAAGATGGATCGAATGATTAAGGCAAATTTATTGCCTAAGATCACGGGTGCAAGGACATTGCCCTGCGAACACTGTCTGACCGGTAAAATGATGAGAAAACCCTTCTCAACCGGAATTCGGTCAACAGAGTTATTAGGTTTGATCCATTCAGACATATGTGGACCACTGAGCGTCAGCACACATAGAAATAAGGAATACTTTATAACATTCATTGATGACTACTCGAAGTTCTCCTATGTCTATCTCTTAGGAAGAAAGTCGGAAGCACTTGAAACATTTAAGAGATATAAGACGGAAGTGGAGACAAGATTGGGAAAACCAATCAAGACTCTTAGGACAGATAGAGGTGGAGAATATACCTCGAAGGATTTTGAGGATTATTGCATTCAAGCAGGCATTCGTAGGCAGACTACAATGCCATATACACCACAGCAGAATGGTGTAGCAGAAAGAAAGAATCGAACTTTAATGAATGCAGTAAGGTGCATGCTTTCACACTCAGGACTCTCCAAGAAATTCTGGGGAGAAGCAGTGTTGACTGCGAACTATATACAGAACAGGATTCCCACCAAGTCCGTAAAATCAACGCCATATGAAATATGGAATGGCAGAAAGCCCGAATTGGGCCATCTCCGGAAATGGGGATGTGTAGCACATGTTCTGGTACCGAGTCAGCTTAGGGACAAGCTAGATTTCAGGACATTAAAGTGCAAGTTTATTGGATATAGTGAAAATTCTAAAGGGTATAGGTTCTTCCATGAAACTAAAGGTCTGATCGAAAGTCGTGATGCAACTTTTCTTGAAATTCATCAAGAAAAGGAGCATGAAGTAGAGGAATCAGATCCTCTGATTGTCTTACAGGACAATGAACACGACTTGAGCATTAGACAAGAACTTGAGGATGATATCGATCATCCAAATATAGAGAATGAACCTATGGAACATGATGATCCTTTAGAGGAAGTGGGTGGACCCACACAACCCACGAGTATAATCGGCAACAAGAGACCCAGAACACGGCCCGCATGGATGGAAGATTACCATTTCTATGGATGCGAGGCGTCATGCTACACCGTGGATGAGGATGTCGCGGATTGTACAGATCCCATATCCTTTAATGAAGCTATGGCTTCATCTGAGTCGGAATCATGGTCGGCCGCCATGAGAGATGAGTTGGACTCAATCGAGCGAAACGGTGTTTGGGAACTATGTGATTTGCCAGAAGGTAGGCAATCCATAGGATGTAAGTGGGTATTCAAGAAAAAGTACCGAGTTGACGGTACTGTTGACAAATACAAAGCCAGATTAGTTGCCAAGGGTTATACTCAGCAAGCTGGAATAGATTTCCAGTAAACCTACTCTCCAGTGGCTAAGTTTGCATCCATTCGGATGATCTTAGCGATAGTCGCATATATGGATTTGGAATTATTCCAAATGGATGTGAAGACAGCCTTCCTTAATGGAGAATTAAAGGAGGAAATTTATATGCGACAACCTGATGGATCTCAGGTTGAAGGTCAGGAGAAAAAGATTTACAAGTTAAGAAAGTCATTATACGGCTTAAAGCAGTTTTCACGGCAATGGTATCTCAAATTTCATGAGAAAGTTATTCAATTTGGATTTGTTTCAAATAAATTGGATAACTGTGTGTATGTCATGAAGAGTGGGAGCAGGTTTGCAATCATGTCATTGTATGTAGATGACATTCTGCTCGCAGGTAATGACATACAAATGCTCAATGAAATCAAACAGAAATTGAGCAATGAATTTGAGATGAAGGACATGGGCGAAGCATCCTATATTCTTGAAATTCAAATAACAAGAGACAGGGACTCAAGGACATTGAGCCTTAGTCAGGAAAGATATTTGCATACTGTATTAAGGAGATTTGGAATGCAGAATAGCACTCCAGCTCCAACACCACTTGTGATGGGAAAGAGACTCAGCAAGAGTCAGTGTTCCGGAAAGGGGCAGAAACCTTTAGATGCACCATATGCACAAGCGGTAGGAAGCCTAATGTATGCAATGATGTGTACTCGACCTGATTTAGCTTATCCAGTAAGCTTAGTCAGTAGATATCAAAGCAATCCTGGTCCAGCACATTGGGAAGCTGTAAAGAGGATTCTTCGATATCTGAAAGGAACAGTACATCTGAAACTTGTATATCAAGCAGAATCGCTTGAAGTGGTAGGCTACTCCGATGCCGATTTCGGAGGGGATGTAGATGATAGAAAATCTACATCAGGTTACCTGTTCATGTTTGGTGGTGCAGCCGTTTCTTGGGGTAGCAAGAAACAAGGATGTGTATCTCGACATACACAAAAAGCTGAGTACATTGCATGTAGCATGGCCACCACTCATGCTGTGTGGATCAGACGTTTCCTAGAGAATCTAAGCCTTGAATTGGTCAAAGGACCAATTGAAATGTATTGTGACAATCAAGCTGCGATTAGCTTGATCAATAGTGGGTCTAATAGTTCTAAAGGAAAACACATTGAGATCCAATATCACTATATACAAGATATAGTGGCGAAGCAAGAAATCATGGTAACCTACATACCTACCAGTGACATGTTGGCCGATTCCCTTACCAAGGGAATAGTAGCTGGAACATACATTAAACATGTTGGTTTAATGGGACTCAGGAATGTTTGAGTCAAGGAAGAGGTTTTCATAGATAATGACCCTCACATGATAAATCTCCATGTATAGACTACACGAATAGTGGGAGTATATATGTCTTGACCACTTCGGTCAAGTGGGAGATGTAAAATGGCCGGACGTGACCGACGTGGTCACGCAACCGCCTCCGGCGGTTGCGGCGAGGTCGAGTCTCAAGGAGACTATAACCGCAATGGCGTGAAGGTAGGGGGCGGACGTTGCGAGGGCTCACGCCCTATAAAAACCTCCCACAAGGAGGGGAACGCATCAACCATCGGAACCTCGACTTCGGGAGCCCCCTTCCGATTCCATCTCTTCCTCTCTCGCCATCTCTATTCTTATTCTCTCTCGCAACGGAAGAATAAGGCGTACCTCGACGATATTCCTTGACTGGTACCCCTTCTCCCTCCTCTGTTTCACCCACCGCCGCCCCAAACCACGACCTCCTTCTCTCTCCCGTTCCCCCTCTCTCTCACCTAGGGATGCAAACGGATATGGATATATCCGTATCCGATCCGTCACCGTATCCGTTTTATATAGATTTTGACATCCGTATCCGTATCCGTTTTAAAATGAATACGGATATGGATATCGTTTTGATATCCGCAAACATCCGTATCCGTATCTGTATATCCGTTTTCGTAAATAAATATAGTCATAGATTTATTTTTAACCATATATAACATAATTCTCTACCTCCTTTTTACTATATTTATACAATTTTTATGATACAAAAACATTTACTAATTAATATCATGTGTTTTCCATCCAATTCTTATATATTTAAGTCATCTATATAGAGTATTTCTAAAATTACTCGTGTGTGATCAGTATCCGTTTTACATTTGTATCCGTCTTTTAAGGATATGGTAAGATAGTTTTGATATCCGTAATATCCGTATCCGCATCCGTATTCGTATTGAAAAACGGATAAGGATATGGTAATACCTATATCCGTATCCGGCATCCGACCGTTTGCATCCCTACTCTCACCCCCTCCTCTGTTTCGCTTGTGCTGCCTCCCCAACCCAACCTTCTCCTTTCCCAGTCAAAACAACCGCCTCCCCAACCCAGCCTCGCAGGCCATCTCTTTCGGCTACGATGAATTACAATGCTCAATAGAACCAAATGGGCATACAGTCAAGACAAAAGACCAACTTATTTTCTGTAGCAAGTTAATAAAATTATATGGGAATTAAAAGGTAATCGGTTTGTTATGATTGCATGAAGGACCAAAGCTGAGGAAGGGGTCGCATGCTGGTTTCCTGAAACAACGCATCATCCTCACGAGATCTGCTGTGAACATGGGCAGAGATTTGGGTTACTACTGGATGCGCTTCAGCATTTATCTTTCCATTGCCTTCTGCCTTGGCACTGTCTTTTACCATCTCGACATTAGTTATCCAACCATCGCTGTAAGATCTCGATTCAACACATTTCAATCTTGGCTAGTGAAAGGAATCGTGCATTACAGTGCCACTGTTACTGTCCGGTTTAGCTTTATTTAATTTTCTACACTTCTCCAATACATAGGATCGCAGCACAGACCTCCAGTTTCTAGGTCGATACTTGACGTTCATGACCATCGGAGGATTCTCTTCATTCATAGAAGATGTTAAGTAATATGTACTCTCATCTGCATGAACAAAACAACTGCTTCTTACAAAGAGATCAACATGCATATATTCCAAAGAGAAAGATTGAACGGACACTAGCGTGGGGGCTTACGTGATTTCGCACACTCTATCCTGTGCCCCTTTCCTAGTGCTCGTCTCCTTCATGCCTGCAGTGATCACGTACTTCACGGCCGGCCTCCAATCCTCGGTCACACGCTTCGTCTACTTCGAGCTCGTCCTTTTTATGCTCATGACCTTGGTGGAGAGACTCATGATGATGATCGCATCCGTCATCCCGGATTTCCTGATGGGAATCATACTTGGCACCGGCATATAGTGTATCTTGACGATGTGGTGGTCATCCACGAGCGACCAAGTGAGGGTCTAGTGTTCCTTCCAGACATGGGAGGGCTGGAGAGCAGCGACAACTGCGTGGGGAGGCAAGGGAGCGTCAGGCCGGCTGTGGTGGCATGAGGAGGTGCGGGGAGGATGTAGGGTGGCTGTGATAGCGGTGAGGAGGGTGCGGGAAGAGGCGGTCGTAGCAGCGGCGGACATGGGAGGAGAGAGGGAAGAAGAGAGAGATACGTAGTCTCGGAAGAAGAGAGAGGTGTAAGATCCACTGTTAATTTTCACATCTGGTTAGATTAACCCAGACTATTGACTCAAGTAAAAGTACAACTAACGGCAGGGTCTGTGGGGTAAGACGGAGCAAGTTTACGGAGTCGAGGGAGGAATATCGATGTTTCAAAGGTCGTAGAGGTAATTTGAAAAGTTTACAGGATTTGTCGAATAAAAATCCCAGATAATTTCTATTATTTTTGTGTTTGATAAATTATGCAAAAGGTCTTCATCTATCTAAAAATATTCGAAAATAAAAAAGTAGTTCTTGATACGCGACAAAGAGATGCTCGTTCTTTTTTCTTATGGTGCTCAATGGCTAAATATAAAAGTCACGTGAGAAAAAATAATAAAAAATTGTCATTCATACCTTTCTTTACTGTTTTTATTAAATTAAAATAATACACACACGAGAGAACAATTATAAACAAATATAATAGTAAAAATAATAAAAAAGTATAACATAATAGTAATAAAAAAGAAACATGTAAATTAATCGTTAGTAAAATGATATAAGGAATAGGGGTTGGGGAAGCTGCACCCGGAGGTGTAGCAATTAGCTGCACTCGATCATTTTTTTCATTGGATTTTTCTACTTTTGAAATGAAACTTATGAGGATTTAAATCACCATATATATCACCATGGTCTCATGACAAATTCAACTAAATTCAACACTTCTATCATCTCCATCGAGATTATCACATTTTAACGGTCTCAAAATTTCTGAAATTGACCTTATTTAGATGGGCATGTTAGGAATGTTTGTTTTGCTTGAAATTCGAAACACATATTCCATTCAATAAACTAGGTAAATCTCCACAGATTTCCTTCAGAAGATTCAAAAATCAATAAGAAAAATGGTCGGGTGTAGCTAGTTGGCTGCACCACCCTGTATAGTTTTCCTTTTCCCTAAGAAATATGGGATATATAGTTAGTATATTAAGTAAAAAAGTTAAGTATTAATAATATATAATAAGTATAATCATGGTAATTTAAGTAGAGTAACTATAAACTAAAAAATAATGATATTTTGTATTATATAAATGGCAACTAACGCATACAAATTGTTCGATTGCTTCACATGACCCTGTTACGCAAAAATGGGATATACATTTGAAATAGATGCCCGAATTGATGTGTGTGTGATCAATACAGGAAACATCCAGTCATCTGTTCTTTTATATCAAAAAGAGTATTTCTATTTTTCATGGTTCAATCCATATCCAACATTCGTCGTATATCCCATTGTCGTGACCTTCCTTGCAAGCATCTCATTATGCTCTCCTTATAAACCATTAACTCTATTTCCAAACACCACAAAAATAAAAGGGATTTTTACCCCAACAAACCTTAGAAACTTGTTAAAATTACTCTACGACCTTTTGCACAACATAATTATCCCATTGACCCCGTAAATTACCCTAAAAATCCCAGGAGCTTCAAACAGATTAATCGTCGTATTCATGCGGTAAGAGTTAGCAAGTTTACATGGTCGAGAGAAGAATTATGTTGTTTCAAAGATCGAGAATGTAATTTATAAATTTTACAGGGTTCTCGTGGGGGGAAAATCCAAAAGTTTATGGGCGATTTTGCACCAAACTTATTGCTGTTTATGGGTTGTTTTAAGTTGTGGTGTATTTAATCAGGTGAATTAAACGTTTTTTTATACTTGCAATTAGTAAATGAGCATCGAAATCATGGAGGCAAACTTTCGACTATGTTTATTGATAGAAAATCTAAGTGTAATGCGTCTCCTTGGGAATTCTAAGTATTTTTAGGATGTTTTTCTCAATTTTGTCTTTTGTTTACTGTTATTTTTGTGATTTTGATTATACCTATGTTTGTTGATATATATGTATAAGATTTCGCTATTTTATGAACTCTGTGTTTTTCATATTTAAAGTTTTGGTTAATTGTTATATTTTTCTCTTTTTTAATTTTATAATATTTAAAAATCTCTTTCATTTGGAAAATACCAACATAAAGGATGTTTTTTATTCCAAACATGGTTTTAATATTTAAGGGGGAAATCTTTCCCTCTGGTTGAGCGACGGAGCGGAAGAGCTCTGGCTATCGCGAATATTCGTCAGATACTATAGTCCCATCAAAAACCCGGGGGTGGAGGCGAGACGTCTCTTTCTCTTGGGTTCAATAGGAGTGGTTTAAGCTATGTGGGTTTGCTTTTTTGACATCCCATACAAGGAGTCAGTCTTGAACCCTCGGGTCACTGAACTACAGGGATTCGAATTACAGGGGCCTACACATATTAGTACAGTATACCGGGGGCTCCGGCCAGAACCAGGGCGCGAAGCCTTGATCACCTATGGTCAGCTACTAAGTATTTTTTTAAATGTTTTAGGTAATTTTAAGGGTTTTTATATAATTTTAGTTGGGTTTTATTAAAGGTTTCTTTGAAGCTGATTCATAATATAAGGAAAGTGCTTGCTTTATTATTTAAAAACAACAAATGGTAGTGGATTTTTATGTGATTATTTTCTGATGGTGCGGTATAGTAATAAACAAAATATAGTATTTTCCCACAAGTTTATGAGTTGTCTACATGTTTATACAATGTTTGCGTTTTTCAATGTTTTTGTGTTTTTAAGGCATGCATATATTTTTGGATTCTTAGCCATGTGATAAAAAGAAATAACATGTAATTTTAAATGAATATTTGATTCTAGTGAATTTTTACACATGTTTTCCGTTTTTTACAATTTTTAGGCTTCGAAAAATAGTAAACATGTATAATAAAATAATACATGAAAGAGATACATTGGATTAATGCTACATGCATTTATTTTTGAAAAATCTAGTGATACGGGACTGGTGGGAAATAGTTGAAGATCTTAGAAAATTACTTAATTCATGCCAAAATGTCATATTTTTTAAATTCCTTTTGAGTAGATGTTAAAATCCTAAATATCTAGTGGTTGAAAAAAATTAAAGTCCTAAGTTGACTAACAAAATTTCTAGCAGTTATTTAAATAAAACCTAGCAAGTACATAATAATTATTATAAAAAATTATGTGAGAAAAAAGTCAAATAAAAATCCCATGCACTAGGGTTCTTTAGTATAAGTAATAAGCTCCTATAAAATTCCTACGTTTAAATATGCAAGTTAAAGGTCTAAATGCAAAATAAAGGACAAAAATACAAGATAAATAGTCGTTTTATTCACGTTTTGATCTTATACTGACCTAAGTATTAGGCAAGAGTTTCAACGCAACTTTTCCATTGATTCACAATCTGACGGCGACAATGTTTCCACGTATCAATGTGTTAGCCCTCCTTCCCGTGCACTAAAGGGCTAAGATGTACTCAGGAAGAGTGAATGTAGACTTATCGCACGCTCCATCCAATAAACATTAGGTTTTTTTAAATAATTATTACAAAACAAATTTAATTAAATAGGCATATGAAGTCAGTTAATTTTAAAAAAATGTGTATCAATCAATAACTGAGGTGTCGATTTGAGTTTGGGTAAATTGCATTTCACCCTACCCCTTCTTTTACTTATTATTCAATCAATGTCCCTCCTTTTACTTATTATTCGATTTCTAAATAATAAAAATATATTTATTCTTTCTATTAGACAAGAATGATGATTTTTTTAAATAATTAGTATATTATTAAACAAGCATCATGTATATTTATTTAAAAAATATAATAATATTTTAAAAATATTATTAAATAGGCATCAAGTATATTATTAACTATGAAACACTTTCGTGGCGCACTACATCGGCACCCATTCCCACATTATTCCCAACCGAGATGCGCTTCATCTCCATTCCCCATTACTGCAAGTTGACTTCCGTTCCTGCGAGTTGACTTCCACTACCCGAATCGCCTTTCCTCGCGTTTTTGGTGTTTTCCTCCATCGTGAGCATCTTGACCCATCACTAGGAGCTTCGTGCTCTCGTCGTTGGATGTAGAAAGATGGAAGCTTTCCTTCTGCATCTCTTTCTCTTCCTACTCCCCGAGCACGCCATTCTCAAATAAGAATGATGTATAAGAGTCAATTAGATTTATTATATTAACAATTTTGTTAGACAAATATGATGTATATTGCTCAACATTACAGATTTTAACATTAATCAATTTGGAAAAAATACAATTATTTTATTAAAATCATAAAAGCACGACAATGTGTTTACAAATAATAAAAACTATGTTACAACATCTTACAGTTTCCATATTTTAAGAAATCCTTTCAGACCTCCTCCTCCACCTTCTGCGCCTTATCCTTTATCGTTTCCTTTTCCACCATCTCCTATTTTACCATGACTCTCCTCGTGTGTTGTTTTCTTCTTCTTCTACTTGGTGTTTTGTTCTGAATGTGTCGGGCCTAGGAGGATGTGGCCTAGCTGATGACTTCCATGGAAGTTCAACTGGTTGAATTTCCTGATTTCTCATACTCATTACGCTTGTTGACTGGCGGGACAGCTCTAATGGAAGAGGCTCATTGATCCTTATTCCCGGGGAGGGTCTTCGAGGCGGCTCCGGACGTTGTTATTGTATTATCATGGGTATACCAAATAACTATCTATCGAAATCAGTTGTCTCCAATTGTCGAACACTGGTAAATAATTCTGCTTACAAATCTCTTGAACTATATTAGGTCGACGGTGTGAGCTGAGAGGGTCCATAGTCAAATTGACTCGAAGGATCGGCAAGTGATGTTCCTGCAAGAATGGGATATTCGCATTGTAGTAAATATTACAGAAGATAAAATATAACTTCTTGAAATTAGTCATTTCATTAAATAAGTTGTTTAAACCTAAAACTCCAAATCTGGTTTCACCGTATTAAGACTCTGAAGAGCTATATTCTATATAGCTCATACCTGAAAGATATTAATTACATTAATTGTCACGTAAATTAAACGATAATTAAGAGAATGATACAATTTAATAAATCAACTATAATAACCCGAAGATATGAGTCCTAGTTGAATTAGAGAGAACCCTTGTCAGCTATATCCCTGTCTCGAAGGACTAGCAAATGATGATCCTGCAAACTGTGACTGACTAAAAGCTTCTCCATATCATGCATGTAAGAATGAGATATTCATGTTTTAGGAAATATTAAAGAAGATAAATAAAACTTCTTGGAATTAGTCATTTTAATAAATAAGTTGTTGAAACCTGAAGCTCCAAATCTAGCTTCACCGTATTGAGACCCTGAAGCGCTATATTCTATGTAGGTCATACATGAACGAATTTAATTATATAAGATGTCACCTAAATGAAACAATTAGCTAGAAAAGGATACAATTTAATAATTTGACTATAACAAACTGAAGATCCGAATCCTGCTTGAATTGACTGGTATCCTTGTCCTCTATATCTCTCAGAAGTCATTTCTGATATATTCTCATAATATTCAATAATGAATTATATGAGCACTGAAATTAAGGGAAACATATAACGAATTAGTTGCAACCCGAGGTTCTAAAAATTGATTTCTTCATTGGGTGACCTTGTGAAAACCATGCCCACTGTATCATGTTGTAACACGGATAAAGAATTATAGTTATAGATCTAAAAATCTATACACTAATTTAAGTTAATTATACATAAAGAATTTATTGAAACTTGAAGTCCCAAACATCGGTGGTTATTGCGATCCCTCCCACCATATTCTGCATAATTCAAACCTATACAATTTACATCATACAATTAAAAAATTAGTCGTCCGAAAGAGAATCAAATTAATCTCAATTTATAACAAAGAATTCACAAAACCCGGTGCACCTGAAGTATGTTGCTCTTGTGAAGACATGTACAGCTGATCATGGTATTGGAATGAATACATAAACGAGAACATGTTGATTGTCTCATCGAAGTGGTTAATTGCATATTCGACCTTTGTCTTCATACTCAATGGCAAGTTTGTTGAGCGTTTAGTCTCATCCAAGTTGTTCCTTCCATGTAGAATCGTATCCACCTATTTGATTTATGATGTATTATGTTAATAAAATATGGTGAAAATAATTAGATTATTTTTAACATACCAGGTGTCTTTTTACTGGTTCGTGTGGTTGGCAGGCTATTGTAAGAGGAGGAATTTGTGTCTGGATACACCTTCTTGTTATATTCTAATACCATTGCATGTAAATATTTTTGTTTGCATCCGCATGCTCAAGAACAACTGCAGCTTCCCTCTCATCTCAACGATTCACGTATTGTCGGTGTATAGTAGACCAATTTAGGATGTCGATACTTCTTGTCTTATTGCGTCAAGAGACAATGTTTGAATTGTACGAGTCTTATGTCCAGCTCTTTGCCTGTTTGCACGCATATGTCTGAGATAATAACGATGAGTGAATCCCTCTTCCGATGGAAACAAACTACTCATAGCATCCTTCAACCTAGGAAATCGATCGCTGATAAAACACAGTCCCGTCAATCGATGATTTGTCTTAATAAATTAAGAAAAACCATCTTCATGCCACAATGTCTGTGTTCTTTTCAGCTATAGCAAATGCGAGCGGAAATAAGTTATTATTTTCATCTATCATTGTGGTCACGTACATGTGACATGTGTGTCTACCATACAAATGCGTTCCATCAATACTTAAAACAGGTCGACAAAATTTGAATGCTCTGGGGCAAGGTCTAAATAATATAAACAATCTCTGAAAATGTACAGTACTCTCGTTTTGGCCTCCTTCTGTCTTGAACCTCGTATAGGTTTCGGGGTTGTGTCGTTCTAAAGCATGAAGGAATCTCTGAATATCACGACATGGCTCAACCTCATTCCCATAAACAATATCCATTGCACGTCTCCTAGCATTCCAAATTGTCATGTAATTAATTTCAGTCCTCAACTCATCTTTTATTTTATAAATAATTGCACCTGAGGTCATACTAACTTGTGCTCTAAAGGAAGATAATATGTATTATGCTACAAATACATATGTGCATTGTTGATGTTTCAGTAAAAGGACTGGATTTCTACATGTATGCTTTCTCCAATATTCTGAAACATACCAGTCCCCTCGAGATTTCCTCTCTGATGCATGCAAACGTCATTCGCAGTCTTCATGAATACAAATAATTGTCAAACTCTACTTGTTTGAGACCTTGGGTTTATATTGCACATAATTTTCCATCGACCATTTTTGTAGGTCATATTGTAAATTCCTTTTCGTCTTATAACTTCTACCCAACCAATAACCTAATCCAGAATCATCGGTGGGACCATATTGTTTCTTTACAAAGGCTACATCTTCTGCTTCCGCAATTTCCCGATCAAACACGTGGGATAACTCATACATCGGTTCTTCATCAGCATCCTAATTATTTGCACAATAAGAGTCTCCCCTATCCTCGTTTTCTAAGGTTATAACTAGTGAACCGTATCCAAAATCATGGCAAGTATTAACATGTATGTTTCTCTTCTTCTAATGATTGAGATTCATTTCAGGCTCCTCACTTTCTTCTTCAGATAATTGTGTCGATAATTCATCTTCAGCATTTACATGTGAGGAACCCTCGATATCTTAAAAAATTATCTCATTTGTTGGCCTGATTGATTTATATCTTTGTTAGTTTTAAAAAGAAAATGTAAGATTATTTCTTAATTTAAATGCGATTGTTTTACATCGATGATGACGGCATATTTTCCAGACCAAAAGGGGTATCTTCTAAGAAAAGATGAATGAATCTCACATTAATGATTGAATTCATCATTGCTAAGGTGGATTCATCGTCTTGAATTGGTACTGCAAAGAATGTTGATCTCCTATACATCCACTTACACGTTAATGTAAATATATACTGATCGAGCGGGAGACCAGTGGCTTCGGATACTTGAGCCAGTGGATCAAGGTATGTTAATTGGCCCGGTAATATGGCCATACGTTTATTACCCCCAATATATTCTACATGATCATCAGAGACACTAACCAATCCAGTCAAATATAATAAGACATGAACGGTGCTGGATGCCATATCTATGAATCAAATATATGATTTGATTAGTTTATTTGAAATAAGAGCATAACAATTATGTGCATTTAAATATTATTAAGCTACTAATTAATACTGTTTTTTAAATTAAGTATTTACTATTCAATTATTTTAGACGATAAAAAGATTACTATAAGACATGCACGAGTCGTATCGGGGAATCAACTCATTTAGCAAACTAGGTGATAAAAATCAGAGGGAGAGAGTTGGAAAAGCAATGCAAGGCGAAAACGATGATGTATACTAAAGAGAAATGCTCACCTTACCTCCAACTCTCTAAATGCAAGGATGCTTAGTATAATTGAAACATATCTATATGCAAATGCAATCTGATGATCGACCTAGATGAGAAATTGTTATCAGTGTGAAGGACAACAAGCTATTCACTTGGAGATGGACTCCAAAAGTCCGGTCTTAGGGAGCTTATCGGTGCTAACCACAGTGCGTCCTGCAAGTGTTGTATAGAGTCCCTCTCGACGCTCGATTACAAATCTAATTGGGAAGAAATTAAAATGTGACTAAGGCCAAACACAACTATAGGTGCATGCAATGATAATTAGGTGTCTGACTTTAATCTATCGACAAACAATCCTACTACCAGGGCTCAATCATACAAAATGAAGAAATCAAAAATCGGAAAATAAAAGAAATAAAATTAAAACAATCCTACAACTAGGGCTCCTGTAAAAATGTTGATATTAATAATAAATTTTAAATTTAATATAACTTTTTTTTCATATTCTGTAGGGTAGTTCCTCCAAAAAAATTAAAACACATATGATCGCAATTGCAATATATAAAAGATCCTAATTTTAATATAGGTTTAAATGAACTAAAATCTTTAAATGACTCTAATTTTCCACAGCTAATTAATGAGTGCAATCAAAAATAAAATTAATAAATGTAAATTTATCTGAATAACGTGGGTCTTCAAACATAGACGATGCATCTGAAAAGGAAAGAATAAATATAATCTAATATCCGCAATAATATATCGCCTTCGCTAATAAAACATACAAAAAATACTCACGAATAATTGTTTACGAAAAAAATTCTTATTCTCACTCGAATAAGAATAGCGAATTGGGAGAGATGTTGAAAAGTTGAAATGTTGCTTGAGAATATGGATTTGAGAGATGAGAGAAGTATAATTAAGGAAGGAAGAAGTAAAATGAGAGAGGGAGGGAGAAGTGTAAGGAATGGGGGTGATGGGGGAGATATATATATAAGAGGATGGAAGAGGGGACCGTTAGCAATTTTTCAATAGCTTTATCCCAAATCGACACCTGAGGTTTCGATTTGGAGCTGGCATCCCAAATCGACACCTCAGGTGCCGATCAATGCCTATTTTTAAAATAAGTTTTTATGACACCTATTTAATTAATTTCGATTTTTTAATAATTATTTTTTTTAAAAAAAGTCGTAAACACGAGACTTTTGTAGCAGGGATCCTCTACAGTAAAGCAGAAGTTAGCTTTAAAGATAGGTGCAACATGAACCGCTCGATCAAGATCGATCGGTTCACATGATAAGGGATGAAAAAAACCTTGATTTTGTGTGAATCACCCGATCTTGATCGAGCGGTTCACGCCACACCCTCTTTTATAGTCGGTCTCTGCAGTACTGCAGAGGAACCGTGACCGAGGCTTTAGATGGCCTCTATCTGTTTCACCGAGTACCTGAAAAGATAAAGTATATCAATAGAATCTTGTTCCTATTGAAATTGATGTAAAATAGAGGGGATCGAGCTTACTTTGAGACATTCTTCGGCAACAACAATGAGTAAATCTCGATCTATTTGATTATGGGCATGTTTTCCTTTGCATGGGGATTTAATCAATAGACCTAAGTCCATTGATACTTCGTGGGGGCAGAAAGGTTGAAGCTCGAAGATCGGTGCCCCCAGGAGACGAAACTCACTAGACATGAACGCGGGTCTTTGGCAAGGTGATCGGAATGGGGGGCAAATGATGAGTAGTACTCCTCCAAATCAAGCTTAAGAGGTAGAGGAGAAAAGGCTCAACCAATTGTGGGGCAGAGGTGGCTAGATGGTGATGAGTACGAAGAATTTGGTTAGAAATGGAGGTGGCAGCAATTAAATGGGACGGATGGAAAAGGATGAGAGATACTACCTGATTGACGAAGTAAGGATGATCGATAAACCTATGGATGATGCTCCGAAAACAGTTTTAATCTATATTTGATTGAAGAGAGGGGATGTAGACGTCTATATGACATGACAAAGGACCGATAAAGAGTTCTATATATTGTCTGAGTCGCTAGCTATATACTAACAGCCATGGTTCATCACCTCGGCATCATTGTCACTAAAGGAAGCTCACTATCTATCAACACGATGCAGGCTCTATCTATCAGCGCAACAATCCCGGTCGGAAGAAGGGATGATACGGAGGGGACGAGGAGGGTGGATGGGATCAAAGTGGACATAGATAAAATTGTGGATCAAGGAGAGGGTCTCCTTGAACCGGACCAGATGTAGGCGACATGGGCAAAGAGAAAATTCCGGTAAAGACGATGAAGCTCAAGACCCAATATCACGACTTGGATGCAAATGAGGAAATAAATACACAAGAGAGATAGAGAGACTCAATGATAAAAATGATGGCTCACACTGATGGGACTGAAAACTCAAAAAGGGTAAAAATGCAAATAGGCTCAAAATCACAATCAATGTACAAAGCAAACCCCCCCAATTCACCTACTCAACACCGTAAAGACCCAAATGTTGGTCTTTTTATCTTTTTATTTTTAGAGTTAGATGATTTTTAAGAATTTGTACATATCGAAGATAGGCTTGGGATTTGGGCATCAATCCTTAGGGCGTACGTAGGAATAAAATGCACAAATAATAAGGGGGTCGCTCTCCCCAAAGCAATGAATCCATCGCATTTTATTTAAAGACCAATAGAGTTAGCAGTCCCAAATTTATTTATGTTGTCACTTTTTTTCTTATTTTTCAATGCACGTTCCTAATGATCTTTTCAATTCAATTTAGCATCCTAAGTAAGGAAAATCAGAGGGAGAAGGTTAGAAAAGTCGTGCAAGTCAGAATCAATAATGCATGCAAAGTCAAAAGACTTACAGTACTTCCCAATTCTCTCCATGTGGGATGTATAATAGAATTCAAACATATACTACATGCAATGCAATCCGATGAAATTGCCCTAAAATAATAGTTGCTATTATCGTGAAGAATCATAAGCTAAATATCTATAGATGAGATCCAAAACTCCGGTCTCTGAAGTGCATCGGTGTCCGCCACAGCGGATCTTGCAAGCATTGTATAGTACTTCTCTCGGCACTCGATCTCAAACCCAAATAAGTAGCAATTCAAAATTTCACTAAGTCTAGAAGCGAAGCTATAGGTACATGCAAATTTATTAGGACTTTGGACCTTAATCTATCGAGCAAACTATTCCTAAGCTAGGGCCCATTCACACAAAATAAACAAACCAAAAAGCGGAAAATAAATAAAAATAAAAGCGATAAAAAAAACAAAAAAAAACCGACGAGGCCTCCAAGGAAACAATCCCCAGAATAATGGACCTCATGAAGTCGTTGTATCTATGAGAGTTCAAATCATTACAAATATAATGATCGCTCTCTCACATTAATTTACACATTGTTTTTCTTTTTTAAAGAAAAATGCATAATAAAATAAAATGAAATGTAGCCAGAAGCTGTCTCAAAAATTCCTCCAAGTATGTATTGGTTGCTCTCTCAGTCGGTTCAGTCAAAAGGCCGGCTCCACCTTTCTTGGGTGCATAGGTCCTCCTAAGAGGTCATCCATCGTGACGCAGTCCTTCGCAACAAATCTAAACATGAAGGAGTGTCAGACAACTCATAATTAATATCAAATGATTGATGAAAAAATAACATGAATAAATACATGCAAAAGTAAATAAATGTATGAACAAGAGAGAATAGATAAAAATAAAAGAATCCCCAACTATGTAGCGGTGCTCCCCTACAACGATGCTATTTGATAAATCGAGGATCGCCATCGATCATGTGGTCCACACAAGGCAGGAGCACAATCGTCAAGTTGACCGACGGGAATCTTGGTCCGATCAACAGTTAACCCACAATATGTATAAAGCAATGAAAAGCAAAAATGTGGAGTTAAAATTTATCATAACTCTACAACAAAATGTGTATAGCAAGTAAGCTTGTGTAGAGGCCGAACAAAGGAAGCAAACGGTAGAAGGAGGGCAAAAGTGATGCACAAAAAAATATTCTTCTCTCTTGCCCATTTTTATTGTTTTTGTAGGTTTTTGATTTTATATTTTTTTATAACTTTGTATTTTGTTTTAAATTTTGTGATTTTATATTTTCTTTTTCTATATTTTCAGATTTTTTACATTTCTTTTTCTTTTAAATAAATATAAGGTTATATATACATATAAAGTAATGTATTTATAAATACTATTAAATACGGATAAAATATAAAATATAAAATATTTTTTTTTGTGTTTTATATATTTTCTAATATATTTGTAAATCTTCTGGATTTTTTGCTAATTTTTATATATTTTCAAATAAAAAATATCCCAAATAAAGAATTAAATAATTAGACCGAAACTGATTTGAATGTTAAAAATGGTAAATTAGATCCAAAATTACTCAAAGCAATTCAATATATAAATATTAATATAAAGAAAAATATAAAATATAAAACAATTTTTTTGGATTTTTAATGAATTTCTGTATTTTTTATGAAAGATTTTGGGTTTTTCAAATTTTAAGCCTTTTTTTTCATTTCTAGTGATTTTTTGTCTGTAATTAAAATATGATAAAATATACCATATATAATTATTTTTCGAATTTTTAGACACGTTTTTATATTTTTTTCGGGTATTTTCTAAGCTAAACACTACAAAAAGGCTCCTTTCGATTTTTAACTAATGATTAAAATGCTCAAAAAATGCAAATACAAATATGGTTGTGAATGTGCATGGCATTAGGCATTTAATCCTATTGTTTTGCAAATTTTTAGGAGCATGGTAGCTAATTTTAATAAATAGATAAAAAGCACAAAATTATATGTCTTAGCACGAGCATATTTACAATAAAAATAAACTTTGGGAGGGCTCGTTGCAATTTTGCTAAAAATCTACAACGTATATTCAATTTTATTGGACTTTTTATAAATTGCAAAAATCTCAGGGGTACACGTGTAATATCGCCATCTCTTTATTAATCAGATGAACGCCAAATTCGCCTCTTTAATAATAAGAGAATGTCGTAATATAGGAGGCAAATTTGGTTCGTCAAAAAACCATACACTTTAAATGTTGTGGAAAATTTATACTTGGTAAGTCTACCAAGGTCGAATACAGGGACATGAGCTACTTTATTTTATCTATCGAGTTTTCATCAACTGAGAGCTTGTGTGAATAGTTCTCAATTCTAAGGTCTTCATGCATATTACAATGCAATTAAATGATGCATGCATTTTTTAGTTGATCTTCATGCAATTATAAGAATGATGCATGAGCAAAATGAATGATTAAAAACAAGGTTTACGCATGCAGAAGATGATAGACAAATATGCCAAATAAAGGTTACATAAATGAGCAACAGAGTGCGATTTGAAATTAGAGTCAAATTGAACATAAAAATATGAGCAATCATCAATTCAGGGCAAAGACATAAAGAGCAAGAACAACATCTAAAATTAAAAATTCACTTCATTTAAAATGACTTCAGATGAGAAAAAATAAATATGTCATAAAGTAGATGATGAAACAAGGATCACAATGAAACTAAAATCATGCAAATCGGACCTACGATGCTTAAGTTATGAAGAAAACAATGTAAGGACATAAATGAAATAAAAATGCAAGAAATAAAATGATAAAAATCACAAATAGGTCCCTAAAGGGACCTATTTTTTATTTACAAAACATGTAGGTACATCTATGCAATTATTCCTGAAGAGCGGGCCCTTAATTGTGATTTCCAGAAGTTAGATGGGTGTAATCATAATTTTCCTAGGCGTGCACATGAGGCACGTGCCCAGGGACTTCTTTGCAATTCCATAAAATATCTGGGGCATTTTTGTAGTTTTCCCACACTTCACGTGCGGGGCACGCAAGGGCTAGGTTCGGTGGGCGTGGCAGGCTCGGAGGACATGTGGCAGACACTGCCGGCTCGGTGTATGAGGCTCGACTCCCGAGCCTCCAACTTCGGTGAAGGCAACGTGGCGCAATCTAGGCTGTTGGATGGCCGCCGCAGAGGCACCATCCAACGGCACTTGTACTCTACCATTGTCGGAGGAGGTGTCGGAGTAGGTGGGGCTCCAGCGAGGCCATTGGAGCTCCTTCGTGCTCCTCCGTTCGAGCAGGAGGTCCCGTCACCTCCATGGCCATCCGACGAAGATCGCGGAGGCTTGACGGAGCTGCTAGGGTGGCTGAAGTTGCATGCCAACGAAGCGTCACCGGAGTTGGAGATTGAGACCAACGAGGAGGTTTGGAATCCGATCATTGAACATCTGCATGGGTTAGAGTATAACAAAAGTGACGTGTGTGTAGTGCATGAGTGATTTGTGAATGAATGAGGGTCGTAGGGGTGATGGGAAGCGAAGGCCCAGGCTTCTTCTCCGATGGAGCAGGGGAAGTAGGGGGTCAGAACGGAGGAGGTTGTGGAGAAAGGGGAAGAGTGAGCAGAGGCGTCGGTGTGGATGATGGGTGATTGGTGGAGCTTGTCATATGATCGAATGGAGGTAAGAGATGCATATTGCAACGTATAAATTAGGAGAAAATCGGGTGATGAATCCACATTCATCACTCTTTATTCTTTTATTTTAGCTACAAAACCTTTGCAAAACACCTGTAGATATTTGTAAATATAATAAATTACCAGAATGCATGCATTGTGTAAATATTAATAATTAGCATATTTTTGTGCAAAAATAGAAGAATAAAGAAATAAAAAAAGAGAGAGATATTTAGAATAAATATCGAGTGACCCGAACCCAAGAGAGGGCCAAGCATTGGCCTGACCGCAAAAGAACCCAAGTAGAGAGAGATAGGGCCATTCCCCAAAAACATGCTCCTTCATGTACATATTTTATTTTATTAAAAGTAAAACAAATAAAAATAGGTTTTTATTAATTTGTATATATTTATAAAAATAAAATACAATGGGAAAATAAAATAAAAATAAAAATAAATAATTTTTCTCTCATCAGTGTAAATATACCATGTACATAAAATAAAAGATGTATGTATTTCACATTTGTAAATAATTAATAAAAATCTAATAAAAATCTTTAAATCAAACAAAAATCTTTTTATATTCCAAATTTTACGGTGTAAATAAATAAAATATAAAATTGGAATAAATGTACATAAATAAAATAATATAAATAAAAATAAAAATACATGGGTACATATACCTGTATGTAATAATAATATAAGGTAAATACATAATTTATTTTTCAAAAAATAAATAAAAAACACTAAAAAATACTTTCAAAATAAATAAACATTTTTCATATTGAAAATATTTTTAAATAAAATCATTTTCTATTTTATTTTGAATTTCTAAATAATTTTGGAATGGATTTTTCTCATTGGTCCACGGGGGATTGTTGACCCCCGGTCAACTCCCCCCTGGACCACTTCGCTCAGATCCGCGTGACGACCCGATTTTTCCAGACGCGATCCGACCGCCATCCAACCAAACCTCAAGCCTCGATTATCCACGATACATCCATGATCCACGCCCGCCATTCCTCCTAGGAATCCGTGCACCCAGAATCATCCCCAACTCCCATCTTATCGGACCCTTCTCCAGTATATAGCTCATCTCCGCCGCACCATTTCACGCATCTTTTGCCTTCCCCCTCGCCTCCGATGATCTCCTCTTCGTCATCTGAGTGACAGCCGTGTGCGGGAGAGTCGAAGAAATGGACGAGCAGCCGGGAACCATTGATCTGGCGGTCTTCATCGCCGTGCTCCACCACCAAGCGAGCCTGAGCCTCTGGACCCGTCGAACCATCGAGGCGACGACCCCGGAGGTCCCCGACCTCCAGCCTAGACGACCTCAGCCACCCTTTAGGTTAGATGCTCTTTAGTTTCTTCTGATTTTGGATTTTTCAATTTCGCGCCGCCGGCCTTCGCCGACCAATCCACTCCGCTCCGACCCTCCATTTGACCATCCGACCGCCTCTACACCTCCACGAGACCTCTTCGCATCTTCTCCGTCCCTTCGTTCACCCCGGTTCTCCCCGGAACCGGGCAGTCGATTTCCACCGGCGTCGCTTCACCGGAGAGCGCCGCTCCGACTTGCCCACATACCATCTTCGCCCATAACCGGGTCGACGTACTTTGCCCTCGACCCAGCTTTATTCCTGTGCAGGTAGAATCGAAGAAGGGCCTCGTCTGGAGGTCCAACCACTTGGGCACATGAGCTCCAGGAGCATCTCATCGCCGGAGCTCTTGAGACGCTACCGGCCTCATCGGAGCACATCAGGAGCTGCGGACGACTTCGGGCTTCATTTCCCCTCTCAGAGCAGCATCGGAGGAGGACCATAGCACGCGTATTGGCCCGGCGAAACTCGTCGGCGAGCTGTTCTTCCAAGACCTTCTCCCACCGTCATATCGAGCCCTCGCGCCAGATTAGATCACATCCGTCCAGCTAAGGGTTGCGTCTGACCGTTGGATCCAGCTGAAGATCTGATCCATGCCGCACAACATCGAAGGGGTACCCTTGCACTAGAGTCGTCCGATCTTACACGTGGCACCCCCTCTGCCGAGGATCTTAATAAAGGGGTAATTTTCACTTAGCCCTCTTTAGTTTTTATATTTCGGTTTAGTCCTGTAAATAGTTTTAGTGGTTGTTTTTAATTTGGACATTTTGCATTTAGACCTCGTGTTTTTGTTATTTGCATTTGAGTCCTTGTGAATGTAACTCACGTGGGTTGGCACATGTTCTGTGGGTCATTTATATATTTCTCCCTAAACTTTATAGGTGTTAATGTTTGAATGTTTATTAATTAGAATGACACTTATACCCCTCTGTGCCTGAATCACGTGCGTGCCTCGTGTGTTTTGGACTTTTTGCAACATAGGCCCCAAAGTTTTTACATAAGTTATATGTTTGGCCCTCGAACTTACTTTCTTTGCACTTTGATCTTTGTGCACTATCAGGTTTTTATTGGTTGAATAAAATACCAAATAAAATCCAAACCTTGTGAAATTTGGAAACGTGGCTCCTGCCACTGTGTAAAAATTTCAATAATTTTTTGGGACATTTTTATTACTGTTTGTTATTTTAAAAAAATCAAAAACTCTTATTTTTACCATTGTCTAAAATATAAAATCAAGTAAAAATATAAAAACCCCTCTAAAAATTACAAAAAAATAGGTACTGTTTGTTTTTTTGTTTTTGAGCTTCAGTTCAATTTTTGTTGAATTTGGATTTATAAAACCCATAAAAACAAAAAACACTAAAAACATTGTAAAAATTGTTAAAAATTATATAAAAAATAAAAATTACAATTTTGGTTTCTGTATCTTAGTTTTTATTTCTACTTTTCATAAAAATTGCCTTCAGATTTTTATAGGCTAATTATCTATTTTTAATTAGCCTTTCAAATATGACTGCACATTACTTCACTGTTTTTATCTTTTTTGATTTTTATAAAATCAACAAAAATTATAAAATTGTAAAAAATTATAAAAAAAAACACTTAAAAATATAAAAGAACACAAAAACAATTTTATTTGAATTTTCTGAGGTATTTTGATGCATTGAATAAATGGTTGAATGTGTCCTTTTTAGCCTTTTCTTGCATTTCTTTATAATTAAAAATACAAAAAAATTAAAAATATATAAAATCCACCAAAAAATTCCTTTCTTTATTTTATTTTATTTTATTTTTGACTACTTCGTAGGCCAATTCGGCCGACCCGTGCTCCTTGAGTTTGACCCTCGTCGCTATAACATGTTAAATAAATAGCGAGACCGCTATTCGTGCTTTTAGATTGCTTTACTTCTTTTGGTGGTCTGATTTTCTTGTTGACTGAGTCTCTCTATTCGGGTCACAACAACACCGAATATTTTTACCTTGGCCCGATAGTGAGAGCTTCTCTCGGTCATCAGAATGGCGTCGTTGCTTGGGAGCACGGCTTAGTAGTCTTTTATTTTCATTTTTTGTTCGGTTTTCATTTTCATGGCTTTTTCCCGCGACCTTTCTTTCTTTCGTAGCTTTTCGCGGCTTTTTCATTTTCTTTTGTTTTCTTCTTATTTTCTTTCCTTTTATTTTATTTATATTTTATTAGTTTTTATTTTATCTGTTTATTTCTATTTTTGCATTTATTTTATTTTATTTTATTTTGTTTTGCTTAGTTTTATAATAATCTGGTTCTGACACGCTCTTATTTGACTTCTTGCGAGGGTCCGAGGATCGAGGCGGCTTTCTTCGGAAAGCTAAAGCAACCACGGAAGTCGGAGGCAGCTCCCTTTTGTACAGAGCCGTAGGAGAGAGCGAGAGGTTGAGCAAGAGAGAGAGGAGAGGTTTAGGATAGTTTTATTTTCAGCTCATTTTATTGTAATAATACATGGACAACCAGACTCAAAGACTTTCAGACTTGTGGTTGCGGGGTCTGTTTCGCGGAGCACGGATGTGCTCGTGGGACCCCATCGTTGTTTTGATTTTCTCGTCTTTCTGTTCTTTGATTTCACGTGGATTCCTGTGCTTGAGCCCCTATATCTAGGCATTTATCTCGTTGAGTCAGGTAGCATTAGGTCCAAAGCCCTAATATAATATATGTTCTTATAGATCACGCTTGGACTTAGACAAATAAACCGGTGCTTCACGGTAATAGAAGCTTCTGTTTAGGACGGTTCTCACCTTTGCATCCAATTGATTAGTTTTAATTTATGCACAGATCATAGTTGCATGTAGACTGCTGGAGTCAGGTATGCCTTCTATCTTGTGCATGCATCATTGATTTTGTCGCGCATCGGCTTTTCCGTCTTCCTCCCCCTGTTTTCTGGATTTAGGAATAAAAAGGAAAATGGGAAATTCGTTAGACGTTGTTTGTTTAAAAAATACCTAAAAACAGAAAAAATAAAATCGGGACTGCTAGAAACACTTAACCCTAAAAGACAACTCATTTAAAGATCTGTCTTGGGGAGAGTAACCCCCTCCTTGTTTGGTTTGGATGAGCGGAAAAGTGACCCGCATCCTAGGCTAGAGCCATATCCGATTTCTTGACAGACTACTGGCCTTTTATTCGGGACAGTCTGTTAAGAGTATTGGATTCCTATCAACTCACGTAATCGCTCTGAAAGACTGACTTGATCACCTAAATAAAATTGACAAGATAATTGACCGATCTCTTACGGTCTCCAAATCAGTGCTGAGTAGGTGAATCAGGGGTTTGCTTTCTCATCTTGTGTGTTTCCAGATTCCTTCCGCCCTCCCTTCTATCTTCTCCTCTGCATATCCTCCAGTCATTTTTTCTCCCTTCCACCCTCTCTTCAATTTTCTCTTCCTCTTCTGTATCCCCGGATGATGGATCCCCCTCACTTCTTGCCGACTCTTGCGGCTTCTTCATCTTCTGACCATCAGTCCAGTCCACCCTCGAGGAAGATCGGATCTCCGATCAACCTCCTGTTCCCTCCCTCCCATACCTTTCATTCTTCTAGGCATGATGCGCTAGACGTCCGCGGAAATCAGATTGAGCAGATGCGAGACCCGGACGATGTCATTCCTGAGTTGAGAGTGCACTCCGTTTGCAATTATAGAGAGCGTACGCGAGTATCAGATGCCTCCTATGCCAGCTTGATGGATGAGCAGATAGGACAGGTAACTCAGTCAGCTTCTACATTATGTCCATTCATTCTGGATTTGGAGTTTATTCAGTGATTGCCAACATTCTCAGGAGAGGTGCACGAGGAGCCCTATATTCACATGTTTGAGTTCGTAGAGTTTTGCAAGACACAGATCTATTCAGACATCTCTGCGGAAGAGCTGATGCTGAAGACCTTCCCATTCACACTTCATGATAGAGACATGAGATGGCACAAACGTTTGGGGTGGAGATTCACTATGTGGGGAGAGCTACGCCGAGAGTTTCTACACGGATACTTTCCCCTGCATAGAGTAGATATTATGTGGTCCTTGATCACAGAGTTTTCAATAGACCCCAAGAGGCATGGCTAAGGTTTCTTGACCTCTTGAGGAGATTTCCTGAGCACGGACTTTCACCGACCAACCTTATCGAGATCACCATGAGGGGGATGACCGTGGATCAGTTAGCACTGGTGATTACCTCATGTGGCGGTTCACACCGCAGTTCCGACATTGACTTAATGGATACCATCTCGAGGTTACTTTCATAGAGACCATCTTCACGAGATGTCGTAGTCGGGACAACACATGAGGATGTTGCAGTACCAGTGGGGTGTGTCGCACTACATGAGGATACAGTTTCTACACACCAGCCCGAGGACTTGGATTCTGCAATACCACAGAGTACAGAGGAGATGACTCCGACAGTGGAGGTTCTGAGCCAGAGTCTACTCGAGTTCCCGTTGATCTTTCAGCTAGAGTTCGAGTCAGTCCCAAAGTTTTCAGTTGACGATTCTTAGATATCAGATCTTCTGATACTCCAAGAGACGGAGAAGCCCCCGTTACTACAGCCATTGATCCAACCATTTCAGAGTCCAGCTCGAAATGACTCAGCTTTCCTTCTGCAGAGATACTTCTCAGATTCAGACAGATACCAGGACTCAACCCAACAGCCAGAGCTCGATATAGGATACCACTTTGAGATGCCAAACATAGATAGTCCTGTATTTGAGCCTAGTGTCCTCTATTTTGATGAGACAGATACATTTCCCGAGGACCAGATGACAACCAGCATTGCCAAAGAGCGAGGATCAACCGCAGGCCTGCAGCCACATTGCCAGCCTTCGCTATGGTGACCAGTACCTTCTGCTTCCAGATTGCCGAGAGCCAGACTTCAGATGACGATGCATACTGGTGCACAGAGCGAGTGCTTGACAGCAACGCAGATGGCCTTATAGATCATGATCCTCGATTTCTCATCGATGATCTTGCATTCCTCCCTGAGGGTTATCTGCGGGAGAATACCACACATGATGAGTACTCGGTTTCACATTCTGAGAGTGTATCCGATCTGTCGGATCACGAGACCGAGTCTTATGATCCTTCTGATTCTGAGTTGCCTTTCCTTGACGACCCTCACGAGGATGAGCCGGTCCTTGAGATATTCGATGATCCGTCTGATTTGTCTGCATTATGTGCATCGGATATCAGTTGTCATAGAGAGTCTCCTGATCCTGACTTTCCACACCTTGTTGAGACCCTGATTGACGTGGAGGATTCCATCACTGATCCATGCTTCTCCACGTTTGATTTCTTCAGCTCTACACTTCCACTCCAGTATGAGTCTGAGCCGATGATTTCTTTTGTGCTACTGGATCCCAAGTCCTTATTCACATTTCATTGGTCGGTAGCAGACACCTGCCTGATTGCATACCTGGGTGTCATTCTTTACACTGTTGATTTTGCCGTTGTTCTCATATCAATACCGCTACGACAGTACGACATTTGCCTTACAGATGTCGTCCTGAACCTTGACACAACGTTATCCTGGCCTTTGCGCCCAGCTAGGGGCATAAAATCTAGCGCTTGTTGAGAGGTACCTCAACATTGTACCCTTTTGTATATACATGTTTCGTCGTGATTTGATCTTTCTTTCTTCCGTGTTTGTTTTCACCCCAGGTCTCGTATAGGATTATATTTGCTATACTTAGGATATACCTCGTCTTAAGTATAGGGGGTGGAAACACCGAGTTGATCCTTTCGTTCTATTTCATTACTCTTGTCGTTGCCTATACTTAAGGATTTTTCACCTTAAGTATAGGGGGAGTGATGCCCTTCCATCTTGTATATACTTGTTTTCTTCGTCCCTTTCTACCTCTGTTTTGTTGCCTATACTTAGGGATATTTACCCTAAGTACAGGGGAGGTAGACCCTGTACATTCTCACTCGGATTTCCCTTTGTGTACAGCCTGCTATACTTAGGATTACTTGATCCTAAGTATAGGGGGAATCCCGAGATCCACTTGCATTTCTATTCTTTCATTCATCTTTGTATATAGCCTTCCTTTTCACTTCCTATACTAAGCACGAGTTATATCTTCTGCATCGCTCTTGACTCCGAGGACATCATTCGAGCTAAGTATAGGGAGGTGTCGTATATATTCCATATATACTGTAGCCATAACTTGTACTCTGTGCGAGTGTGTTGATAAATAAAAATGGCTAAAATCCAAAAATCCATAAAAATTAAATAATTTTCCTTGTAAATAAAATTCTTTTATTGCACATACATAACTAGTTGTACAAATTGTTTTTGTAAAATTGTTTGTAAAAATCTTCTGTGTAAATAGCTTGTAAATATTTTCATATCAAAATTATGTATATGTTGCAAAATTTTTGTAAAATGTTTTAAAAATCAAAAGTTTGCAAAAACCTTGTGTAAATTTGTGTAAATATTTTGCAAAACTTGCATACATCCATGTTTTCAAAACTTTTTTCAAAAAATTTGCACATGTGTAAATATTTTGTAAATTGCATCTTTGTAAATACTTGTATAGTTTTTCCTGGATCATAGTTGACATTTAAACTAGCATGGAATTAAATTGAAAAATAGAGCTTGGTTAAGATCTTAATCCACTTAATTCTAAGAGGAACCTTATAGGGCTTAGGGTTGAGACTTTTCAGGTCCACGGTGACTTAATTCTTTGAGTCCACTAGGCTATGATCATATTTCATCTCGATGAGCCTAAGTAGAGCTATTAACAACACACACATGACTCATGTAGACAATGGCTTTACTTGGACCCGCACTTTATACCGAGCTCTCTACGGATGAGGTGGTGAGGAGGCAGTCTTCCTTGACTTGGGGTAGCATATGAGGGTAGTACTTCTAGGCGGAACCTCTCTTCTTCTTATAGTGAAGGAAGTGCGTCTCAACTTGGTCTGGTTGCCATGAGGTCTAACGACAGGAGTTTTGGGTTGCAATAATGCTTCAAAAGAGGGATAGTCTACTGGCTCAAGAGAAAAAACTCCTTGTGTATATATGCTGCACTTTGTAGATATGTTGTACAGATGCACATCAAAAAAATGCAAAAAGAAAAGAACTCCAAAAAAATGGTGGGTCTGATAGAAAATGATAATCCCACCGGAGTGTATATAGTGCAATAAGCAAAGATTGAGATCCATGTTCCATCTTATGAAGCTTGCAGGAGGGAGACTTAGCTACACTGGTTGAGCTCCTAGGGATACATGGCTACACTGGCCATGGTCCATTCTCTTCTTCCCCCTCTTCTTGAGCCGGTTGAACTTGAACTTAGAAGGGAATACCCTGCTCCTCGAGGAAAGAGTGGCCAGACTAGGGTCTTAGAGTTACCTTGTTGGGGAGGGTTGTCATTTTGCTACTTCTGAGGTGGAGAGCTAGACCTCACTTACACAGTACAAGGAAAGATTCATGGTATTCAGGGTTTGTGTATGTAGACTTGTTCTGATCTGGATTATTGAGGAGTCCTGACTATAGATTAGTGGAACTTAGAGGATGTTAAGTTTTAAACCTAAGTCCAAATAAGGTTCCAACACATTAATAATCCAAAGATCTGATCGAGCTCCATACTTCAATTTAATGAAGGCAAGTTTAATAATAAGCATTGATTCATTCATTTTCCCCTCTTTTTATTTTTCTTTTCTTTTTTGCTTCTTTTTCAAATAAGTGTATGCTAAGGGACTAGCAAAGTTAAGTATAGGGGGATGATGAATCCCCATTCATCACTCTCTATTATTTTATTTTAGCTACAAAACCTTTGCAAAACACCATGTAGATATTTGTAAATAGAATAAATTACCAAAATGCATGTATTATGTAAATATTAATAATTAGCATGTTTTTTGTGCAAAAATAAAAGAATAAAGAAATAAAGAAAAAGAGGGAGATATTTAGAATAAATATCGACTGACCCGAACCCAAGGGAGGGTCAAGCATTAGCCTGACCGCATAAGAACCCAAGTAGAGAGAGATAGGGCCATTCCCCATAAACATGCTCCTTCATGTACATATTTTATTTTATTAAAAATAAATCAAATAAAAATAGGTTTTTATTAATTTGTATATATTTATAAAAATAAAATAAAAATGGGAAAATAAAGTAAAAATAAAAACAAATAATTTCTCTCTCATCAGTGTAAATATACCATGTACATAAAATAAAAGATATATTTATTTCACATTTGTAAATAATTAATAAAAATCAAATAAAAATCTTTTTTATATTCCAAATTTTATGGTGTAAATGAATAATATATAAAATTGGAATAAATGTACATAAATAAAATAATAAAAATAAAATTCAAAAATACATAGATCATATATCTGTATGTAATAATAATAAAAGGTAAATACATAATTTATTTTTCAAAAAATAAATAAAAATCACCAAAAAATACTTTGAAAATAAATAAACATTTTTCATGTTGAAAATATTTTCAAATAAAATCATTTTCTATTTTATTTTGAATATCTAAATAATTTTGGAATGGATTTTTCTCATTGGTCCACGGGGGATTGTTGACACCCGGTCAACTCCCCCCCTAACCACTTCGCCCGGATCCGCGTGGTCGATCTTCCCCGATTTTTCCAGACACGATCCGACCGCCATCCACCCAAACCTCGGGCCCTGATTATCCACGATACATCCATGATCCACGCCCGCCATTCCTCCTAGGGATCCGTGCACCCAGAATCGTCCCCGACTCCCATCTTTTCGGACCCTTCTCCAGTATATTGCTCATCTTCGCCGCACCATTTCATGCGATTTGGCCTTCCCCTTGCCTTCGATGATCTCTTCTTCATCACATGAGTGACAACCGTGTGTGGGAGAGTCGAAGAGAGGGACGAGTAGTCGGGAACCATTGATCCGACGGTCTTCGCCGCCGTGCTCCGCCACCAAGCGAGCCTGAGCCTATGGACCCGTCAAACCATCAAGGCGACGATCCCGGAGTTCCCCGACCTCCAGCCTAGACGACCTCTTCCACCCTTTAGGTTAGATGCTCTCTAGTTTCTTCTGATTTTGGAATTTTCAATTTCGTGTCGCTAGCCTTCGCCGACCAATCCACTCCGTGTCGTCCCTCCATTTGGCCATCCGATCGCCTCTACACCTCCACGAGACCTCTCCGCATCTTCTCCGCCCCTTCGTTTACCCCGGTTTGCCCTCGAACCGAGCAGTCGCTTTCCTCCACCATCGCTTCGCCGGAGAGCGCCGCCCCGACTCGCCCACGCACCCTCTTCACCCATAACAGGGTCGAGGCACTTTGCCCTCGACCCAACTTTCTTCTTGTGCATGTAGGACCGAAGAAGGACCTCGTCTGGAGGTCCAACCACTTAGGCACAGGAGCTCCAGGAGCATCTCGTCGCTGGAGCTCTCTAGACGCTCTCGGCCTCATCGGAGCACATCAGGAGCTGCGGACGACTTCAGGCTCCATTTCCACTCTCAGAGCAGCACCGGAGGAGGACCATAGCACGCGTATTGGCCAGGCGAAACTCGCCGGCGAGCTGTTCTTCCAGGACCTTCTCCCGCCGTCAGATCGAGCCCTCGCGCCAGATTAGATCAACATCCGTCCAGCTGAGGGTTGCGTCTGACCGTTGGATCCAGCTGAGGATCTGATCCAGGCCGCACAACATCGAAGGGGTACTCTTGCACCACAGTTGTCCGATCTTACACATGGCACCCCCTCATCAGTGGATCTTAATAAAGGGATAATTTGCACTTAGGCCCTCTTTAGTTTTTTTATTTCAGTTTAGTCCTGTAAATAATTTTAATGGTTGTTTTTAATTTGGACATTTTGCATTTAGACCTCGTGTTTTTGTTATTTGCATTTGAGTCCTTATGAATGTAACTCACGTGGGTTGGCACATGTTCCGTGGGTCATTTATATATTTCTCCCTAAACTTTGTAGGTGTTAATGTTTGAATGTTTATTAATTAGAATGACACTTATACCCCTCTCTGCCTGAATCACGTGTGTGCCTCGTGTGTTTTGGACTTTTTGCAACATAGGCCCCAAAGTTTTTACACAAGTTATATATTTGGCCCTCGAACTTACTTTCTTTGCACTTTGATCTCTGTGCACTATCAGGTTTTTATTGGTTGAATAAAATACCAAATAAAATCCAAACCTTGTGAAATTTGGAAACGTGGCTCCTGCCACTGTGTAAAAATTTCAATAATTTTTTGGGACATTTTTATTACTGTTTGTTATTTTAAAAAAATCAAAAACCCTTATTTTTGCCATTGTCTGAAATATAAAATCAAGTAAAAATATAAAAACCCCTCTAAAAATTACAAAAAATAGGTACTGTTTGTTTTGTTGTTTTTGAGCTTCAGTTCAATTTTTATTGAGTTTGGATTTATAAAACCCATTAAAAATAAAAACCCTAAAAACCTTATAAAAATTGTTAAAAATTATAAAAAAAATACAATTTCGGTTTCTGTAGCTTAGTTTTTATTTCTACTTTTCATAAAAATTACCTTCATATTTTTATAGTCTAATTATCTATTTTTAATTAGTTTTTCAAATCTGACTGCACACTACTTCACTGTTTTTTTTTCAATTTTTATAAAATCAGTAAAAAATTATAAAATTCTTAAAAAAACACTTAAAACGCTTAAAAATATAAAAAACACAAAAAGAATTTTATTTGAATTTTCTGAGTTGTTTTGATGCATTGAATAAATTGTTGAATGTGTCCTTTTTAGCCTTTTCTTACATTTTCTTTATGATTAAAAAACAAAAAAATATATAAAATATATAAAATCCACCAAAAAATACCTTTCTTTATTTTATTTTATTTTTGACTACTTCGTAGGCCGATTCGGCCAACCCGTGCTCCTTGAGTTCAACCATGGTCGCTATACCAAGTAAAATAAATAGCGAGACTGCTTTTCGTGTTTTTTTATTGCTTTACTTCTTTTGGTGGTCTGATTTTCTTATTGACTGAGTCTCTCTATTCGGGTCACAACGACACCGAATATTTTTACCTTGACCCGATAGTGAGAGCTTCTCTCGATCATCAATGTACGAGAGAGAAATTAATACCTGGAATTAGGAGCGGAGGAGGAGGTTTGGGCTGAGCGGCGATCGTCGCTCCGATCATCGCACGACGTAGACAGTCGGTCTTCGGTGCTCAGCAGGCCTGGAGGCGCCGCGACGTGGCTAGAAAACCACGGATCTCACCGGGGAGAGTTGGCGGCCGTCGCCTCGATCCACCGCCCTCCACTGTCACTGGAGAGTGGAGGAAGCTACGCCAAGCCCTCGGAGTTGGTGGATGCCAGTGACGGGCAGCGGGGTGGAGGTTTTATTGGTGAAGGTTTGGGCGTTACAGATCGATATCTCACCGGCTATCCGAGGAAGGTGGAGCTATGATGAGGTATATTGAAGGATGCGTGAGGATGCGAGTAGTAACGACTACACAAGGGGGCATTAGGGAGCGGGAAGACAGCCGGAGATGTCTTCCATAATTGAAAGGGGCAAGGGGATCACCATCCATAACGCTTGTAAAGGGGGGCGTTGGGAGGTAGGGGACGATGATCAAGCCATTGGATCTCACGATCCAACAACTGGGATGGGAGCGAGGGCGGAAGGCTACGATCAGATTCGAGGATCTGATCGGACGACTGGGGGATAGGTGCTAACGAGCGGCTACGATGGAGAGATGGGGGAGATCCAACGGCCTGGGGAGAAGGGGTGACGTGGCGAGCGGAGAAGTGTAGGATGGCGACAGGATCGGGCGGATGGGAGTGAGGCGCGAGGGGGCAGTTCAAATGTGAAGAAGAGGTTTGATTTGATGGTTGTGGTTGCAGCGGAAATGAAGGGCTGAGATAGAGGCATCTGCAGAAGATCAAGCGGTTAGGAGGGCTGACGGGTGGCGAGAGTGGGTGCGGCGATGTGGCGGCTCCCGAAAGCGCCACGTGGCCGCACTAGAAAAATCAATAAAAAAATCAAAGAAAATACGAAAAGAATTAGTTAGAGGTGGAATTAGGAAAAAGTCAAAACATGGAAGTTGTAGATCTGAATGAGATCTACAAGTTTTATGTTGGACAAAAAAGTAAAAGAGGTCATTTGTACAAAATATTATTTTGGGGGGTATTTTGAAGGGGTTAAAAACACTGATTTTTGGGTTTTGAATTGTTTTTATATTTTTTAGTTCTTTTAAGAGTTAGAAAATTATGGATAATTATTCAATCTGATTTTTATGGTTTTCTGATAATAAAATAATTACAAGGTAATTAAATACAAAAATTACATGTTAAATAAATAAATAAATAAATATAATATAATACAAGATAAAATGAATGGATTATTAGTGAATTTTATTGGATTAATTAAGATGGAGGTTTAATTAGTGGATTTTAGCATGATGAATATGAGATCATCAGATGGGAAGCGTGGGTGGAGAACGGACGAGGTGCGGTGAAATGTTCGCGGAGCGGAGCTCCGGCGAAATACGAATAGAGTAGTTAAGGCTAAGACTACGGCCTACAAACTAAACTAAATACGGGAATAAAAGCCTAGAATTAATATAAATCTAAAAATGATAAAGCGTACATCTCTTATACCTGGGGGTCAGCTAGGGACAGGACCGCCGGCAATGGTGGTCGTGGGTGCACCTCTGCCCTCCGTCGACCGTCGCAGAGCTCAGGAGATCTCCCTCTATCACAGGGATGCTCGCTTTGGCCGAGCCATGGGGTTTTAGGGGTAGATGATGACCAAATAATAAATGGAGGTTAGAGGTTTTATTTTATAAAACATGTAAAGCACCCTTATTGACCGACTGATTGCAATGAATCGAAGATATATACAATGGATCTAAAAGGCTGGCTACATGATTGGTCAGGGAGCAAATCTCATGAAGGGATTGGGGACGTTTGATCGGGGGATCAGGCGGGAAAATGGCGGAAAATGTGCGAGTTGACAGTCCTGACAACAATTAGAGCCAGAGGGGACAATTGACCATGGGACAACCATCGGGGCTACGTGGTTGGTCCACGTCAGCCCGCTAGAAGACAAGACAGTGAATTTTATTCGAATTTAATTAATTAAAAATAATAAATGATGTTATCAATTTTTGAGTATAAAATAAAAATATTTATTATTTTATGTAGTATTTAATTATGATTTTTATTTATTTTCTTAGTGTTATTTATTAGTAGTTATTTTGTAAGTGTAAAATTATCGGTATATTTACCTATATTTTGACTATTTTATTTTATTTTTTATATTTATTTTATTCTTTTATTTTTTTATATATATCTATAACTTATTTTTATGTATATAAATATATTTTTATAATATTTTTATGATGTTATTTATACACTTAAATAAACAAGGGTATATATTATATAGGTATACTTATAAGTATTTTATCTATAATTTATATACATTATTTTATTTTTAGTGTATTTTATTGGGTTTAATTTTGGTTTTTTTATTTTTGATAGAATATAAATAATATTTAAAGGAATATAAAAATATAAAAGAATAAAAAAATGAATTCATCTTTTATTTATATACAAGTATTATTATTGGTATTTTGACTATGTTTTTACATAGACTTATTTTATTTCGTATCCTCTTTTTTATTTTATTTTGGTTTTAATATGTATACGTGTTATAAATAATAATTACAAAATTATAAAAATATAAAATTGTAAAAATACTAAAGAGTGAATAAAATGAATATTTTAATCGGGTATAATGTCCAATGAGGGTCTAAAATCTAACTTTCACACCTTAACTCCAAAAAATATGAAACTATCTCCATTAAATAGCTTATGAAAAGTTATGCACGGTTAGAGTGGCGACTTTGATATATTTTGAGTCTTTATTTGGAAGATATGGGTATGTGAAGTTGGGATTTTGGCTTATTTTATATATAAAATGTACATTGTATATTATTTTTGCACAAGCTCAATTTTGTATTTTTATTTACATTAATATATATAACTTTCATGTACATCATTTCTTTATTTGATATATAAGTAATAAAGAATAAAATATGTGCCATAAATGCTTTATTGAATGAATAAAATAAATGGATTTTTATTATATTTTTAGCCCTTTTTTTATCTCCTCCTACTTTATTCCTTGTCGACCAATTCAATTCTTGACCTGGTCTCGAGGTTTAGGATCATAAAATATCTTTGGTATTTTATTCTTTTTCTTTTCTTCTCTCTATTCTATAATTTTAGCATTAAAAAATATATTATTTACATAATAAATTTAGTAAATGATGAATGCTATTTTGTACAAATTGATGCTATTTACATGCATTAGGTAGGGTTTTTGAGGTCAAAATAATATAATACAGGTGATGAAATGGAGATTCATCTCTAGGGTGCATACCCGCGCTTCGCGGCATGGGTATTTTTCAAGATAATGCATAAGAACATATGGGATCTTAATATGTGAAGTATGAACATATTGCGAAGAAATTTAAATGATATAGAAGGTATGCTATCCAAGCAACATGCTTTGTTTTCTTGACTTAAAAGATAACAAACATATACAATAAATAATACATATCTAATCTAAATAAGGACAAATAAAAGAATAAAAGTTCAAATTAAGAAGAGGAGGAGGGAGAGTTTTGGTGGAAAAAGGTATATATGTTTTTATCGTTGTTGGTCCCATCATAGTTGGTATTATTAGATTAGTAATATCTTATGATTTTTTTAAAAACAAACTTTATCATGTTTTTTTATAATTTCTCTTATATATCACATATATATTAGTAAACTTTTAATTTTTATTTTTCATCTTATATTTAGATTTATAATATATATATTACGATAATGTGTTACACACACATTCAGATTAAGTATTTTATACATCCCATTGAAATTTATTTATTCAAAATCTATGAATTTTTATTTCATTTTATGTGTTTTTTTATTGTGTTTTGATTTAACCATAAGTATACATTGTATATATTATATATTTTTATCTTTTTTACATCTAATGTATTTTGGTTTTTATTATATTTAATTTTATATTTTATTTTTGTTTATTAATTTCTAATTTTGAAAAAGATTTAATATTCAAAAATATATAAATGTAACATCTAATAATTTTTATTATAGCCATCAAAATGCTCAAAAAATATAAAAGAAAATTATTTTCATGTTTAGTATATTTTTAATATTTTTAGTGATTTTTATTATTTCTAAAGATAACAAGACAAAATGATAAGTCAAACAAAATGATGACTTGAAGTAAATAGAACCTTAAAATACCAGATAAATTTTGAGGAATTAAGTAAGTTATATATAACGTAAAAGAAGAAATAAGGCAAGACTTAAAATAATTGGCTAGAATAAATATATTTTAACTCATGTATTACGAAACAATCTATAAACTTAAAATGTTTATTAAACTTTTGAATATTTAATATTTAAACATTGAATTTTATAATAATAAGATAATTATGTATTATAGATGATTTGGAACTTATTATCGTATATCAATCACAAATTAATAATATGTTATAAAGAATAATATTCATGTGATAGAATATTCAAAGTTAGTTCATTTTGAATGATTCATTTGATATAAAAACTCTATTACTTTAAAATTATTACATATGAATGATGTCAAGAGTAGTTTTTTTTAAATATTTTTTCCCAAAACAGTAGATCTAAAAAGAAAATAAAATGTTCAAAAGGATTTTCCTAATATATATTTCAAATTTTTGTAAAGGATATAGATAATATATACTTTTGCTTTCATTTAATTAACATTAATATATTTCTAAATTTAGAAAGAGGAAATGTGAGACATAAAATGTGAATTGATGGAGAGAGAGAGGGAGGGAGGGATGGAGAGAATATGAAGAGAGAGCGAACTTAAAAATTATTACATATGAATGATGTCAAGAGTAGTTTTTAGAAATTATATTTTTTTCTCCAAAATAGTAGATTTAAAAGGAAAATAGTAGTTTTAAAAAGAATGTTCTGATATATATTTCAAATCTGTATAAAAGATATAAATAATATATAATTTTACCTTTATTTAATTAATGTTAATATATTTCTAAATTTAGAGAGAGGAAATGTGGGACATAAAATGTGAATTGATGGAGAGAGAGAGCAACAGAGAGACATAGAGAATATGGAGAGAGAGAGAGAGTAAGTGGGGAGAGAGAGAATACCAAGAGACAAAAACATAAAGATCCGGAGTGAGGGAGAGAAAGAATACGAAGAGAGAGAACAAGTGGGGAAAGAGAGAAAGTGAAAAGAGAAAGAGGGAAGATGGAGAGAGAGAGAGAGAATAATGGATGGAGAGTGATAGAGAGGGGGGTGGGACAACGGTGGGAAAGAATGGGAGGGGAAAGACATGAGAATGAGCCAGTAGAAGGCGATACGTATAGGAAAACCCACTATTAGTTAGTGTTATAGATATGGTGAGGATGTGAATACATGATTACAACAATTAAACAACTTTTTGTTAACTATGATTTTTGAATTCTGCTCGTGAAGAACATTTATTATGTATTATATGTGAACTTCTAATTATGTATTACTTATGAGTTGCTATCTTCGTGTATGTAAACATCATCTAAATACACTGTTTGGTGTGCTCTGAGAATGTGTGTGATAACATATTTCAGATCTTCTCATAATTCTCCATTCAACAAGCTTGAAAACATTATCATACTTTTTAAGCCATGTTCAATATGAATTGGTTCCCTATAATATGCATATGACATGTTAAAAAATCATCACACGACTCTTTGTTATGATTCAAATTTATACATGTTATTATCATACATATGATGATTTTCTTCACGAGAAGAATCGTCTTCTTTAAAAGTTTCCCCAGTTTTACAATTTTCTTACATATTAACAATATCTTTGACATATGTGTGAGGATTGATTTGAACGTATAAAAACAACCACCTATTGGAAGAAGTTACAGTTCTTAACAAGTGTACACAGTCATTCCTCTGCTTCAAGGTTTTCCATATGTTTTCAATGTCGTCGGAATATCACAAGCGCAACTCAAACATGCTTGACAAGCAATACAATAGGATGTTTAAGCTCGGAGAAAGATACCTCATGAAGAAAAGCACGGGAGGAAATTGAACGGAGACATGAGTTTGAAATCTAAAATTATTTGTACTTCACTCCTTATTGATAAAATATATGTGAGATTTGGTAACTCACTTTGTCCTCCTTGTTCGCATTCTTTTTCCATTATTTTATTTTTTTACTTTATAGTGGAGTCTCCAACAGTCATATTCTTATTTCTTATTTTATTTAAGGCCTGCTAACTACTTAATAATATCAATTCTATTGGTCATATTCCTCAATGATGGCCATGTGGATGCACGTGCAAATCACCCAAGATTTATTTAACTGCCGTATGAGAGGAATTCCGATGGCAACTAACTAGAGGAGTATCCTTGAGATATCGTCATTTTACTATGCTACAACTTAAGTGCAAAGAAGTAAGGGCTCGTTTGATTGCTGGGTTGGAGTGGGTTGAGGTAACCTGATTGGAATAGTAGCTGTTTGGGATGGTTATGAATGTTGAAGAGGGTTGGAATAAAGAATGTGATGTGACGCCACTATGATTTGTGATAGAATTACATCCCATCAAAAGAAGGGGATAAACCGGGTCCGGTTACCAAACGAGGCCATGTAACTGCGAAAACTCGGAAGGGCTTGCATACAAAAATCCCTTTAATTTCCCCCCTTCATTTATCCGACTTAATGTGAAGGACCCTTAACGGAATATTCCCCCTCAAACGTCGCTGGTGCCGCCTGCCATCGACGGGTGTGTTTGTGCTAATCGTTCGTTAGCCGCCGTCCGAAACAACCCCCTGGACATAAAATAGGCGTCCACGGAGGCGGGGGAGGCCCTGGTTGCACCCCTCGCGTTCTTCCAGTCACCCCGAGATCTTTCATGTCCATCTCCCCCTCCGGCGTCAACAGTCCCGCTTCCCCCCCTCCCTCGTGCTCTGCCCTTCCTAACCCTAATCCCCACCATGGCCCTCCTCTCCGTCACCCTCGCGCCTCCCTCCCTCCCGCCCCCGCTGGATCTGAGGAGGTCGAGGTTCTGAATCGGCGACAAATGGTGAGTTTTTCCCACGATTTTTCTGTGTTTCCTCACGCCTGCAGGAGGAATTAGGGTTTCTTGATTGGCGCTTGTTGTATAGACACTGAAAAGTTCCCATATTTCGCATCGAACAATTTGTTTGGTTGTGTATGCTCCATTGGACAGATGCTATGTGAGTAGACATTGCAGGAGGATGCTACTTCCGAGAAGCAGACATGGAGTAAATTTAGGGAATTAAGGCAAAAGGATTTGATAAGCTTAGGTTTTTTAGAATGGAATGCTACTCTGGAGAAGCATCTGTGGAGTAAATTTAGGGAATCAAGGCGAAAGGATTTGATTAATGTAGGTTCTTTAGAATATCTAGTCAATCAGACGGCCCACGACAAAAAGCTGCTGCCTTCTATTAATACTTATATGCTAAAAATACCTATAATCATTAGGCTGGGAGGTAAGCATCTGGCCACATTTTGGCGGAAATAATGGCAAGTTGGCCATTGAGGTCTTTCCGTCCTTGTGAGTTAGTATTCGTGCTCATGTGGACACCATCATCAATGCTCTTGTCGAAGTCTCTTTCTTGTCACTTGGACAAGCCCTCTTAGTCACATGAATTCATTGTCATCATGCGTACTCTAACATTCTGCTGTTGAGTCGAACAGGTTGCTGCTATTAGATGCTATCCCAGTTGAAAACTTTTCAAAATCTTTAGTTGAAGCTTTTCATAATCTTTCTCTAATTTGTTGCCTCATTCAAGATGGTTGTGTTGTTCTTGTTATTTTCCCTGGTTACCTGATTGCTTGCCATTTGACAGTGAGGTTTCCACAACTTGATTCTTTCCTTGTTATTCGTCCTACATCAATGGACCTGATGGGGTGATATGCTAAGTTTCAGGTTCTTTTGTATTTGCTATACTTTAACACACCCATTACTATTCCTTTGAATTATATTTGCAGTCCTTTACCATGGAATTTAGCTTTAGAAGGAAACACCGAGAGATGAGTAATCAAGCATGCAAGGCGAATACCTCGCGTGGTTTACTAAGCTTGGGCACATGATGGCTGATCCAATAACTCTCTACAGAGTATCTTACTGAGTAGGGATGGTACAAAAGACCCGTGTATACTTAAACAAAAGAATAAACAGTAATTATGAGAGAAAAAGATCGTACAAGTCTCCTATTGCTATTACTCGGGGGTGGGGACACTCCATTGTCAAGTAGCTAATGAACATAACCATAGTTTTTGGCTATCAATAAGGGGTCCTTGGCAATATAAGAAAACTTGTTTACATTATTAGTGAAAAATAAGATAAAATTTACAAGATAATCCGTTGGTCATAGCGGCATTCACTAAATGAGTGTAACTTAATCCATGGTTTTATATTTTGTGTTTCTTTATATTTGTTTTTCTATTTCAATTTCATCCTAATTTCAACGTTCTTTTGTCTTCAAAAGGTGAGCAACTCCAAAAATTCATCTCCCTTTTGATTTCTACACGAACTTTCTTTGCCTGCACTAAGAAGCTATATGTAGTATACTGGTATATGTTCGTTATATAGGTATACATGGGTGCTCAATGGTAGCAGCTAGAGCCTAGAAATGAGAGATAATGGTACAAGAAAGATCCATTTCAGTACATGGGTGCCAAATCTAAAGTCTGAGCTAATTAGTATAATCTTTTGATCACTCTTGAATCATTTAAGGTTTTGATCTTGTATATCCTTATATTCAAGTGTTCTTGGTTATGTTGGGCACCGGATTTAAGGTGTGAAGATAGATACACAATAAAAAAGAAGATTAGATCACAAGGTGACGTCTTAGGCGAGGAAGTTTCTTGTTTGACTAATTATATTATTAGAGGATCGCATCTATAATTTGATCAAATCTAATGTTTGATTTTTATCCTCAAGCTAAGGGAAGATCATGAGCTCCATGGAGAGTTGGAGCAGCTCAAGTGCAAGGGATGAGCTAGGTCGACCCTATAGATCTTTTGATAAAGATTTGTATCCAAAGCATGCTGATCTACTTGTTTGTTTTGATGACCTTTGTGATTTATAACCTTGTATTAGATTAATTGAACTTCTAACAATGTTCATGAAATCGGCCGCACGAGCCGTATATGCGGCCGCATATGCCCGTGTGGCATGTAGACCGAACCGACTTCATGAATCGGTGCATTATGCGCCCTCCCTGCATATGCCTTGCATATCCCGCATATGCCCCGCATACTGCTCCAACAACTCCAACTTTCCAATGCTCTCATTCAGGTGCTTAATTTCGTAGCTCCGCCTCTTCCTCCAATCAATTGTAAGAATATGACATGCATTTGTACACAATTGCAATGCATTATAACATTATATATATGCAACATTTTATGTTTTTCTTATGTATTGTTTTCATGAGTATATGTAATGTATCGTCAAATATTTTAATATATGCCGACTGAGGTTTTGATCATGTAGTGCATGCACGTGTATTGAAGTTTTGTTATTATGAATAATCTAATATGTGAAGTTTTTATGGCTAAACATTTTTTTGTTATTAAATGGTAGGCAATTAAAAGCATATACTCAACCATCTAACATGACCATATAGTCAACCATCTAACATGAACCCTTTTTCTTCGATCTTCTTTAACTCCACTTAGATAAATAAATTTAGTACTAATGTTATTCATATTTATTTATTTTTTAAGTTAAAAATTAGAAAATCGCGCAGAACCGCATATACCCCGCATATGCCCCGCATACCGCTTATTCAGTATTTGGTGACCTGTCCGAACGCATACGCATACCGCTTTCCTGAACCTTGACTTCTAAAAAGAAACGAGTTATTGAGTTGTTGGATTTGATTCTAGTCAATTTAGTGTGTGGTATTTAATTCAGTGTTTAGTCCCACCCACCTTCCACGTTAAGAGGTTGGTGTAGGAGCTGGGTCCATACATAAAGCTATAAGCTGGTTAATGGTTATTTGATTGTGAAGAAATGAACCCATCAGTTAGGCCCTGTTTTTATAAAGTTATAATGCACGGAATGTCTTGGTTCTCTACACCATTGTTGCATGCTTATATATTATAAGTTTCTATGTAGTAAAGGTGTGCAAGTGAAGTTTTTAAAATTTTGTTCTATTGGTCTTGTGGAGAGGCTCCACTTAATGCGGGAAAAGGATTTGTTATTGTTGTTGTGATCTTGTGGAGAGGGTATGCTTTAGTTTCAAGATCATCGTTATTTCATGGAGATTTGCCTGCTAGTAATACTAATTGTTGGTTTTCCTGAGAAGTGATGCGTGTCATTTGTGTATGATTTTTGAAGAGAATGGCAAAGATGCATGGTATGAGGCAAGGAGCACATCAAACCATGCGAGAAGTGAGAATATGAGTGAAGAGTAGTATAATAGAGGATCCAGTTGAAGAAGGAAAACAACCCAAAAGCTAATCAAGATATATTTTCATTGTTATGTTCTCTTTTATGAATTTAAGCATGGTTTTAGATTGGAAGCCAATACCGTTTAAGGGATAGATCTCTTGACTTAAAAATACATCCTCAATGTAAATACAATCTCAAGAATTTCACGTGTTCTTTGGTTATTTTATAATCTAGTACACAGATTATTTTTGAAGTCACTTCAAGATTTGGTTCATAGATTCAAGGTTTTAAAAAAATGCGAGACATAATGAGGCAGTTTCCCCATCATTGAGATGAAGTGTAAGCCTCACTTTTATGGGAACAATATTGAATAAACTATAATAAGCAAAAATAAACCATTCCAATATTATGAAAATAAGACCAGACTATGAGAAAATGACTTCTTTACCATTCTAAACATTACACTAAGGAACTATAATTACTTGTTATGTTCAAAACATCATTTTCCTTATCCATGGTATACAAATGACATTATTTATCTGTTCCCCAAAGTCCTGTTTATGGGAGTGTAATCTTTCTAGCAATCAATGGTGAAGTTTTTTTGGGCACACACCTATAAGGTGGCTACCCTTTTTTCCTTTTTAAAAAAACTTCTTTAGGTGCTATTACAATGGACGATATCACATGTTCTATATATCTACTAGTAAAATTTATATTTAGCCTCTAGTACATATAGAAAGAGAGATTACTTAATGATATTCATTGTCATACTGAGAATAAATGTGTGAAATAAAATTGAAGATCACTCCAAAATAATAAAAAAGGAACGCAGAGTCTAAAGACCACATAATCTTATCTATAATTGTTAAAAGGTGCTTACTTACCTTACTTTGTTGCTATATTCTATAAAGAAGGAACATATTTTTATTGATTTCTTATATTTGGATGAATGCTACATATATACTATACATCGTTCAAAACTTATACTTAGTTATTTGAAATATTTACACCTTCGTATCTTCTACACCATGTCCAAATATAAAAAAATAGACTAGGAATCTTTATTAGAATGAAAGGATGCAAAACTTTTTGAGTTAAAAGTTGTTATCTTTAAACAACTCAATATTTGGTTCATGTGGTGTGGCTGAGGTAACGCCTCCCCACCTTCTCACTCATCTCACTGCCTCACCAGCGACCTGAGGTGCACGACTCACATGAGGTTTAAGCTTCGATGCATTTTTTGTCACAAATCCCTTGAGGCTTATACCTCACCGCCTCGAAGCGTATTTTTAAAATGATGCATAGATATGATATCCATATCTGATTAATATTGCCGAAGTATGCATCTTGTGGAATACGTTTAATTCTAGGCATTCTTTTTTTTTTGAAGCCAAGAAAAGGGGGATACACTCAATGGTGTTCACCCCAATATATCAGAAAGAACGAGAGACAAAGGTACAAAGAAAGAACAAAAAAGAGCGACCCAGTAGAAGAGGCGAGAAACCTCCAGATCTGGGCAAAAACACAAAAGAAAAAAGATATCACAAACTAATCACCACTCCAGTCATCCACCACGCCCCTCGCGCGAACGAGCACATTCTCCAAGTAGAAGCGTTGCGAAGAGAAAATGGCCTCGTTGTGGCCAAGCCAGATCAACCATAATCTTGCCACCGGTGTCAAAAGCCGTCTTCTAGCCATATGTCTATTTATGAAAAGAGAATCACAGAAGGTCTCCACATCGCAGGCACTCACCCAAGCCACGGGGGGGTCTTCCCAAAGCCCCCGGACCATAGGGCAAGCAAAGAAGATATGATCCAGGGATTCCACATTCGATTCACACAGGACGCAAAGATTGGAAACCGAGGGCATCAACCTTGAGCATCGATCACGCGTCATAAGCCTCTTTTTGCGGACCAGCCATAAGAAGAAAACAATGCGCAATGGCAGTCCCAAGCTCCAGAATAAACCACAGTCTCTCACCAGGGGATCCGAGCGAGCAGGCAAAAATTCTATCAGTCCAGCATAGGCCTTCCGAGTCGAGAAGCCACCATCCCTCCAAATCCAGTGATCCAAGCCCATGGAAGGCGAATCCGCATGAGCTAGGACGTCCATCAGAGCAAGAAAGTCCAAGAACCTCTGATTCGAGAAATTCCCCCCAAAGCGAGGAGACCAAGACTCATTCTCCCAGCGAGGAGACCAAGACCCAATTCTAGGCATTCTTAATATCATGCCCCTATTTTTCATGAACATATCACAAACAAAATTTCTATCTCACAATTTTATGCTTATTACATTATTTGTATGCAATTTTCTCACATTTCAGTGCAGTTGAAATTCAATAGTGAGAGGAGAAAGCAGAATTTCGATTGGATTCACATGTTGAAGAACATAGGAGAGCAAATTTCATGTAAGAGAGAGAGAAGATAACAACGATATGGTTTTTGAGTTAAACCACAATATTCATTTATCATGACATAAATTTTCAAAACTTTATTGAATCATTATTAGGTGATGCGCGTGATTGAATGAATATTTATTGTTAGCCTGAATACATATGTATAATCGAGATGGTAGAGACTTGTGGAGGTGCTTGAGGATAGTAATATCTAATATGTAGAGAGAATCGATGGCATGGAAAATGCGAGAGCGGCGACAACAGAGAAATGGGAGTAGAGGCAGTGACTATGCATTTATAGGGGTGATGCATGTGGTGATCGATGGCAAGACGGACTCTGACGAGGGATGGATGGTGCAGTAGTGCATGGTAGTTGACATGATAGTTGATCGAGGGCCGAGGTTAATTGAATTATGCATAGACACTGAGAGTCATTGTTGATTACATCATTATTGTGAATATGTGAAAAGTTGACGAAGGGGGCACCAATTATGCATCAACAATGTGGTTCATGATGGAGCTTCATGAATGCACAGGTCGAGGTCATCGAATATGTTGTCATCGAAGTCTTTTTGACCTTTTTGTTGAATATTTATTGTAAGATATCTATCAAATTTCTCAAGGAGGGTAGTTCTTTCCAACCGCAGCGTGGAGTGAAGTAGGGGTGCTCGTTGTCACCCTTGCCTTTTGTTGTGGTTGCTGATGCTTTGATAAGGATGGTGTTGAAGGCAAGAGAGTGGGCTTTTCTAGCGGGCTTCTGTTTGGAGATCTTTATCCATGTGCTTCAATATATTGATGATAACATTTTTTGTGTGGAAGGGGAGGTGACATCTGCAGAAGTTATGAGCATTGTTATTGAGTAGTCTAGTTTGATATACAACCAGAAGATCAATCACGCGAAGTTTGTTTTTGTTCCTTTTGGGATGAATGAGGAGAGTGGATGTAGTGACTCTGCATTTATAGGGTGATGTATGTGGTGATCGATGGCAAGACCAACTCTGACGAGGGGTGGGTGGTGTATTAGTGCACGGTAGTTGACACGATGGTTGCTCGATGCTAGTTGAATTATGCATAGACAATGAGAGTCATTGTTGATTACATCATTATTGTGAAGATGTGAAAATTTGATGGAGGGGACATCAATTGTGCACCAACAATGTAGTTCATGATGGAGCTTCATGAATGCATAGGTCGGGGTCATCGAAGATGTTGTCGTTGGAATCTTTTTGACTTTTTTGTTGAATATTTGTTGTAAGATTTCTACCAAATTTCTCAAGGAATGTAGTTCTTTCCAATCATAGTGTGGAGTGAAGTAGGGGTGCTCTTGACACCCTTGCTTTTTGTTCTGGTTGCTGATGCTTTGACGAGGATGGTGTCGAAGGCAAGGGAGTGAGTTTTTTTTGGCAAGCTTCTGTTTGGAGATCTCTATCTCTATGCTCCAATATATTTATGCTACCATTTTTTGTGTGGAATGATGGAGAAATTGATGGAAGTGTTAACTCATATAATAAATGCAGGTTGGCTAAAGTGGAGAGGAGGCTCTACCATCCTATGCGAAGAAAATTCTTTTGAAATTTAAAGGAAAGTATTACAAAACATCCGTGAGACATGCTATGCTCGATGGATCTAAATGTTGGCATGCGAGTCTGTGACCATAGACATATGTAGAGAATGACAGTTACATAAATGAAAATGCTACGATGGATATGTGGTTATATACAAAAAGATCAGATTCAGAACGATGTGATCAGAAGGAAAATTGGTATAGCTCTGATAGAGGATAAGATGAGAGAAAGCCGCTTAAGGTGGTTTGGTCATTTGCAAAGGAGGTCGACTGATGCACCGGTTATAAGATGCGAAATTTGGTATGTTGAGCTTGTTGAGAGAGTACGAGGAGGGTCCAAGAAGGATTGGAAGGAAACTATCCAAAGTAATCTTAGTTGTTTGGATATAAGTTCGAGAATAACCAAAATAGATTCGAGTGGAGGTAAAGAATCCATGTAGCCAACCCTACTTAATGTGGGAGAATGCATTGTTGTTGTTAAATGATCTCAATGGATCGTTCGAGTCCACAGGAGAAGACCATGTGGGGTCATATTTTGCTTAAGTTTTTTTATCGAATGCAAGAGGTGTGGGTTTGTTTATATAACCCCATAAACATAACCGTGCCTCTGCTTTAATCAATACAGGACTGGATACATCGATTGGATCTTCCCACAAGATCCAAAATTGAGAAAGCTTTTAACTATTCTTTACCGTATCATTTAAGCCAGAGCATACGATTTGCAGCTTGGACAAATAGAAAAACAATCACATGATGGAGACATGACAACCATAGACAACCTCGATTCAAAGCATACTCTGATGGTTGCCGATGATAACGATGCATCTCAAGTCATACTGGTGGGAGGAACTAGAGGGATGGAGTTTGGATTGACGTCCCATTAAGCCATATGGAAGAGAAATATGAATTTACACAGCTTTAAACGATAGCGAAATATGAATTTACATAGTTTTAAATGTCCTCAAAGGATTGTTCTAGTCCATAGGAGAAAACCATGTGACATTGTGTTTTCTTGAGTTTTCTTATCGAATACAAGATGTGTGGGTGTGTTTATATAACCCTATAAACATAACCATGCCTCTGCTCTAACCAATGCAGGACTAGACACCTCTCAAAATTGGATCTTCCCACAAGATCTAATCACTCAACCAATTGAGAAAACTCTTAACTATTCTTAACACTATCCTTTGGATCGGAGCATGCAACTTGCATCTTGGACAAGTAGAAAAACACTCATTCACATGTTGAAAACATGACAACCTCCACTCAAAGCATACTCTGCTGATTGTCGATTATGACGATGCAACTTACGTCATGATGATGGGAGGAAGTTGAGGGATTGAGTTTGGAGTGATGACCTATTAAGTGATATGGCTAGAACTGGCTTGTGTGCTCGGTATCTGCATCGAATAGAGTTATCTCATGTAATGAGTTTTCTCCCTAAATTATTTTGACCCACGACGTGTCTCCTTGGTCGACCATTGTTCATCTCTCTTCAAGAATAAAAAATGTCAGGAATATCCATACACAAAGTTAAGTTTGGGTACTTCTAATTCTAAGAGACCTTCAAACGAGTTCTCTCTCGTAGGAACATCTCGAAGGATTTTGTAGGTGAGCTCAGTATCAACAGAGGATGGAGCAAGAGTTAGAAATGCATCCTAGACGGCTATATATCTGATATCGTATGTGAAATTGATACCTAAATTAAAGTATATATTCCATATGCCGGCATTAATTGGTCCTAACGTATATTTGGGATGTATAGACCACATATGTGGTCATACATGCGGTATATACGTTGCATATCTATTCTTGCTTATGTGAACTTGATTAGGTATTTGTATACAAGAGATTTGAGTAATTTTTTTTGTATAAAAAATCAACTTATACTCCATACTCTGTTACCGAAACCCTCGATTCTTCTTCCACACATCACCACTTCTCCTTTACTTCATTGCATCGGTGACGCTACTGTACCATACTCTTTCTTCCTTGCAAAGTCATAGCATCGCCTCTCAACAACTTTGTTGTGCTACCTCTTGACCTTCAAAACACCAGTGCATCGGCCTCCCCATGATGTCACTGTCACCTCATTGTCACCTCACTACCACTTGTCCATGCACATTAGTTTATGTACTTTCTTATGTTTTCTTCCTTCTTACCATCAATTCTCTTGTTAATGGAACACACATTTGATAAGTAGGGCTACATATATAAATTTCATCTAATGCTTAAAGAATTTAGTATTGAGTCAGAGAGCGATGAAGAAATCCTTTTCCTGAATTTTGGAGATGATTTAGATTAAAATTTTGGTTTATATATGTGAATGCAATCATTTGGTAACATGCATTTAATAGAACGTACGTTTTTTGGTCGTGGTCCTTTTTTTGTGATCCCTATATATATGGTTTTTATGAGTGTTTGAGTAGGAGTCATATCATACCTAAATGTTTGTGCTCTGATATTATAAAAAATATTATCTTGTAGGATTTTTTTGTTTTGGATTGTGTTAAGTCATGATGTATAATATTAACTCTAACCTCGTAAGATTTTTATTTAAAATATTACAAATGACATGATCCACATATTCCCCCTTATACTCCTCTGCATATTATCTTAATCACTTTAGATAATTTAGCTTTTCTTAAACCATAGGATGGCGCTTGAGACTCTTCCATATAGACTGACAATAGCCTTTCCTTGGAGAAGTAGTGTTGAAAAATCTAATATGGCACTCATCCTCGTATGTTTGTTGGACATATGAAGATAATCGACCAAGTTAAGAAAAGAATAAATATTTTTTCTTCTGTACCAGATTGCTTGAGACTCTAGCCTTCCAGTTCCTCCTACTCAACAACTTTACTTGAAGGATGTCATCGTTGTCATCAGCAACCAAAGGAGTATGCACTGAGTCGATATGTCCTTTGATAATAAACCCTCGCATAAGCGGGAGAAGAATGATTTTTGAACATTGCTCGCTCTCACAAACCTCCTATACTCAAAGGAGAAAGATATTTCACATTTCATCAACTTGGTGGAATGAAGTGGAAGATCTTTCTTACCAGCATAGAGCTAGGGTCAAAGCATAGTGTGATTAGCTGATCAGCTTGGAAAGGAAAAATCCTGATTTCGCACATACCCCCAGCAGTATCTAGCTTTCTCTTTCTAGATAAAGAGCAGGGCCAGAGTGGTGTGAGGATGGCCAAGCCAATCACCAAGACTAGTGTAATAATGAAATAGCTAGGGACCACACACAGGGTATGTTTGAATTGGATCGGGCTTTTTATGACCTATTAATGTGTGAGAGAAAGCAAATTTCTTTCTCGGTTGACAATCACGGACTTGAATTTCCTAATTGTAATATCTATATGAATTTGGTGCTTTATAAGATACTAAGCATGTTTAAGGTATCGATGTTTTGGATGTATTTTCTCACTATCTGAGCATTTAATTAAAGGAATAAACATTTATGTTAACGTATATTTTAATTAAATACTAATGCACGTCATAGGTTTTGGTGGATTTTTCTTATTTTTCAGTATTTGTTATTCCAGCATGTTTAAACATTTATGTGAACGTATATTGTAACTAAAATACTAATGCACATCATAGGTTTTGGTGGATTTTTCTTATTTTTCAGTATTTGTTATTCCAGCATGTTTTCTTGCACCTTTGGTTATGATTCAAGAATGATTGTTTGCTGGCTCCGTCGATGTGTCAAAATCTTGTTTTATTTGGTGTTACCCGGTCATTATGGACATGGTTTGTCTGTGTAACCGGGAAATAAAAACTAGTGTACCGTACAAGTTTTCATTTTTTTCTTAAGTGATGTAACAATTTATTTTATTGTCTTGCAGGTTCGGGAGTTGTTATTGCAGGAGGTTGTCATGAATCTGCCAATAATGTAAGCTGGTTTAGGATGTCGTTCTTGAACCATTTGTTGTCTGATTATCGTTCATGGTAACTAAAACATAGTTTTTGTTAAGCATTTGAGGGGTTTGTCGTGATCAACACATTTGATGTAACAAGCTTTGCCTGTCATAACTTTCTGTTGAATTTTTTTGAGTCGAAAACTTTCTGTTGAATTCTGTATCGTTTAGTAACAAGCATTTCTCAAATTTGGCTACCATTTTTTTAGTGTGTAATTGAACTTGTCTACAATGAAAAAGCTGAAGGCCGTTTGTTTGTAGACTGGTGCGCATTATTTTGGAACTTATTCTTGGTATTTACTAGTCATCGAACTGGAAGTTAAATTTAGCAAATTTAGCACAATAAATGTTGAATCGAGTAGTAGATTAGAATGTAGTGAGGTCTGGGATTAGAACATGGACATTGTAACATCGAGGTTATTGTTACATTATTGTCAATTTTATCCTATGTTGGATATCACTGCATTGCAATAATAACTGTTATCATATTAATGCAGTTCCCTCTTGTTTGCAGTTGACCGAAATGAGTACTGGAGGCATTGAATCTTGTTCTCACAGCCCTATAAGTGGCATCAATTCCCAGGACCTTGTGTCCAATGGAAGCGGGGCATCTTCTGAAAGGCCTAACCAGAAAAGTGTTGGTCAATACAGTGGGAAAAGAATGGGAGATAGCCGTTCATGGCACCCTCGTCGTGCAGTTGCAGGAACCGACGCTTTTCACGGTAATGTGGTCCCACCAGGTGCAAGGAAGATTCAAATGGTTAACGCAAATCACTTGCTGAATTTCCACTACGACCCCATTCAACGCTCACTGCCAAGATTGCCCCCTCCGAGAAAGCCCCAGAAGATTAGACCCTTCAACAAAGATCTATTTCTTCAGGCAAACTATAGGTTCATTGTGTTAGATACTGGAAATTATAGTATTGAATCCATGGACCCTGACAAGATGTTAGAATGGGACAACATTATTTCTGTGAGCTATTCGACTCCATCCTTTGTGCAATGTCCTATTTGTTTGGAATCCCCACTTTGTCCGCAAATAACTTCATGTGGCCATATATATTGCTTCCCTTGCATTCTTAGGTATCTTTTGATGGGAGAAGAGGATCACAGAGGTGACTGTTGGAAAAAGTGCCCGTTGTGCTTTAATATGGTTTCTTCAAAGGATCTTTATACAATTTCCATTAATCATGTCAAACAGTATGAAGTTGGTGACCATGTGAAATTTTCCCTTTTGACTCGTCGAAAAAATTCATTTGTTCCATTCAGAAAAAGCCTTGGCGGAGAAGATACAAATTCCAGTGGACACGAACTTTTTGATGCATTTTCAAAGTTCTTGCTCACTTCTGATGCAGAACTGTCATTTCGAGAAGCAAAATCAAGTCTTAACGAATGGTTAGCTAGGGCAGATGCTGGATTAGTTGATGATTTGGAGAGACTTCCATATGTTTGTGCTGCTCTAGAACATTTAGAACAGCGAATGACAGACTGGGCTGATCGTCAATCTGTTCGCGGCTCATCTAGAAGTACTGATTTGTGGAAGAATGAATCACACACAAAAATCTCTTATCAGAATGTGTCCTCGAGTGCGAAAGAACGGGCTTCTTTAAATTTATCGAAGAATCCTGATGAAAAGGTGGTTCTTACTGAAAAGGATAAGCCAATGGAACCTCATGGAGTTATTATTGAAAGACATGGACAGCAAAGTTCGGCAATCCCTTGTTCTCTCTCAGAATCTATTGGAAGGTTGAACATATCATCTTCTCCTAGTGAAGGAAAGATACAAAAATATGTAGGCAGAGGCAAGGATGTCATGGATCGAGATGGGTATGCATTCTATCAGGTGCAGTACTCTTTACGTTAGTGTGTGTCAAAGGGAGTTTCTGCATTATGAAGCCATGTGACGCATCATCTTTATGTGATTTTTTTAAGGCAAATATTTATGTGAATTTTGTTGCATGTGTTACCTTCTTTTTGTAAATATTGATTAAGTTTGCTTGGTGAAAGCCAAGACAAACTGAAAATGTTTTCAGATGAAATCACCTCTTTATGAACAATAAAAATCTAAGCTGAGGAAGCATTGAATCCATGTGACTTGTTGGAAGTTTCTTATTTTTTTATGGAAGGAGGGTTCTCATTTATTCCACATCATCAACACACGCATATATATTAAAGCTAACTCTTTTCTTTTTCAGTAATAAAACCTTTCTCAGACTTCCTTTTTGATTTCTGGTCTCTACCCAATGAAGAGGATTCAAACATCATTATTTAATTTCACTAGTTAAACATAAATGGAATTTTGTCTCACTTAACTTTCTATTATTTCATAAGTCCTCATCGACCATAGCTGTAGCAGAACTTGGTATATTGTCCTCTCCAACAAATTGAAAACATGACTACTTACATTGTCTGTTATTACAAGAAGAAATGGAGCGAACATTTTATATTGTTCTATATGAATTTACATAGTATCTATTATAGTGACTTCTGTAAATGTGTGATGATCAGGCTATAATTTATCAGGTTCTTCTGCAAGGTTGTTATAAATACATAGCTTTCCTGAAGGCCTTTCTAAAAGAACCTAGAAAGGCCTTCAGGAAAGCTATGTATTTATAACAACCTTTTAGAAAGGCCTTCAGGTATGATTCAAGAAGATAAATGTTGAGTGAATGATGCCCAGTGAAGAAAAAGACAATGGCTCATAGGAGAATGAAGGAGAGCGACATGTCGGGGAGAGCGAGAGCATGCGAGTGGGGAAGCGACAGGTTCGGCGCGAGGAGGTGGGAGAAAGGTGAAGCGAGCGGGTTTGGGAGCAGGAAAGCATGGAGGCCGGTGGCTGAGGTCGAGGCGACGAGAAGTGGGGTGTTTGGGAGTGGCGAAGCTCTTATCGCTGCCGTAACTGGGGACCGTAGGGGCGGCCGTGTAGGGGAAGGGGTCACTCGAGGTGCTGTGGAGGGGTCGTGCGGTGATGGCGGGAGCCCCCAGTTTGTGGTGTCTGGTGCGGGTGGTGGCGAAGGAGCGGGGGAGGGTGGAGAGGGTCGTGGTGGTAGTTGGGTGCATGTGACACACAGGAAACCGGAGAGGAGATGCTTTCGCTGTGGCCTGAGGGGGCATCTGGCGTCGGTTTGCGTTGCTCGTCCGAGGTGCTTTGCATGCGGAGGGTTGGGGCACCGAATGACATCCTGTGGGTTGCGTTTTCGGCATGGCAGTGCTTCTGCACCGACTCTTGGGAATGCATTCAAGTCGGGTGAATCGTCCTCACAGGAGACTTTCTTGGCCAGAGAAGGGCGCTCGTTCGCGCAGGTGGTGGCAAGTGGTCCAAGGTCTGATCCAGTTTCCACGACCCACTCTTCTGCCCGTGGGGTGGCCGCCTCGCCTACGCCGGTGTCGCAGGATAAGCTTCCGAAGATGCAACCAAGGTCTACAAGGGGAGAGGAGTTCAAGTTTGCGGTCATTGGTTTGAGCTTGCATTGCTGCTTGTCGGTTGATCGTGTAAAGGGCTTTCTTCATGAGTTTCTTGGAGCGCATTTTGTGGGGGACGTCGTCGGCATCGATGCCTATCGGTGTTGTGCTCGGGGCCTGTCTGTTGCTCAACGTGACCGGCTACTTAGGAATGACTTGGCTGATGATTTTGTTTGGAGGGACATGCATTTTGCGGACGGGGCGTGTACGAGCGTCGAGGTGTGTGTGGCAGAGGTCCGTGGGGTCCCGTTTCTCTCTAGGTCGGTGCATTGTCTCAGGCGGACTCTACGACGGTGGGGTGAGGTCCTCACGATCATCGACAATGGTTTGCCACCGGGTTCCGAGCTTAATACTACTAGGGTTCTCATGGAGTGCAACAAGTTTTTTCTTGATGGTGCGTCGGGTCAAGTTTTTTCCGAGTGCATGAAGATCGGACGCTTCAGATGTCGGGTTGAGCTGCCGGTTGTCGATCCACCACCGCCGCCGATGAGCGGGCTGGAGGCGGTGGAGGGTTCTCTGGTGGTTGGAAGGGGGAAGGGCGTCGCCTCGTCTTCCGAGGCTTAGATGGCTGTGCATGGTGGCGCTTCGTGGGACTCGTCCCGCGATGATGATTTCGTACGTCCCTTCGATTTCCGCTTCGGTCTTTGTGCTTGGATTCTTCAGTTGCCGTTTTGCCTGCTGACATGGAGGGGAGGAGTCCAGGGGTCGATGGGACCTTCAGCTTCTGGACTCGGGCGCCAAGATTCGCAATCCGGTTCCTTCGGTCGGATCCTTTGGCGGATCGGCCGGTTGATGGACCCTCTTATTGTCTTGCTCTCGGATCTTTTGTGGACAGGAACTTGGGCCAGCATCTGCCTCTTTCCTTTTCTTCCTCGGCGCTTCTCTCTACTCCTTTGATCGGTTTGCCTCCTCCGGCGGGTGGGGGGGGCATCAATTCCTCAGGTCTCTTTTGCTACTGCGGCGATTGGGGGGGGGGTCTCGGCGAATCGGTGGCGGTCGCGTTTGATGGCTCGTCCTCGGAGGCGATGGTTCGCGGTCCCCCACTGCAGACCTCAGTGGTGCTGACGGAGATTGTAGAGGATGCTTTCAGTGGGGGAGTACCTGAAAGAAGATCTACTAAGAGATATAGGAGGAGGAACAAGGCTCGGTCATTGCCCTATTTGTCGCAGGGTTGTTCGTCTTTGAAGGATTCGGTTGCGGAGGCGGCTGGCGTCGTCCGAACTGGGGGGAATTCACATGGTTCCTCATGAAGGTGTTGTCTTGGAATATTTGAGGGTTGGGGGAGGCAACAAAGAGGAGAACCTTCGAGATTCTCGGAGTGGGTGTGTGACATAGTCATGTTGCAGGAGATTAAGCTTCAGGATTTGAATGATGGTCTTTGGCGGTCGTTTGGTGCGGGGGGCTTGGACGAGGTCCGTGCGGTGGGCTCGGCGGGCGGGATGCTTATTGCTTGGCGTTCTGCTTCGCTGTCGTTCAACTCGATTTTCAGAGGGAGGTATTCTATTTCGGTTCTTTTTGATCAGGTGGATTCTTCTTCGCCGATTGCTCTTTCTTGCGCCTATGGGCCGTGCTGCTATATTAAGAGGAAGGAGCTTTTGGAGGATTTGCGGGAGGATGCTCGACGGTTTGAGGGGGTGCCCTGGTTGGTTGGGGGTGACTTCAACGTCACCCTCCGCTCGTCGGACATGCCTCGTTCTCGGGGCGGTATGGACCCTGGCTCCTTGGATTTTGCGGAGCTCATCGACTCTTTGGCTCTCGAGGACTTGGGAGCAGGTGATATCACTTACACGTGGAGAAATTCTAACGCCCGATCCTGTATTGACAGATTCTTGACGTCCGGGGATCTTTTGGACTCCTTTCCACTTTCTTTCGTGAGCTCCAGGCCTCGGTGCTTGTCTGACCACTGTCCTATCATATGGGACTCTGGTGTTGTGGCTGTTTCGCGGGGCTTCTTCAGGTTTGAGAGGTGCTGGTTGCTGGAGGACAATTTCAGAACTATTGTTGCGGAGCATTGGGCCGAGGTGCAACTGGGGACCTCCACGGTGACGAGGTTTGTTCGCAAACTCGCTTCGCTGCGCAAGCGGTTGGCTATCTTCAAGAAGGAATCGAGGGCGGTGAGGATCGCGGCCAGAAGGGAGGCGGAGGGGGTGGTCAGCGCTTTAGATGCTTTGGAGGGGATTAGGGAGCTTTGGCAGGAGGAGCTGGCCGCGCGGTCGGCCGCTCAGAAGAAGATGGCGGAGGAGGATTTGAAGCGTGTCACTGAATGACGCCAGAGGTCGAGGGTGTCTTGGTTGAAGGAGGGGGATGCCAACATGACGTACTTCCATCGGGTCGCCAGTGTAAGGCAGCGATCGAACGCCCTTCGGTCGATCACGATTGATGATAGGCGCGTGGTGGGTGACGAGGCAATGGGGCGGGCGATCGTGGATTATTTCAAGGACTTCTCGGGTAGACGCATCTAGAAACTTTGGAGGTGGATCGGGGTGGGGGCTCCTCTGCTTTCGCCCACTCTTTGCGAGGATCTGACGAGGAGGGTTACTTTGGAGGAGGTGAATGCGACTGTGTGGGATCTTAACGCTGATGCTTGTTCGGGTCCTGACGGTTTCTCGGTGGCCTTCTATAAGGACTTCTGGGGCTTGGTGGGCACGGAGGTGCTGGAGATCATCTCCGAGTTCTGCGATGGTAATGCTGGTTTTGACAAAGTCAATAGAGACCTCATTGTTTTACTTCCAAAGTCTTCGTCGGCGGAGCGTATCGAGGATTTTCGCCCGATAGCTATTTTGAACGCTCTATACTTGATCGTGGCGAAGGTGTTCGCTCTGAGGCTGGCTCGGGTGCTGGACACTATTATCTCGCCTATGTAGGCTGCTTTTGTTCAGGGAAGGCAGATTGCGGATTGTATCACTTTGGCTTCGGAGATGGTTGCCAAGTGGACGAGGGACGGTTGTCGTGGGGTCCGTTGAAAGGTCGACTTTGCAAAAGCATATGATTGTCTCGATTGGAGCTTCATTTGGTCGGTGTTGAGGAGAAGGTGTTTCCCGGAGGTTTGGATTGCTTGAATGCGTCGTTGCGTCACTACGACCTCTTATTCGGTCATGGTTAATGGGCGCCTGGAGGGGGGATCTTTCCAGCCGAGGAGGGGGATCCGGCAGGGTTGCCCCCTTGCGCCTCTTCTGTTTGTTGTGGCCGCGGATGTCCTTGCTCGGATGGCTTGCCGGGTCATCGATTGTGGACTCTCTTGGGGGTTTTCTTGTGGCGGGATGGTGGTTCCTTTGCTCTAATATGCCGACGACACCGTCTTCTTCATTGAGGGGGGCCCTGACGAGGTCTCGGCTATAGCGGCTACACTGGAGGTGTTCAGTGAGATGTCAGGTCTGTTCAAAAATGCCACCAAGTCGAAGGTGGTTCCTTTTGGTCTTAGCGTGGAGGAGGTAGCGGAGTGCGGTTCGATTTTGGGTTCTCAGCCTTGTACCCTACCCTTGGAATACTTGGGGATGCCGCTGGTCTATGGTAGGACTCGGTTGAGGGATTGGTCCAAGGTGGTGGAGAAGGTGGAGTTGAGGCTGGCCGGCTGGAGATCTGCTTTGCTTTCGAAGGGAGGGCGCCTCGTTCTTCTCAAGGCGGTGCTTTCGTCTATCCCTGTTTATTTCTTATCTAACAGTCGCTTGCCGGTGGGGATTCGTTGTCGTATCGAGAAGCTCATGCGGAGGTTTTTGTGGGGCAAAAAATGGGGAGTCGGCGGGTGGAATGCATTTGGTGGGGTGGGATGACGTTACGAGGCGCACGATCGATGGGGTGTTGGGTGTTCGGAGGTTGGACCATGTTAATGAGGCCCTTCTCCTCAAGTGGGTCAGCAGGTTATGGGGCTCTGGTGATGATTTTTGCTTTGTGGTTCTGCGGAAGATTTATGTTATTGGCGGGGCGCTTCCGATGGCGGCTGCTAGACTGGGGCCGCTTACGCCTTTTTGGAGAGGGGTGCTGGAGACTTGCTCTAAATTCTCGTCCCTCTTTTCTCCGATTCTTGGTGATGGTCGTACTTTCAAGTTCTGGAAAGATGTTTGGGCGGGAGAGGAATCTCTTTCTTCGAGGTTCCCGCGGTTGTTCGCTTTGGCGGTAGATGGGAGCGCTAGCGTGGCCTCTTGCTGGTCTGAGGCCGGCTGGTTCCCGCTCTTCCGTGATAGCCTTTCAGAACAGAGGTTCCACGATTATCTTCTTCTTTTGGAGACCCTTGGGGGGGTCTGTCGGCCTTCGGCCGGGAGGGATCACTGGGCCTGGAAGGGGGGGGGGCTTTCTTGACCAGGAAGGCGTTTGTGGCGGTTTCTTCATCACCTATTCCCGGTCTGAAGGCCGTGGTGCGGGATTGCGGTTTCTTATGGGCTCTGCGGCTTCCGGAGCGGGTGGGTTTCTTCCTTTGGCTGGTTCGGAGGCAGAGATTGATGACGAGGATCGCTGCGCGAGGTTGATTGGGACTATTCCTGATACTTGTATTCTTTGCAGCAATGCCGTGGAAGCTCTGGAGCATCTGTTCTTCGCGTGCCCGACGGTGCAGGGTGTTTGGGAGGAGGCGGCCGATGCTTGGGTGTGCTCCTCAAATCTTGCTTCTTTCTGGGACTCGTTGGCGGCAAACAAGGGCAGGGATCGTAGGGATTTGCTGTGGCCCTTGGCGAAGGCTTGAGCAATTTGGCTTGGACGGAATGATGCTATCTTCTCCGGGCAACGTTTTTACAAGGAAAATGTGCTCATTCACTGTACCCGTTTAGTTGAGGATTGGTCGTTGGTTTATGGTCCTTTTTCGTACCGCGGTTGGTACCTTATAAAGTTTTTTCTTTTTCTCTCTTTTTTCTTTTAATATATAGCAGGGGCGGACACCGCTGAGTGTTTTCCCCTTTTTTAGACTTTAAAAAAAGATAATTATTGAGATATTTGTATCTCTCTGATATTTATTTATATTCCTTATTTATCCTGTCTTCTTTATGTAATTTTCCCATAGAGCTTTTCTCCTATATAATAGAGCTTTAGGGCTTTGATGAATTATTATTCTATTTTTTCCTTTTCACATGGTATCAGAGCTACAGTCCTATGCTAGAGCTTGTGCCCTAGATACCCCTCCCCACCAAAAACCCTAACGCGAGCGTCACCAAGAGAAAAGAGGTCGTCATCGACCGCCGCCGTCGCGTCTCGTGCAGAAGCAGTAGCAACGACTGTCGCCGCCACCATCGCATAGCAGCAGCAACGACTGACGTTGCCACCGTCGCACGTAGCAGCAATCAAGGTTGCCGCCGCCACCCCTGTTACGGTGACCTAGGGCTGCCAGCCGTCCCTGCCACTCCATCTCGCGGACTGCCAGCCGTCCCTGCCACTCCATCTCGCAGACTCCATCTTCGTCCTAGGGGTCCCTGTTCGACAGTTTCAAGGTCTGATCCTTGGGTTTCGAGGGTTGATTTAGTCATATAAAATCATCCTAGTTACCTAGAGAGACCTCGAACGGATGGAAGAGGTTGTAGTATGAGTATACACCCACAACTGTCTTCCTATGTGATTGTGTAGATGCAGTCAATCTTGTCCGAACCCCAGTCTGTCATTGTTGTCATCATGTCAGACAACAGAGTTGACTCCAAAGCTGAGGTTTTCATCCTTGGGTGCCTTTAAAGGTCTGGTACCCATTGTCAAGATGGATGATACAAATTATGATCTACGGGCTATGCTGTTTATGAGCCTATTGCAGTGTAACAACAAGAAGCACATCATCACACTGGATGAACCTAGCGACAAGACTGGGGTTAATGCCTCATGGGAGGCAGGCGATGCATATGCGCGTGTATGGCTATCTTGGACTGTGTCAATGGAGATAGCCAACGATATTTTGAGTCAGCCTATTGCAAAGGCTATGTGGGACACTATCGTCGTCATGTATTCTTTGACGAAAAATGAATCGAAGATACATCAACTCCAGTATGATATCTTCACTTGGAAGTAGAATGGACGTCCTCTACATCCCTCTACACCTCTCTAAGTGGTATGTTTGAGAAGCTTCATGGTTTCATACCCTTGATTGATACGTTAAAACAACTCAAGGCGTACATGAATTCCGTGATGATTAGAGTTTTTCTAGGAGCTCTTGATCCTGAGTATGACACTGCTCGAGCGCAGATCCTTGTAGATGCCACCATAGCTCTGATGGAGGAGGCATATCGTAGACTGAGCATGCTTTCTATATCTTCTGACAGTGGTACTCAGCAGTATCAGACTTCCTCTGCTATGGCTGCATCTCGTAGTAGAGGAAGCTTTATACAGTACCGTGGTCGTGGCAATCGTGGTAGGGTAGGAGGTAGCCGATCCCGTCAGCGTTGCACTTACTGCCACAGATATGGACACTCTGAGGATACATGCTATTCTAAGTATGGCTTTCCTCCTTCAGTGCGTGTTGCGGAGCAGACTGAGCATGTTAGTATTCCTACTGCTTCTGATCAGAGATTCGATGATCTTGTTGCTCGTCTGAGAGAGATCATGCCTGCATCTAGTCCGTCTAGTGCTCCTCCGAGATCCTCAGAGGTAGCTACCTCAGCGTCTGCATCTACTTCAGGTACACCATATGCTCTTACTGGTTGTTACATGGCAGACTTATCTGAATGGATCATGGATTCGGGAGCTTTACACCATCTTTGCAGTGATAGAAGTCAGTTTAGTACATACAAATCGACTCGTCCGGGTAGATCGATTGCCATAGCAGATGGAACCCACTTTCCTATTACTGGTCAGGGGGAGGTGCAGTTGACTTTAGGGATGCCTCTACAGAATGTCCTCCATGCTCCCGATTTTTCCATGATTTTGTTATCTATTAATCAAATCACCAAAGATTTACACCGTTATGCCATATTTGATCCTTCATCCCTTGTGTTTCAGGACATTCTTATGGGCAAGGTGATTTGGATCTGGTCATTAGCAAGAAGGATTGCATAGATTGGTTCAATCTCCATATGCTGGTACTTCATCTCTGCATAATGGATCGGTCTCTTCGTATGCATGGCACCTCTGAGTTGGTCATCTTCCTCTGCAAAAGCTGTGTCACGTTCTTCCTCAAATCTCCCCTCGTGCTACCTTTCGGTGCAAAGCCTGCCAGCTTGGGATGCATCATCGGTCTTCTTTTCAAAATCGTCAGGGTCATAGTAGTAACAATATTTTTGAGTTAATCCATTTTAACATTTGGGGTCCAAGTCGTGTCCTAGACCATCAGGGGCATAGATTTTATCTTGTTGACGTGGATAATTTTTCCAGGTCGTCTTGGGTCTTTCTGCTTTAAAACAAGTCTGATGCTGGTCCTTTTATTCAATTGTTTATTAATGAAATAAAGAATGTCTTTTCTGTGTATCTCAAGTATATCCATTCTGACAATGCTTTAGAATTTTGCAATCGTCAACTCTTGCAATTTCTCAGAACCATTGGTATTGTTCATCAGACTTTGTGTGCTTATACTTCCCAACAGAATGGGGGTGGTTGAGCGCAAACATCGTCATCTTTTGGATGCTAGTAGGACCCTTTTGATCCAAAGCCGTGCTCCTCATTCATATTGGGGAGATGCAGTTCTAACAACTTGCTATCTGATGAATCGTATGCCCTCGTCTGTGCTGGGGGAGAAGATCCTGTTCTCGATTGCGTTACCCGAGAAGGATCTTTTCTCCCTCACTCGTATTTTTGGGTCGATTGCTTTCGTTCATCATATGTCCTTTGGTCATGACAAGCTCTCTTCTAGAGCTATCAAGTGCGTCTTTGTAGGGGTATTCCATGACTCAAAAGGGATACCGGTGTTTTGACCCTGTTTGTCAGAAATATTATGTTAGTGCTGATGTTACTTCCTTTGAGTCCATTATATGTTCTTATCTCCTACAGGTGATAAGCTGATTTCTTCGGAGACCGGAGAAGACGTATATATGCCTTTACCTCCAAATGTGTCTACACTGAACTCTACTTCCTCACTACCTTCGTTACCTTCTCCATCTCCACCTCCACCGCTTCCGCAAACTTCATCTTCTGCTCCCCCATGCTTTCCACGGGTTTACCATCACCATCCTCGTGCTCATGTGCCTCCTCCAACATCCAGCATGCCTAGGTATGTTCTGAACACTTGGTTTCTACTGATGGCACTGGTGATTTGTATTTACAACAGGATGAACAGGAGGTTATAGATGTTCCTTTCAATGAGGAGGATGAGGACCTTGATATGCCCATTGCACCACGGAAGCATAGGCGTACATGTACTATGTATCCCCTTGCTTCCCATGTCTCTGTTACACGCCTTTCAGAGGAGTATCAACAGTTTATAGTGGGTCTGTCTGCAGTGGAGATGCCGAGGTCATACCAGGAAGCATTGCAGGTTAGCCAGTGGCGTTTTGCTATGGAGGAAGAGAAGGCAGCATTGCAATCTCAAAGCACATGGAGTGTTGTTGATGCTCCCCTTGGTGCATCTGTTGCAGGGAGCAAGTGGGTGTTTACAGTGAAGCACTATGCTGATGGGACAATGGACAGATACAAGGCTCGACTGGTTGCTCGTGGATATACCCAGATGTATGGAGTGGATTACCAAGATATGTTTTCCCATGTTGCCCGCTACTCTACTCTACGGATCCTGATTACTCTCATTGTGGTACATGACTGGCCTCTATTTCAGTTGGATGTCAAAAATGCCTTCTTGTACGATGACTTGCAGGAGGAGGTCTACATGCAACAACCACAAGGGTTTGCTGCTGAGGGGGATTCACATATGGTATATAGACTTCACAAGGCGATTTATGGTCCTAAACAGAGTCCGAGGGCTTGGATTCAAAAGCTCTCAGAGTTGATTGAACAACATGGGTTTATTAGATGTATTGCAGATTACTCTCTTTTTGTAAAGAGATCCCAGAGATGTATTGTTGCTATATTAGTCTATATGGATGACATCATCGTTACAGGTGATGATGAGCAGGGGATTCCGACAACTAAGGATTTCCTTGGACTACAATTTGTGACCAAGGACCTTGGTAATCTTCGTTATTTTCGTGGTCTTGAATTTGCAAGGAATCAACGGGGCATGATAATGACATAAAGGAAGTATATTACTGATCTCCTAAGTGAGACGGGCATGGCATGATGTAGGCCTGCTACCATTCTTATGGATCCTAATACTAAGCTCTATGATGATGATTCTTAAGAAGTTGACAAGAGAAGATATAGAGAGCTAGCAAGGAAGCTGTTATATGTCACAATCACTAGGCATGATATATCATTTGTAGTTAGTAAAGTTAGCCAATTTTTAGAACAGCCTAGGCAGGTCCATATGGATGCAGTAAACATGATCTTGAGATATCTGAAGTCCTCTCCAGGTGCAGACTCTTATTCAGAAGAGATACATCTATTACATTGACAAGGTTTGCTGATGCAGACTATGCAGGGTGTCCTAAGGATAAGAATTCCACATGTGGTTTCACCGTGTTTGTAGGGAGCTCACAAGTTTCATGGAAGAGTAAGAAACATACAATGGTGGCTTGATCTAGTGTTGAATCAGAATATAGAGCTATGGCACAAGGGAACACGGAGATGATGTGGGTTAGATCCCTCCTAATTGACCTAACTATTGAGGTGCCTCTTCCCATGCACCTCCAATGCGATAACCAAGTTGCTCTATTTATAGTCAATAATCCAACATTGCATGAAAGAGCCAAACACATCGAGGTAGATTATCATTACACTCGAGATCTAATTCAGAAGGGACCCATTTCCATGTCTCATGTTGCGCTAGGTGACTAGATTGCAGATATGCTCACCAAAGCCCTTGTTAGAGGTCCTTTTCATCATTGTTGTTCCAAGCTGAGCATGATAGACATATATGCTCCAGCTTGAGGGGGAGTGTTGAGATATTTGTACCTCTTTTTGATGTTTATTTATATTTCTTATTTATCCTGTCTTGTGCACGTCCCTCCCTTGACGTGTGCACTCGAGAACCCGTGTTGCAGGTGTAGGCGGAGGGCGTAGTGGAACATATGCGTATTTTGATTATGGACGAGTTGACAAGTCACATGCAGGGTGAGATACCTTGGTGTATGTTATTTGCTGATGATATTGTGTTGATTGATGCGACTAGAAATGGAGTAAATGAGAAGCTTGAGGTTTGGAGACATGCATTGGAGGCTAAAGGATTTCGTAGAAGTAGGCTAAGACTGAATACATGGAGTGTACCTTTGATGGCAAAAATGATGAAGGAATCACGATGAAGATTAGTGGGGAAATTGATGGAGATGTTACTAATTAGAATAATTGTTGGGAAAATAAGAGAACTTGTTTATTCCATCAGCCCTAGGCTCTATTATATAGGAGAGTAGCCTATGGGTAAATTACATAAAGAGTCCAACGGGAAAGGAAAATAACAAAAAGGTACATAAGTGAATAATATATGTTTACACTCCCCCTCAAGATGGAGCATAGATATCAATCATGCTCAGTTTGGACGCACACTTCTGAAACGGCCTCGCTGTAATGCCTTGGTAAAAATATCTGCCGTTTGATTCTCTGAACTAACATGGGATGTAGCAATGAATCCCTTCTGAATCATGTCACGTATGAAGTGACAGTCGACTTCAATGTGCTTGGTTCATTCATGGAATGCTGGATTATTTGCAATGAACAAGGCAACCTGATTGTCACATTCCAAAGCCATAGGAAGTGGGACTGCTATATGTAAATCTGTAAGCACAGCCTTTACCCACATCTTTTCTGTGCTAACCTGGGCCATAGCCCTATATAGCCCTATATTTAGATTCAGCACTAGACCTTGCCACCACAGTTTGTTTCTTGCTCCTCCATGAGGCTAGAGAATCTCCAACATATACAGCAAACCCAGAGGTGAACTTCCTGTCCTTGGGACACCCTGCATAATCTGCATCTGCACATGCTGAGATAGTAATCACCTTGCCTTTCTTGAACAACAAACCCACACCTGGAGATGACTTGAGGTACTTGAGTATCATATGTATGGCATCCATGTGTACCTGACGTGGTTGCTCCATGAACTGGCTCACTCGACTCACAGCAAGGATATATCATGCCTAGTAATAGCAACATACAGAAGTTTGCCTACCAGTTCTCTGTATCTTCTCCTATCCACCTCCTCTGTATCACCATCATATAGCTTCATACTGGGATCCATAGGTGTGGTAGCAGGTCGGCAACCAAGCATTCCTGTTTCACTCAACATGTCAGTAACATATTTCCTCTGAGACATTACCAACCCATAAGTATTTCTGGCGAACTCCAATCCCAGAAAGTATCTAAGAACTCCAAGGTCCTTGGTAACAAATTCACGACCCAGCATTTCTTTCGCCTCCCTTATTCCCTGTTCATCATCACCTGTAATCAAAATGTCATCTACATAGACCATGATTGCAATAATACCTCTGGAAGTCTTTTGTACAAACAAGGAATGATCAGCATTAGAACGTTTGTATCCCTGTTTCTCAAAGAGATCTGAGAGCTTCTGGAATCACGCTCTGGGGCTCTGCTTAAGGCCATAGATAGCCTTATGAAGTCTGCACACCTTAGGATACTCCCCCTCAACAACAAAACCAGGTGGCTGTTGCATGTAGACTTCCTCCTGTAAGTCACCATATAAGAACACATTCTTTACATCAAACTGGTATAGCGACCACTCACGAGTGACCGCAACAGACAGCAAAATCCGTAGAGTGGATTGGCGGGCCTCTGGCGAGAATGTATCAAGATAATCCACCCTATATATATGTGTAAATCCACGAGCAACAAGACGAGCCTTGTATCTATCAATACTGCCATCTGCATTCTGCTTGACTGTAAATACCCACTTGCAGCTCATTGGTGACACATCAGCATGTACAAGAACCAGACTCCAAGTTCCTCTAGACTGAAGAGCTGCCATTTCTTCCTCCATGGCTAGACGCCATCTACTATCCTTCAGTGCGTCCTGGTAATTCCGTAGAATAGTTACTGCTGACAAGGCAACGACGAAATTCCTGAAATCTCCAGTTAATCGATCAAATGTCACAGAAGCTGCTAAAGGATATGATGCGCAGCTCCGCTTCGACTTTCGTATAGCAATATGAATATCTAAATCATCTGTGTCCTCGTCTGGCCTCTGTAACACGTCCTGCTCAGAAAAATCATCAGATCCATCAATAGTAATATCTTCAGAACATACCTTAGGCGAGCTAGGTGATGTGCAATGACCATGAGCTGAAGCAGGCCTGCGGGTATAATGAAATGGTAATGGTGAAACATGTATAGTGACAGGAGGTGTAGAAGATTTTAACGGTTCTGGTGGTGGTCGTGGTGGTGATGGTGGTGATGGTAGTGGTGGTGGTGTCATGTAAATGGCATCAATATTAGCAGGGGGTATCAACTGATCACCTGAGGCTGAGAAATACATAACAGATTCAAAAAATGTAACATCTGCACTGACAAGGTATCGCCTGCGCAATGGATCATAACACTTGTACCTCTTCTGAGTTCTGGAGTACCCAAAAAAGACACACTTGACAACCCTAGGAGAGAGCTTGTCAGTCCCGGGAGACAACTGGCGTACAAAAGCAACCGAACCGAACACACGAGGAGTAAGGGAGAATAAATCTTTTCCAGGGAAGATAAGAGAGAAAGGGATCTTCTCACTTAGAACAGATGATGGCATACGATTGATTAGGTAACATGCTGTAAGAACAGTGTCATCCAGTAAGAAAGAGGAGCATGACTCTGTATAAGGAGCGACCTGGTTACATCCAGTAAATGGCGATGTTTCCTTTCAGCAACCCCATTCTGTTGGGAGGTATATGCACATGATGTCTGGTGGATGATCCCTTGGGATAAGAAATAACTTGATAGGACATGAGCACACGATTCCAGGGCATTATCACTTCTCACAGTTTTAAAAGATGCAGAAAAGACATTACGAATCTCATTAAGAAAATTGATGATAATATTCCCTGCTTCAGATTTATTCTTTAACAAGAAAACCCATGACACTCGAGCGAAATCGTCCACAATAACTATATAAAACCTGTGTCCCTGATGATTAGGAACACGACTCGGACCCCAGATATCGACGTGAAACAACTCAAACTTGGAGGTACTACTCCGACACTGACGACTGGGAAAGGTAGACCTATGATGCTTTCCCAACTGACAAGCCTCACATTGAATAGACGCGTGAGGCAAGACCTGAGGTAACACACGACGCAGTTTCTGAAGCGGTAGATGTCCAAAGCGCAGGTGCCATAGTAGAGGAGAGATGGGTCCGGCAGGTAGAGATGAGGTTCCAGCAAAAGGAGTTTGACTGAGGCGATAGAGGCCTCCTTGCTCATAGCCACGCCCAATCATGTTGCCCGTAAGGATGTCCTGAAAAACAAGATAAGATGGATCAAAAATCGCCCGACACTGTAAATCCTTTGTAATTTGACTGATGGACAACAAATTCATTGAAAAATCAGGTGCGTGTAACACATTCTTGAGCTGCATAGATGACGTCAGTCTAATCTCCCCCTGACCAGTAATCGGGGAATGTGTACCATTAGCAATGACCACTGTTCGACCTGGAGGGATCTGTCTGTACCCTGTAGGTAGACTTTGATCGCCACACAGATGATGTGTGTCGCCAGAGTCCATAATCCATGCTAAAGTATCTGGTTCACTACTAGTAAGTGCATATGTGCTACCTGATGCACTGGTAGATGCAGAGGCGGATGCGGCAATATCAGACTGGTTCTCAGTAGTAGGTGCTGGGCCAGATGGAGGGATAATGCCCCTTAGACGGGCAACAAGATCATCAAAGTGCTGATCCAAAGAGATAGCAGATGGAGGCTCTATCTGCTCAGTGACTCGTGCAGATGCAGGAAATCCATGCTTAGAGTAGCATGTGTCTTCGGTATGTCCAGTGCGATGGCAGTGGGTACATGTTGGCCGAATACAGCCTCCTCTGCCACGAGGGCCACTGCCACATGCCTGATGATGGTGACCTCCACGACCTCGGTTGGCAGCCATGGCTGAAGCAGTCCGATTCGTAGTCGTAGAAGGAACAATGATGCGGCTCAGTCTGTGAAAGGCTTCCTCCATAGGAGGAATAGTAGAGTCTGCCAAGATCTGGGACCGTGCTGCCTCATACTCAGGATCAAGGGCAGCGAGGAAAACTCCTACCATAGTAGCATTCCGGTATGTCTTCTGTTGCTCTGGTGTGGCTGTCAGGGGCATGAAGCTATACAGCTTCTCGAACATTCCTCGTAGAGATGTGTACAGTGAGTGTAGAGGACGTCCATTCTGCTTGATAGTGAATATGTCATGCTGGAGTTGCAGAATCTTTGTCTCATTCTCCGCTTGACAATATGTGGCAGCCAGAATATCCCACATTGCTTTGGCTGTGGGCTGATGAAGGATATCATTGGCAATCTTGATTGCTAGAGTTCCAGATAGCCATACTTTGGCGTATGCATCATCTGCCTCCCACGAGGCATTAACTCCAGTCTTCTCAGCAGGCTCTTCTTCAGTAAGAATGTGCTTCTTACCGGTTGACTTCATCATACTCATGAACTGCATGGCCCACAGTTCATAGTTCGAACCATCCATCTTTACAATCGGCGTTGGACCTCGGAAGGCGCCTATAGATGGAATATCTGCCTTGCTTTCTGACATACTGATAACATAAGACTAGAGTAGTAGACTGAAGATATGATCGTCTAAACGGACATAAACGGGTTTAGTTGCATGTGTAGACTTTAAGCAGCCAAACCCATTACTTTGGAGACGTGCGTGCTTGACTTAGGGTTCTGCTTGCACGAGAATCGAGACCTTTAGGAGGTTATGCGCAGATCTTGAACTAGGGCAGATCCAGAACTAAGGCAGAACACACGTGCATGGGCACGGCGCGCGGCGCACGTGAGGTCCTGGCGCACGGCGTACTGCGCGAGACGGGAGGCGCACGCGAGGCAGGTGCATGCGAAGGCAGGCGCACGGCGAGGCAGGCGCACGCGAAGGCGCACGCGAGGCAGGTGCACGACGCGCTGGAGGCCGACTGCGCGAGAGGGGAGGCACGCGGAAGGCGCAGTCGCACGCGATGCAGGCACGCTGGAGGCGCGCGAGAGGCGCAGGCGGCGGCGCGAGACCGGCGGTGCGAGATCGACAGAGGGGGAGAGAGAGAGGGGGGCTCGACGGTGGGGCTAGGGTTAGGGTTTCTTTGGTTCGAGAACTCCGGACTAGGACCGTCGCTCCGATACCATGTTGAGAAAATAAGAGAACTTGTTTATTCCATCTGCCCTAGGCTCTCTTATATAGGAGAGCGGCCTATGGGTAAATTACATAAAGAGTCCAACGGGAAAGGAAAATAACAAAAAGGTACATAAGTGAATAATATATGTTTACAATAATTGCAAGCTGGCTAAAGTGGAGAGGAGCCTATGCTGTTCCGTGTGATAAGAAAATTCTTTTAAAAATCAAAGGAAAGTTTTACAAAACAGCTGTGAGACCTGCTATGCTCTATGTTTCTGAATGTTGGCCTGTGAACCATAGACATGTGCAGAGAATGGCAGTAGTAGAAATGAAAATGCTATCGTAGATGTATGGACACACACACACACACACGTAAAGATTGGATTCGGAATGATGCAATTAGGAATAAAATTGGTGTAGCTCCGATCGAGGATAAGATGCAAGAAAACCGCTTAAGATGGTTTGGTCATTTGCAAAGAAGGCCAACTGATGCACCAGTTAGGAGATGCGAGTTTTGGGATGTTGAGCCGCTAAGAGAGGGCGAGGACGACCCAAGCAGTGTTGGAATGAGACTATACGAAGGGATCTTAATTTTTTTGATATAAGCCCGAGATTGACCCATGATAGATCTGAATGGAGTCATATAGTCCATGTAGCCGACCCTACTTAATTGTGGGAAAAGGCTTTGTTGTTGTTGATTTATCCTTTCTTCTTTATCTAATTTTCCCTTAGAGCTTTTCTCTTATATAAGAGAGCTCTAGGGCTTCAATGAATTATTACTCTATTTTTTTTCTTTCCACAATAAAATTAGCTTAAAAAATGAGAACTTCTGATTTACCATATCAATGTGGCATTTAATGGTATATGTTAATGCAGGTAACAGACGGACAGCATATAGTTCTCCATCCTCTTAATATGAAATGCCTTCTTCATCACTACAAAAGCTATGATTTGCTTCCGACCGAGTAAGTTTATTAGTTGTTTGAATCATGGTGATATAAAGCTAAATACGGTATGATGTTTCTTAACTTTTCCACCGGATGCCCAAGATTGGACCTTTTTCTTATTGTTTTTCGAGAAGTTCAACATCTTCTGAAACATTTAGATATTTCCTCTGTTATTGTGGTTTCTGTTACTTAAAAGATTTCTCGAAGATTGGATGTGTGCATAATGAGTCGAATATATAACATTTAGAAGCTTGCTCGTTTATTTTTCCACTATTTGCACATTCATCTTTTGGAAAAATGATTCGCACACTCGTCTTTTAAAAAATGATTTTCACCCTTTTCTGGATAATCAATATAGCATTCTTGTTGAAGTGGTCGCTTTGCAGTACGTGTTAGGATCCTGATGTGGAATTGGCTCCCCTGGGACGGGGTAAGCATAATGTTATAATTTGGTTGTTTAAACGTCCGCTAGTTAAATTTTTTAATGGCTTTTGTTCCTCTGTTCATGGCATTCACTCTGATGGTTTGCCTCCTGAAATTTGGCTCATTTAAATTCTGAAGTGCTTGAATGATGTCTATTTTTTTGCATGCTGTAGTGGACTCCTCTGAATGTTGGAAAGTTTTCTTTCTGGTTCTCTTACTTTCTAAAGGATTTTTTAATCATCTATTGCAGAATTGGTGGTAAAATTTTGCAGTTAGAAAGCGTGACTCAGTCGGAGACCACAAGACGCCGCTTTCGATTTTTGAGTCATTTTTCGCTGACAACGGATTTTCAGGTATCCTTCTGCTTACATATCATAACTGTTGGGACTGTATTTTCACCAACTCTTCATCAATGCAGCTGTGTGAAATCAATCTATGTGAGATGTTGCCACCTGAGGCTTTTTATCCATTTACTGACGAGATAAAGAAACGGGAGAGGCAAAGGGAGCAACTAGCTAGAGAGGTATATATCTGCACCGTCATGCTAAACTTGTATTCAATTTTCTGATAGAAAAAGCTCCTTGTTTCGAGAAAGAAAGAAATTTGTACCAACTGAAACTTGATTCTTCTGCATGATGTATGTCCATCACGGGGCGATGCCTAGTAAATTGGGGTTGCATCTTTTTAAAGAAATCTTTTCATGGATACTACCCTAGTTCTTTTATTCTTTATGTTATAGAGAGGCTGCATTTATGTAACTCATGTTGATTCCTTCTTTTAACAAATGCAACATGAGGATAAATGAAGATTGTCTCTTGGAATGTTCGGTATTTTGGCTAGGAAGACAAGAGGAGAGTGGTGTATGTTCTTTTGGAAGGATGGAAGGCGGGTATTGTCAGTTGAAGGAAACAAAAGTGGAGGATTGGGATTGTCTCAGCTGGCGTGATTTGGTTGGATGTCGCTTTACTGATTTCAGAATGATGCCGTTGACGGGAGCATCAGGAGGGGGGCATGATTATTGGTTGGAACATGGAATTCTTGGATCTTGTTAAGGCAGTGTGTGGCATCAGGGTATTGTCGATTTTGCTGCAAAGGACCTTGGATGGTTTTCAATTCTTGTTATATGTGGTCTATGGTCCCACTAACACCCCATCTTCGGTGATGTGGGAGGAGCTTTTTCTGGTGCTTGTGCGACTTTTGGGTCATGCATGGCTGGTTGGTGGTGACTTAATGTCACTCCGCTTGCTGCCGATTGACCTCGCGACAGAGGTGGGGTTGATCTTAGTTCCTCTTCGTTTGCTGAGTTTGTTGGTGTGTCAGAGATGGAAGTCTTGGATGCGATGAACCTGAAGTTTACTTGAAGGAACTTCATCTCTTGATCTCGCTTGGATCGCCTAGGGTGGGCTCAGTTGCAAGGTCTCATTCGCTTAGAGCTGGATGTGGTTTTCCAGTGGCTTGGTTCGGTTAGGCTGCTGGAGTGCCTTCTCTTGGGGGTTGTGAGGGCCTTGCATATGTCGCATTCGGATCATACTCCCATCTGTTGTGAGTCTTGGGACTAGGAGGATGACCAACGTCATGGTGGGATTTCCGATTTGAGCATGTCTGGTTGTAGGAGGATGTCTTTCGTAAGAATGTCGCGAGGTGCTGGTAGGAAGTCGAGGTTGTGGGTTTGGCATCTCATAGGATGACAATGAAGCTCAAGGCCTTGTGTTGCAAGCTTATTCAGTTTAGGAGGGAATCTCGCATGCTTCCTGGGTAGAGGAGGGATGATGCACATGCAGAGGTTGTGTGCCTTGATTAGGTTGAGGATTCTAGGGAGTTGCATGAGGAGGTGTCTGCGAGGTGCGAGCATTTTCGCATCCTCGTGGTGGACAAGAAGCGTGAATGTGAGTGGAAACAACGGTCGAGACAGAAGTGTTTGAAGGAGGCGGGTACAAATACACGCTTCTTTCATGCGATGGCAAGTGGCGTCGGAAGGCGAAATTTGATCTACTAAATTGAGGTGGATGGTGAGGAGTTTGTTGGTGATTGTCACATTGGTGTTGTTATGAGAAGGCAACACATGGAGATTAGTAAGCGTGGGCCTAACAATGGGTGAGGTGGTTGGGAAGAGTATCTCGCGTTTGGCTGGCCTGGAGTCTGAGGAGTTAGTGAGATTGTTCCTATTGTCTGAGCTCAAGAGGAGGTGATCTGAATGTGGATGGATGGTTTCTCGATTCTCTTCTTTCGAAAGTTTTGGGATTTGATAGGCCATGTAGTGCTGGGGGTGGTGGAGGAGCTACGATGAGCGAGTGGTGGATTCGAATTGTTGAACCGTTCTATTCTTTTCGTTCTTCCTAAGAAGGACATGGTGAGTCGCATTGAGGAATTGCACCCTATTTGCATCGCCTAATGCACATGATTTGATTGTGGAAAAGGTACTCGTCGACAAACTTCACGAGATGCTTGGTTCTATTTTTGATCCCTCGCATACAACGTTCATTCATGTTCGTCACATGATGGATGGGGGGTTGTACTGCATCAGAGATTGTTGTGGATTGGTGTAATAATAGCCAAGGGGCTTTTCAGTATGCTAATGATACTATTTTCTTTATGGAGGGGGGTTGCGGTCGCTAATACAGTGGCGATCGTTCTGGAGATTTTTGGGTTGGTATCGAGTCTGAAGATAAATTATGCAAAGTTTGCTTTTGTGCCTTTTAGAATGAGCTAGGAGGATGTGGCATCATGTGAGAGTGCTTCTCACATGCAATGAGGGTCACTCCCTATAACTTATCTTCGGTTGTCACTAACGGATGGTAGGTTGCGACAATCAGATTGGTTGTTTCTTATTTAGTAGGTGGAGAAGAAGTTGGCACGTTGGCGTGTTGTTTGTCTGTGGAGAGGTGGCCATGTTGTGCTTTTTAAGGCAGTTCTATCAGCCCTTTCTATTTTCTTCCTTTCTACTCGCCTATTGCTTGCTGGAGAGAGGGATATTGAAGGCGATTATGAGACGGTTCTTCCGGGCATCTTCTGGAGAGAGAGACATGAGATGCCTTTGTTGGGATGGGAAAAACTTTGATGCTTGCAAATGAGGATGGTGGACTGAGATACGCAACTTGGAGGTGATGAATCATGCTCTTCTAGCAAAGTGGGTGTCCTGAATTTGGGGAGGAGGGTCCGATTTGATATGTAGGAGTTTGTGCTCAATCTATGAGATATCCTTTAACCTTCCGGTGCAGGCTGACGATACCTTTACCCCCCAATATCTGAAAGGGGATTTGCTCTGGGCTTCAACTTGTGGTGCCCCTTATGGAGCAAATCTTAGGGGGTGGACGTGGCTTCAGATTTTGGAGAGATGATTAGAAATGAAGAGAAGTCATTTTGGATTTTGTAATTGCCTACGATCTTTTCATAGCAAACACTCTCTTCAAGAAGAGGGAGCATTTAATTACTTATAAGAGTGGCCTGACTAGAACACAAATAGATTGCCTTGCATTAAGGAGAAGAGTTCGGTTATGTTGTAAAGACTGCAAAGTAATCCTAGGAGAGGGTTTGGCAACCCAACATCACTTCTTAGTCATGGATGTGCAAATAAAAGGGTTGGTAAGGAAAAGGAGGGTTTCCAAGATCACTAGAATTAGATGGTGAAATCTTCAATTGAAGCAATCAAGCTTTAGGGCGAAGGTTTTAGAAGACTTATCCTGGGATTGTACCGGAAGTGCAAACGAAATATGAGAGGCGGTGGCATCTTGTATCCGAAGGGTAGCTAAAGATATGGTAGGCGAGTCCAACGGATAAGCTTTAGGCCAAAAGGAGGCTTGGTGGTGGAGGGATGAAAGAGAAGCTCAAAATAAAAAAGCATGCGTAAAGCTATGTCTAAAGATAGATCACAGGAAACTGTCACAAATTACAAAATAGTGAAGAAGGAAGTAATGAAGGCTGTAAGAGAAGTTAAGTCAAAAGCTTATGAAATTTTGTACAAAAATCTCGACTCCAAGGAGGGGCAGAATGATATATTTAGGTTGGCGAAAGCAAGAGAAAGAAAGATCAAAGACTTTTCTCAAGCGAGATGCATTAAGGATGAGGAAGTTCATGTGCTTACTCAGAAGGATATAGAGACTAGAGGAAACAATATTTCCATAAGTTTTTTCTTGGGGAAGGAAATAGAGAGATCACTTTGGGAGATCTAGCTAGTAGTAAAAGTTATTTGAATCGTGCAAGCGATAGACGAATACAAAGGAATGACGCAGAGGAGGCTTTGAAGCCTTGAAGGTTATGAGATATGTGAAAGGTGTATGACTTGATGACATTCCTATAGAAGTTTGGAGACTTTTAGGTGATCGTGGTTTGACTTGCTTGCAAATTTATTCAATGTTACTTGACAAAGCGAGAAAATAACTGAAGATTGGAGGAAAAGCATCGTGGTGCCTCTTTATAAGAACAAAGGAGTCATTTAAACTTTTCAAATTACGGAGATATTAAGCTGATGAGTCACACTATGAAAATTTGGGAATGTGTGATCGAAAGAAGTTTGGGGCAAGTTTCCAAAGTAAAAGAAAACCAATTCGGATCCATGCCAGGTCGTTCAACTATTGAAGCCGTCCACTTGCTGTGGAGAACAATGGAGATTTATAGAGCTAAAAGGAAGAACCTCCCTATGATTTTTATTGATTCAGAGAAGGCTTATGATTCTATCCCAAGGGAGATATTGTGGAGAGTTTTAGAGAAGAGAGAAGTAGCCAACCTATACATTAACTTCATAAATGATATATATGATATGGTTTTATCTTGTATAAGGACACAATCTGGGACGACTGACTATTTTGGCATCAACATTGGTCTGCATCAAGGTTCAGCTTTGAGTCCATTCCTTTTTACTTTGATTATGGACGAGTTGACAAGTCACATTCAAGATGAGCTACCTTGGTGTATGTTATTCATTGATAATATTGTGTTGACTGATGAGACTAGAGATGTAGTAAATGAGAAGTTTGAGGTCTGGAGACATGCATTGGTGACTAAAGATTTTCGTATAAGTAGGGCTAAGACTGAGTATATTGAGTGTACTTTTGATGGAAGTAATGGTGAATGAATCAAGGTGAAGATTGGTAACGATAATATTTAGAAGAGAGATTCTTTTAGATACTTGGGATCTATTTTGCAATATGATAGGGAAAATTGATGGATGTGTTACTAATAAAATAAATGCAGGTTGGTTAAAGTGGAGAGGAGCGAGCGTCTACTGTTCTCTGTGATAAGAAAATTCCTTTAAAATTATAAGAAAGTTTTACAAAGCAATCATGCCACCCTCAATGATCTATGGATCTGAATGTTGACCTGTGAACAATAGATATGTGTAGAAATCAGGAGTAGCAAAAATAAAAATACTAAGGTTGATGCGTGGACACACACGTAAAGATCGGATTCAGAGTGGTGCACTCAGAAGGAAAGTTGGTGTAGCTTCGATTGAGGATAAGATGCCAGAAAACCGCTCAAGGTGGTTTGGCTATTTGCAAAGGAGGTCAGCTGATGCACCAGTTAGGAGTTGCGAGTTTTGGGATGTTGAGCCGACTAAGATAGGGCTATGAATGCCCAAGAAGTGTTGGAATGAGACTATACGAAGGGATCTTAGTTTTTTTGGATCTCGACCCGAGAATGACTCAAGATAGATCTGAATGGAGGCAAATAATACATGTAGCTGACCCTACTTAATGTGGGAAAAGGCTTTGTTGTTGTTAGTGCTGTTGTGACTAGACTGGACTAGGACCTTTGCGGGTTTGTTTTTCGCACATGTAACGCTTGTTGCTGACGCGAAGTTCTCCATTAGATCTTGTTAGGTTGGCGGTAGCTGGATGCCCCATTTTCGTACGGAGTTGTTGGACCAACGGGACGAGGACACGTTGCTGTTGCTAGAGGCATTACCAGTTGATGTCAGGATGGGTGTCCCTATGGACCATTGCTCATGGTCAGATGTGCGTTGGTATCAGATCGGTTTAGCGACATGTGGAGTTGGAAGGTGCCATTACACGCTAAGATATTTGTTAGTTTGTTGAGGAGAAATCGTCTTATGACCGGTGATAGACAAGCTCAATTCTTTCATGGGTGTAATTGCACTTGTGAGCGTTTTCCACAAAACAAGAAAGTATTGCACATCTATTTTTGTTATGCCCTATTTCTAAAGAAGTGTGGGCTACGACCATGGTGGAAAGGATATCGATGGGGGTTGGAATGAGCTTTGGGGTCCCTTGACGCTCTTCGACGTGGTAGTTCTCCGATAAAAGTCCAGGAAGTGGTACGAAAGGAGGCACCATGCTAAAACGCAGCAAGCGGATCCATTATCGGTCTCCTAGCGGAAAGCAAAGATTGCGGAGCTGGCGGGAGTAGTGCGGATCGAGGGTTCTTCTACTGGTTCTAAATGAAGATTCTTTCCTGGAATACAAGGGGTCTGGGTGACCCGGAGAAGAGACGTATCTCGGGCTCAAGATTCACAGAGTGGGGTTGTGATGTGGTCTTCCTTCAGGAGACTAAGGTAGATGCTTTGTCAGAGGCGACTTGGCGCTCCTTTGCTACATGGCAGCTCTCCGACTTCCGCTCGGTTGGTGCTATTGGGTCTGCGGGGGGCCTCCTCGTGGCTTGGAAGGGATCGGACCTGGTTCTCCGGGCGGAGCTTAAGAAGACCTATGTTCTCACGGTGCTCTTGGAGTGCGTTGGGTCGTGTTCCCTTCTTGCTCTCTCTTGTGTGTATGGGTCATGCCAGCCAACGACACGTCATCAGCTGTGGGCGGATTTGCAGGACACTAGGGCAGCTTTCCCTGGATGTCCTTGGCTCGTCGGCGGGGACTTCAATGTTACTTTGCTTTCCTCGGATAGGCCGAGGCTTCAGGGAGGGCAAGACTCGGGCTCTTTGGACTTTCTGGGAGTGGTGGACTCTCTTGAGCTGGAGGTGTTGGACGCAGCGGGCACCAAATACACCTGGAGGAACTTTGGCTCGCGTTCCCGTCTCGACCGTTTTTGGCGTCGTCGGAGCTCGTGGAGCTTTTTCCTCTCTCCTTTGTGTCTGCAAAGCCTCGGACGAGATCAGACCATACTCCGATCTTTTGGGACTCTGGTCAGAATGAGCACTCGCGGGGATTCTTCAGGTACGAGAGGGCCTGGCTGCTGGAGGGCTCGTTTAGAGACGTGGTGACTTTCCATTGGTCCTCGGTTCCAGCTACCGGCTCGACAGCCTCGCGATTTGTCCAGAAGTTGTCCTCTCTTTGGAAGCGGCTCTGTGCTTTTAAGAGAGAATTGAGGGAGGCCTGGCGCGCGACCAGGGCTGCGGTTGAGGGCGTGATCTGTGGGCTTGACGCTCTGGAAGTTGACAGGGCTCTGTCCGAGGAGGAGCTGCTTAGGTGAGCGGATGCTCAAAATAAGATTGTGGAGGAAGACATGAAGCGAGTAGTTGAGTGGAGGCAGAGATTCAAGCATGTCCGGCTTAAGGAGGGAGATGCGAACACGGGATTCTTTCACAGAGTGGCCAGCGGGAGGCGCCAGAATAATACCATCAGGTCGATGATTGTTGGCTGGGTTAGGGTGGACGGCGACATGGAGCTTGGTAGGGCCATTGTGGACCACTTCATAGACTTCTCTTCTAGAGTTCCTGGTAGGCGTTGGCGCTGGTCCGGATTAGGTGCGAGGCAGCTGTCGGCAGCGCACGCCTCTAGCTTGGTTCAGTCGGTGACCTTGGAGGAACTGCGGGCTGCTGTTTGGAGTCTTAACGGGGATGGCGCGCCTGGCCCTGATGGGTTCCCGATCTCTTTTTACAAGGACTTCTGGGATCTGCTGGCCTCGGAGGTGCTTGAGGTCGTCTTAGAGTGTTGTCGCTGCAATGCCGGCTTTGATCGGATTAATAAGGCGCTGATTGTCCTTCTCCCAAAGGAGGGAGGAGGGAGCTGACAGAATCGAGAAATTTAGGCCAATTGCGTTGTCCAATGCCTTGTACCTGATTGTGACAAAGATTTTCGCTATCAGACTGAGTAGGGTGCTCGAACACATTATCTCCCCGTTCCAGTCGGCCTTCGTCCCCGGGAGACAGATCGCCGACTGCTTTGTCACGGCGTCCGAGATTATTGCAGACTGGAAGAGGTGAGGGAGGAAGGCTTTGCTATGGAAGATTGATTTTGCTAAGGCCTATGATATGTTGGATTGGAATTTTCTTTGGGCGGCGCTACGTAGAAGGGGTTTCCCCGAGCTCTGGATCTCTTGGAAGAAGAGGCGCGTGACTACAACGTCGATGCCGATCCTCGTCAACGGCCGCCCTGAGGGCAGATTCTTTCAGCTGCAGCGGTGTGTTAGGCAAGGGTACCCCCTCGCCCCGCTGCTCTTCATCATTGCTTCGGATGTGCTCGCTTGTATGGTTACTCGGATCCAGGATAGTGGGATCACCTGTGGGTACTCCAAGGATGGCTTACAAATCCCTCTTCTCCAGTATGCGGATGACACCATTTTCTTCATCGACGGGGGCAGTAGCGAGGCCAGCGGCATGGTGACTGTACTCAAACTTTTTGATATGTCTGGGCTTGCCTTCAACACTAGCAAGTCTGGGTTGGTCCTGTTTGGCCTATCTGACGAGGAGTCGGCTCGTTGCAGTAACGTATTGAGCACGACTCGTGGTCATCTCCCCATTCACTACCTGGGGATCCCTCTGACCACTGGCAGGACGAAGTTGGCGGACTGGCTGCCTCTCGTGGAGAAGCTTGAGGGGAGACTTGCTCGGTGGAAGTCCTCGCTCCTTTCTAAGGACATTTGGTTCTCCTGAAGAGTGAGGGGGGTCTCGGGGTGAGAAGCCTCGACGTGTTGAACGAAGCCCTCTTGCTGAAGTGGGTGAGCCGGATCTGGGGGTGCACGGAGGACCTGTGCACTTTGCTTATTCGTCAGATTTACAATGTTTCTACATCGGAGCCGGAAAGCAGTGGCAGGGGGCTGCGGCCTTCGCCTTTTTGGAGGGAGATCCTATTGGTCATCCCCTGTCTCCGTGCTTCGTTCAGACCGGTTCTGGGGAGTGGGGAGGTCTTCGCTTTCTGGAAGGATGACTGGACTGGTGGTGGACTTCTGTGCGATCGTTTCCCTCGCTTGTTTGCTTTGGCCGAGGACCAGGAGGCACGCGTGGCTTCCTGCTGGTCTGATGGCAATTGGATGCCTCTCTTTCATTCCAACTTCTCGGATCAACGTTTGGAGGAATTTCTCCTCCTCCTTGACTCTTTGCGGACGTTTGGCCGGCCCTCTGGGGAGCGGGACCACTGGTTGTGACGAGGGAATGGTTTCTCTGTCGAAAAGGCTTATGGTGCGATTTGTCGGCCTCCTCCTTTGAGTTCGGCAGAGCTTGTGCACGACTGCAGTTTCTTGTGGGGCCTTCGCCTTCCCAAGAGAATTGACTTCTTCTTGTGGTTGTTTAGGAGAATGAGATTGATGATGCGCGACCGCTGTGCTAGATTGATTGGGACAATTTTTGACAGGTGCGTTCTGTGTGGGACCAGCATTGAGTTTGTGGAACATTTCTTCTTCTCGTGCCAGGTTTCGGGTTCTATCTGGGATGATCGGGGCCTGGACTGGGTCAAGACTGAGAGCCTCTCTTCTTTCTGTGAGTAGATGATATCGGCGAGGCACCGTTCGAGGCGCGTCTTGCTACGCCATGTGGCCATCGTATGAGCCATCTGGTTAGCCAGGAATACACTGCTGTTCTCTAGCTAATGGTTCTACAAGGAAAATATCTGTATCCATGTGTCTGGTCTTTTAGACTCGTGGCTCCCTTAGCCATATTGTTGTATTTTTTATATTGAGTTTTTAATATATTCTTGGGGCGGACACCTCTGAGTGTTTCCCCCTTGCCTTGACTTCAAAAAAAAAGTGTAGGTGACGACTATCAATGCCTTAAATGTCGGATTTCGGTTTCGTTTCTGTAAGCCTGGAAAGAGAAATTTGGTGGAATTTCTGTGGAATTTCGGTGAAATGGCCAGAAATTGGAGAAATTACTTGAAAACTATTTTTTTTCTAAAATTAGGATTTCTAATATTCTTTGACTCAACAAATGAGATAGAAATACACAGTTTTTTTGCTAATAGTAAGATATTAACACGATATGTTACATTAATTTTCCATCTAATCGCTCCAACAATAAAATAGTAGTATATTACTTAAAATCAAAATCAGATTTGGAACCGAAATTAGGAGCCATTGGTTTCACCTCTTGAATATGAAGAGAATGATGACATGTGCACTAATAACAGAGAAAAACATAGGCCAACAAAGAGTAATAGCAAAATGATATCTTATGTAAGAAATTAAAAATTGAATTGATAGCTTAGAACCTTTATCTATTCAAAATATTTTCAACATAGAAAAATATTTACTTTTAGATATAAAATAAGGCACATGCATACGCTCACAAACACAAATCTTTATAACATGTACGTCAAATAGATGCATTGTATAGCTTGCGATCATAAAATATAACAAATCGACTAACAACAAGAATCTGCATAGCATTCACAAGTATAATCTATATCTAACTTGATAGTAGGCAAATACTTACAATCACTAGATTTTGAAGGTTGATAACAACCTAGCCCTCACACAACTGTTTGTATTCCTTGTAGTAGAGAGAAGCCACAAGAAACTAAGGTTTCAGATTTCGGTTTCATTTCGCCAATGTCTGGAAAGAGAAATTTCAGAGAATTTGGTGAAATCGCAGAAATCTTGAAGATGTCTCTAAATTGGATTTTTTCCCAGAAACTAAGGTTTTTTGTATTCTTACGTTAATAAATAAATTAAAAATGCACACTTATTTATATAATAGAATTGTAAATGTAAGTTTTGAAGTAATATTATTGTCATAATCATCGCACATTTTGATGTGTATAGCAACGTGTTGCCTAGAATCAGAATTGTATGCTAAACTGGGAGCAAAAGCCATGATAATCACCTTAAATGACACATATAATAACTACTAATCAAAACATATATATATATACACTAAAATAAAGAAAGAACAAAAAAAATAAAACATTTCAGGTAAAAACTTGAATTTAACTCTTAAATCTTGTGGCTAATTGATTTGGCTTGGATTTAGATCTAAAATTTAGAGAAACTTCTTCAAATAATATAAAACACTCTAAAACTCAACACATCGACGAGCAAATAAGTGAAAATTCACCAATATATGCAAATTTTGATGAAAGCGAAGGGTGGATTATCTTATTTTTATTGTTTCATCGAAATGACATGCAAATTCCGTTGACATTTCGTTGATATTTCGTTGAAATCCTGGAAAAAGAAATAAGCTAGCGTTTCGATATCGGTGACCTAGAGAATGGAAATTTCGGAGAAATTCGGTGGAATTTCGTTGAAATTTGATGCCATGGCGGCTATCTTGTAGTCTATATGGCTTGAATGGAATGTGTCTATCTTCAGGGGGACAAATATATATGGAAAATGTGGTTAAACATGCTAAGAGCTTAAGAATTTTTTGTCTTTGTTATTCTTTTTTTGTTTTACAGAAGTTACAGGGTAGGCATCTTCTCGATGCCATATCCTCTTTTTCCTAAAAATTCAACAGATTTATGTGTTTTCTTTTTTGGGGAATTGTACATATTTTCTCAAATTTTAATGCAATTTGTTACTATCATAGTAAGGAATTAGTTTAGCACATGCTCTGTAAGAATGCATATGTGAAAAGTGTAGTTACAGAACCTTGTTTTATCGAGGATGTGGCATAGTTTTCGTTTTATGTTCTTGTCTCTCCACACAGTGGATCCATATGCGATCGCAGGGCCCTTCTTGGGCACTCGATTTGCAAGTCTCGTACTCAGCTTCAGTGGTGCTTATTCTCTGCCCTCTGTGGGGTTTGTCCCGCCCCTTTGGAAATTTTCTTCAGGGACATTTATGACATTTTGCTTTTATGCTGGGGGTTGCTGTTGATTTTTTTGGCTAATGACCGTGCCCTGTATCTGCATGATGCCTCTGCATTGGATGAGGGTGGGTTTGCGGCTTGTTGGGCAATGCCTCCTTGTGTATGGCAAGCTTCTTTATCTCTGCAGTAGGGATAACACAAAACAAGCAAAACAATGTGTTCAGGAGCATAACATGAGGCGCATGGCCATTGATTGTACAAGCCTCAGGGCTATGCAGAGTTACTGAGAAGCTAAGTACATTAATGTGTAGTGGAAGGGGGCTTACACATAAGAAGGCTATGAGGACACAATGGAATGTGGTGCTCCACCGAGAGAGATTATTATGAGAATGTAGTGTATAATCCGAAGGCCTTCTATTTGGTGTGGCTTTGTTTATGCTCTTGTAGCTTCAGTCAATCACACATTATTGTGGTGTATATAGCTTTTTCTGATTAATGGATTCTGGTTAACTATGTAGCTTTAGTAGTTATTCTTTGGCTTCTAAAATAAAGTTTTTGTGGCATAATTCTCTGCTGTAATGCCGATGTCATGAAGTTCATCCAGTTTTGCCACTACTTTTGGGGCATTTGTTACTTTTTTTTGAAGAAGAAAAGGGTGCACTCCCAAGACGGGAGTCACCACATGCAGAAATATATTAAAATTAAAACGACACCATTACATCAAAGATCAGAATCTATAGAGCGCAATGCAATGGGAAACAACATTCTCGTGGTAGAACTACTGGCCCTTGAAAACGAGATCATTTCTCCCCACCCATATGGCCCACAACACTGCGAATGGCTTGGAGCAGTCGTCCGTCGACCCAATTCCACCTCCACCCAAGGGACCCTTGTTGCCCTCCACACACTTGCCGAAGTCTCGCAGCCAAAAAAGAGGTGGTCCGCATCCTCGACCGAGCTGCCACACTTGTCACACCTCATGTCCTCTACACCAAACAACCTCCCCATCATTGCCTTATCACACAAGTGATTTCTCCTCAGACACCAGAGAAAGATCTTCACCCTGAGGGGGGATCCTGGCCGCTCAGATAATCTTTATGTCCTGGCAGAATTCCCCATCCCGCTCCTTTTCCACCGCCGGCACTCTCAACGCCTCACACGCCTTCTTAACAGAGAACCTTTCTCCTTCCCACACAAAATGATCCTCCTTCGTCGGATGCTCCTCCGGCGGTGGCAATTCACCGAGCAACCTCGAAAACTCCTCCATGCGCTGATCCGAGAGGATTGAGACGAACTGGGGCACCCAACACCCCTCATCCGCGACCTGCGTGAGAGTGGCCTCCCTTGTGGCCGCCAGAGCGAGGAGTCTAGGATATCTCCTCCCCAAGGTCCCCTCCCCAGTCCAGTCATCCATCCAAAATTTGAATCTTCGGCCATTCCCAACCTTCAGCCGCAACCGAGAAGAAATAGACGGCAACACAGTGCGGATACTAGCCCAGAGCGGCGACTCGAATGTCTTCCTGCTTGCAACAAATTCACCCTTGACCCCATAAATGGTTCTCATCAACAAGGGCATTTGTTACTTGTGATCTCGGGTATAGAGCACTTTCCATTTGTAATCTTGTTTCTGAATGGATTCTAGACTTCAGTGCTTCCTCCTGTATTATGGGTAATACCTTTGTGTTCTGGTCTACAGGAACCTACCCACTCCCTTTGATGTTCATGTAACATAACTTCTTACATTTGCAGTAGCATTGTTGTTCTCTCTAATTTCTAATATGTCAATGGTGTATTATATGCATCCTATGTTTTTTTACATTTTCGCTCCATTAACGCTATGGCTAAGGTTTTGACGTTGAGCTTTTTGGGTAACTTTTTAATCTTTTTTTTTTCGTTTTTGGGATATTCAAATGTGATGCACATCGGTAAAGGTTTGGAGCGTAATGGTCCCTATTATGATATTTTTCATTCCAGTGACCCACCAAAAGGGTTGGTATGGAAAATGAGGCTTTCCAAGATCACTAGAACTAGATGGTGAAATCTTCATTTGAAGTAATCAAGCTTCAGAGAGAAGGTTTTATAAGACTTATCTTGGGATTGTAACAGAACTGCAAACGAGATGTGGGAGGCGGTGGCATCTTGTATATGAAGGGTAGCCAAAGAGATGCTAGGCGAGTCAAAGAGAGGAGCTTCAGGACAAAAGGAGGCCTGGTGGTGGAGTGGAAGGGGTGCAAGAGAAGCTCAAAATTAAAAGAACGTACCTTCAAGCTATGTCTAAGGATAGAACAGAGGAAACTGTCACATACTACTACACAATAGCGAAGAAGGAAGTAAAAAAGGCTGTAAGCAAAGCTAAGTCAAAAGCTTTTGAATTTTTGTACAAAAATCTCGATTCTATGGAAGGCCAGAAGGATATATTCAGGTTGGCCAAAGTAAGAGAAAGAAAGATCAAAAACATGTCTCAAGTGAGATGCATTAAGGATGAGGAAGGTCACATGCTTGCTACTCAGAAGGATATAGAAATTAAATGGAAGCAGTATTTTCATAAGCTTTTCATTGAGAAAGGAAATAAAGAGGTTAATTTGAGAGATCTAGCTTGTGGTGAAAGTTACTTGAATCGTGTAAGCTATAAACGAATACAAAGAAATGAAGTAGAGGAGGCTTTGAAGGTTATGAGACTTGGGAAAGATGTAGGACCTGATGACATTCCTATAGAAGTATGAAGAGTTTTAGGTAAGCGTGGTTTGACTTGGCTTACAAATTTATTCAATGTTATTTGGCGAAGCAAGAAAATTCCTAAAGATTGGAGGAGAAGCATCGCTGCGCCTCTTTATAAGAAAAGTGAGACATTCAAAATTGTTCAAATTACGGAGGTATCAAGCTGATGAATCACACTTTGAAAATTTGGGAACGTGCGATCGAAAGAAGGTTGAGACAAGTTTCCAAAGTAAAAGAAAATCAATTTAGATTTATGCTTGGCCGCTCAACTATTGAAGTCCTCCACTTGAGGAGAACGATGGAGATTTATAGAGCTAAAAGGAAGAACCTTCATATGATTTTTATTGACTTGGAGAAGGCTTATGATTCTGTCCCATGGGAGATATTTTGGAGAGTTTTAGAGAAGAAAAAAGTACATGCCCTATACATTAACCTTATAAAGGATATGTATGATAGGGCTTCATTTTATGTAAGGATCCAATATGGAAAGACTGATTATTTTGAAATCAACATTGGTCTGCATTAAGGTTCAGCTTTGAGTGAATTCCTTTTTACTTTGATTATGGATTGGTTGAAAAGTCACATTCATGATGAGATACCTTGGTGTATGTTATTCATTGTTGATATTGTGTTGATTGATGAGATTTGAGATGGAGTAAATGAGAAGCTTGAATTCTGGAGACATGCATTGGAGACTAAAGGATTTTGTATAAGTTGGGCTAAGACTGAATATGTGCAGTGTGCGTTTGCCTTTTGATGGAAGCAATGGTGAAGGAATCAATGTGAAGATTGGTGACGATAAAATTCAGAAGAGAGATTCTTTTATATACTTGGGATCTATTTTGCAACATGATGGGGAAATTGATGGAGATATTACTAATATAATAAATGCATATTTACTCAAGTGGAGAGGAGCCTCTATTGTTCTCCGTGATAAGAAAATTCCTTTGAAAATCAAAGGAAAGTTTACAAGGCAACTGTGAGACCTGATATGCTCTATAGATCTGAATGTTGGCCTGTGAACCATAGACACGTGCAGAGAATGGTAGTAGCAGAAATGGAAATGCTAATATGGATACGTTGACAGATACACACACACACACGTAAAGATCGGATTCAGAATACTGTAATCAGAAGGAAAGTTGGGTTTTCTCCGATCGAGGATAAGATGCGAGAAAAACGCTTATGGTGGTCTGACCATTTGCGAAGGAGTTCGGCTGATGCACCGATTAGGAGATGCGAATTTTGGAGTGTTGAGACGGCTAAGAGACGACGAGAAATGTCCAAGAAGTGTTGGAATGAGACTATACGAAGGGATCTTAGTTTTTTAGATCTAAGTCCGAGATTGACCCAAAATAGATTTAAATGGAGGCAATGAATCCATGTAGCGGACTCTACTTAATGTGGGAAAAGGCTTTGTTGTTGTACTAGTAGTGACCCGCCATAGAATTCTTACGTCTCTTCAGTCTTGCCTTCTTTAGTTACATCTCCAGTTGGGTCATCCTAGCATCACCGTCATCCGTGATAGTTTCTAATCTACTTGACAAGCATCATACATCAACTTTTATTTCATGCAACAATAACACCAACAATAATGCCTTCTTCTACATTAAGTAGGGTCAGGTATAGGGATTCTTTGCCTCCGTTGAGATCTGTTTTGTGTCATTCTTGGACTTAGATCCAAATAACTAATATTTTTTGGAATAACTAATATTATTTGCCTCTACCGGTCTATGTGATAAGAGAATTTTTTTTGACACTCTATGTGATAAGAGAATTCCTTTGAAAATCAAAGGAAAGTATCACAAAGCAGCCGCGAGACCTTTTATGCTCTATGGATCTGATTGTTGGTTGGTTAACCATAGGTATGTGCAGAGAATGACAGTAGCAGAAATGAAATTGCTAAGGTGGATGTGTCGTCATACACAAAAAATTGAATTCACAATAATGCGATCAGAAGGAAAGTTGGTGTAGCTCTGATAGAGGATAATATAAAAGAAAACTGCTTAAGATGATTTGGTCATTTGCAAAGGAGGTCGATTGATGCACCAATTAGAAGATGCGGGATTTGGGATGTTGAGCTGGCTAAGAGAGGGCGAAGAAGGCCCAAGAAGTGTTGAAATGAGACTATCCGAGGGGATCTTAATTATTTGAATCTAAACCCAAGAACGACCCAAGATAAATTTGAATGGAGGCAAAGAGTACATGTACCCTACCCCACTTAATGTGGGACAATGTTTTGTTGTTGTTCTAAGAGGGAGAGACACACAAAGGTGTCTGTTCCAAGATTTGAACCCTGGTCTTTTGGGCTGCAGGCACATTGCACCACCAATAGACCATTGAAGCGGTTCCATATAACTAATATTCCTTTGGACAGTCTCTTCCCAACATTTCTTGGACCTTACTCACCCTCTCTTAAGAGATCAACATATCAAATCTCGTGTTTTTCAATTGATGCATCAGTTGACCTTTGTAAATGGCTAAACCACCTGATCTAGATGGAGCGCTGGTGGCGAGTGAAGGGGAAGGGTGGGGCGACGTCGGCAAGGTTGGAGGCTGGGCCTGCTTCCGCTGGGGAGGTTGCCGAGAGGAAGGGAGAGCGTCAGGGGGGTGGTGATGGGCCATCTAAGCTTGGCGAGGGTGGCGAGAAGCGGGCGAGGGGGGAGGGCGAGTGGGTGCATGTATCGCACAGGAAGTTGGGGAAGAAGTGCTTTCGCTGCGGGTTGCATGGTCATCTTGCCTCGGGTTGCCGGCTTCCGCCTCGGTGCTATGCGTGCGCCAAGGTGGGTCATCAGAAGGCGTCGTGCTGGTCCGTTGCTGATACTGGCGCCTCTTCCAGGACCCGTGATCGGTTGGGGGAGCATGGGTTGGGGGTGCGTGGCTGCTTCGATGGCCTTCTTGGAGAGAGGGGCACTCACTCTTTTGCGCAGGTGGTGGGTGGTGTCGATGCGCAGGTGGTGGGAGTCGATGCGCAGGTGGTGGGTGGTGAGGTTGGTGGCGCAGCTGCTGTTGATATCTCGGCGTTGGGGAGCGGTGCGGGGGAGACGTCGGCTTCGACGCTTGGGTTGCATGGGGAGTTGGTGGGTGGGGAGCCTGTGCATGGGGAGGCGGTGCATGGTTTGGCGGTGCAAGAGGTGCGGATGCGCGCTGGTGCTGGCCTCGTCGCGGCGGTGGGGCTGGTGCGGTGGCCTGGTGTGGTTTGGGATGTGGTACGATCCCACCTCCTTAGCTTCTTGGGCCCTCCATTCTCGGGGGACTTCATAATCCTGGATTCTTCACGTTGCTGCGTTCGTGGTCTTTCCCCGGAGCAACGGGAAAGGCTCATCTGTAATGGCGATTCCGAAGATGTGGCTTGGAGGGGATTGCGGGTGGCGGATGGAGCCTCCTCTGATACGGAGGTCTGTGTGGCGGAGGTGCGTGGTGTGCCATTTCTCTCTCGTTCGGTCCCCGCCTTGTCCAACGTGCTTAGTGCTTGGGGGGATGTCCTGGCTGTTGTGGAAGATGGACTTTCGCCGGGGGCGGATTGGATGTGCGCTCGGATTCTCATGGAATGCTCAAGAGCCTTTCTTACCAATGCGGTTGACAAGGTTTTTTTCGAAACCATGAAGGTTGGCCGGTGGCGATTCAAGGTCGAGCTTTCAGTCATCGCCCCCTCGCCGGCACCGGCGACTTGCCCTTCGCGTCCGGATGCATTCGACGGTGTGCGTGACTTGGGATTCGGGGACGTCGCTTCGCCTCCCGGGTGCAACGTGTCAGGCGTCGGGGGAGTTTCCGAAGCATCGCATGCTGAGTGTATCTTCTCTGGGCCTCTCGATTTGATTCCTCAGGAGATGTGTTCGGGGTCTGTTAGGGCCGGTTTGATGGCTTTGGGCTCAATCGAGGACGATTTGCCTTCTCTTCATCCTCCGCTTTTGTCGGCTGACTCCTTGCAGGTGCGCTTCTCGGGGCCTGTGCCCGTTCCTGCTATGAGGGCCTTAAACGGATCCATTCATTTTGGATCTTGGGCATCGGAGTGGAAGCCCTCTGACCCGGTTGTGCTGCCGGACTCTTCTTTATGGGTGCCCGACTCTTCTCTTTCGAGACCCGAATCATCTTTGGGGTTGTCCCGCCGGATCCAGCTGGAGGAAATTGGGCCGTCTGCGGATGTGGTTTTGGATCCTTCATCTCGTTCTTCTCCGATTGTGCCCCGCTCCCCCTCACTACTGTGGGTTGGGTGGTTTCTTCGGGGATGACTCCTTCAGGTGCTGCTGGGGTGTCCGATGGTGAGGCTGGTACCATCGGGCTTCCTTCTGCTGGTGATGCTCCTTCCGCGGTGGGGAGTACCTCGGATACACGATTTGGGAAGAGCTATCGCAGGCGTATCCACTCCCGCCTTGGCGACTCGGTGATGTATTCTTGTCAGACGTTGCGGGATTCTATGGCGGAGGCGGTTGGCCTCTCTTTGATCGGGGGACGCTCTCATGGTCTTTAATGAAGGTTCTCTCCTGGAACGTTAGAGGCCTTGGGGACCCTGATAGGCGGCGTTCTTTGGGGTTGCGATTCTCAGAGTGGGACTGTGATCTGGCATTTATCCAAGAAACTAAATTAACGGGGGTGGATGACACTCTATGGAGGTCTTTCGGTGCGGGCGCTATGGATGAATTTCGCACGGTGGACGCGATTGGGGCGGCGGCTGGCGTATTGTTGGCGTGGCGCTCGGCGGCCTTCTCATTCTCCTCTCTGCGGGTGGGAAGGCATTCATTGTCGGTGGTGTTGATTCGGGTTGATTCCCTTGCTCCTGTTGCCTTCTCATGTATTTATGCGCCTACGTGCCATGTCCTCAGGCGGGAGTTGTGGGATGATCTTCAGGATGCGGCCTCTGAGTTCGCGGGCCTCCCCTGGCTGCTGTGGGGGGATTTTAATATGACTGCTCATTCCTCGGATCGTCCTCGGGGCCGGGGGGGGGGGGAGGATCGGGGCTCGCGCGAATTTGTTGATCTTATTGGTGACCTAGCTCTGGAGGGGTTGGTCCCCGATGACATTTCTTATACTTGGAGGAACAGTGCGTCTCGATCTAGGATTAATCGATTCTTGGCTAATAACAAACTTATGGAGGCTTTCCCTCTGTGCTCGGTGTCTTCACGTCCGCGTTCATTCTCTGATCACAATCCTATTTTGTGGGATTCTGGGGAGGACCTCCGGCCGCGGGGTCTTTTTCGCTATGAGAAGTGTTGGCTTTTGGAGCTCAATTTTAAAGACTTGGTGAGGAACCATTGGAATCAATCTTCTTTTGTGGGATCTGCTGCTTGTAGATTTGATCAGAAGCTTGCCTCTTTGCGGAGGCTCCTAGCGTCATTCAAGAAGGAATCGCGTATGGCTCGTGTGGCTGCCAGGGCGGCGACGGAGGAGGTCATTGCTCGGCTGGACCGATCGGAAAATTTTAGGGATCTCTTCTCGGAGGAGATTATTGAGCGCTTTGTTGCGTAAAACGTGGTCAGCGCGGAGGATAAGAAAAGGAACATGGAGTGGCGTCAGCGCTCACGTGTGAGGTGGATCAAGGAAGGCGATGCTAATACTGCTTTCTTTCATCGCGTGGCTAGCAGAAGAAGGTGCTACAACTCTATCCGCTCTCTTCTGGTGAATGGTTCATTGGTTAATGGGGATAAGGAGTTGGGGGTGGACATGGTTGACCACTTCAAGCGTGCTTATGGGTGTCGCTTGCAGCGCAGGTGGCGCTGGTTGGGCTGTGGGGCCCCTTCCTTAGCGCCTCTGGATTCTGTGGCTCTGGTTAGGCCGATCTCCTTGATAGAGATTAAGGAGGCCGCATGGGACTTAAATGCTGATGGTTCGCCGGGCCCTGACGGGTTCCCGGTGGCTTTTTACAGAGATTTTTGGGATGTGGTGGCCGAAGACGTTATGGAGGTTGTTTGTGAATTTTGTGAAAGGAACGATGGGTTTGATAAAATTAATAGGGCCGTCATTGTTATGATCCCTAAGACTGCAGCGGCTAATCGCATCGATGATTTTTGGCCTACCTCTATCTCGAATGGGATCTATCTTATCATTGCCAAGGTTTTGGCGAGGAGGCTTGCTCCTCTTCTTGCCTCGCTGGTTTCGCCAACCCAGGCCGCCTTTATTCGGGGACGGCATATCTCGGATTGCATCGCGGTGGCTTCCGAATTGGCTGCGGCCTGGAAGAAGTCTAATAAGATGGGAGTTCTTTGGAAGATTGATTTCGCCAAGGCTTATGATTGTCTTGATTGGCGATTCTTGTGGTCTGTCTTGAGATGGAGGGGCTTCCCTGAGGTTTGGATTTCGTGGATGCGTCGTTGTGTGACCACGGCCTCCCTCTCGGTTTTGCTTAATGGTCGCCCGGTTGGGGGCTTCTTCCAGCCGAGGAGGGGGTTGCGGCAGGGGTGCCCTCTCGCTCCCCTTCTCTTTGTGCTGGCGTCGGACGTGTTGGCTCGTATGATTGACAACGTGATCGAGGCGGAGCTGACCAGGGGCTGCACAGTGGGGGCCTTCCAGGTGCCCTTAATTCAGTTTGCGGACGACACTTTATGCTTCATCGAGGACTCTTCTGAGGTTTCCGGTATGGCTACTACTCGAGCTGTTCAGTGAGTTATCGGGGCTCTTGATTAATGGGGCGGAGTCTAAGGTGATCCCCTTTGGGATGTCGCAGGAGGAGGCGTTGGAGTGTGGCCGGTTGTTGGGCTCTCCTCCGAGTAGCCTCACTTTCGATTACCTTGGCTTGCCTCTGGTCGTGGGTCGTGTCAGGCTTCATGATTGGAGGTTGGTGGTGGAGAAGATGGAGGCTCGCCTTGCTGGGTGGCGCGCAACATTATTTTGGGGGGGGGGGCGTCTTGTTCTTCTTAAGGCGGTGCTCTCCTCTATTCCAATTTATTTCTTCTCGGTTCGATGTTTGCCTAAGGGGATTCGGTTGCGCTTGGAGGGTTGTATGCGGGGATTCTTGTGGGGTAAGAAGGGGGAGGGGGAAGGGGGGTTCATTTGGTGGCTTGGGATGACGTTTCGCGGCCCAAGCGGGATGGTGGCTTGGGGGTGCGGAGGTTGGAGGTTGTTAACGAGGCTCTCTTGTTAAAATGGGCGACTAGGTCTGGGGACAGGAGGACAACTTCCTTTTTAATGTTCTGCGGGAGCTTCTGGGGGAGGAGTTGATGTGCTTCACTCGGGGGGATGCTTACAGGCACATCTCTCTGTTTTGGCGTGGTGTGCTGGATGTTTTTATTCGAATCTCTCCCTCTTTAAGCCGGTATTGGGGAAGGGGGATTCATTTTGTTTTTGGTCCGACGATTGGTCGGGAAGGGGTACTCTCAAGGACCGCTTTCCCCGTTTGTTTGCTTTGGCGGATGATAAGGAGGCCTCGGTGGCCACGTGCTGGATGGACGGATGCTGGTGTCCTCGGTTTATTGCCTATTTCTCGGATCATCGTATGGATGATTTTCTCTCGTTAATGAGCTTGCTTGCTGACGTTGCTCAACCTAATGATGGTCGGGACCACTGGTCTTGGAGGGACGGTCTTTTTTCCACGCGGAAGGTGTATCTGGCTCTTGCTCCCAGTCCTCAGGTGGGGGACGTTATTCTCTTGCGTGATTGCCGGTTCCTCTAGGGGATGAAGCTTCCTGAGCGTATTGGTGTCTTCCTATGGCTTCTTCGCAGGGGGAGGCTCTTAACGCGTGACCCTTACGGCCCGATTTTTTTCGAACGTGGGGCCTAATTGCGGGCTTTGTGATGAGGAGCTGGAAACCATCGACCACTTGTTCTTCGGTTGCAGCTTGGTTAGGGGCCTTTGGGCTGATTTGGAGTGGATCAACTCGGAGAGCATGGTTGCTTTTTGCGACAGCTTGCAGGGCATCATGGGCAGGGAAAGGAAGGATTTTTTGGCTCCGATTGCAAGGTTGTGGGGCATCTGGCTGGGGAGGAATGAGGCCCTCTTCGCGGGCCAACGGTTCTACCGGGAAAACGTAATTATCCTTTCCTCGCGTCTTCTGGATGACTGGTGTTCAGGGTAACCCTACATTGGCTTTTTGGGGGTGATCTTTGCTTGATGCGCTTTCGGTTACCCCCGTTGGGTCTTGCTTTTGCTTGGTTTTTGTAATCTTCTTGTAACCTTCTTTGTCTATTTTCATTTTAATAAATTGGGGTGAACACCGCAGAGTGTCTCCCCCTTTTTTGAGCCTAAAAAAAGGCCGAACCACCTTAAGCGGTTATCTCTTATTTTATCCTCTATCGGAGGTACACCAATATTCCTTCTGGTCACATTGTTTCGATTCTGATCTTTTACGTAGCATTTTCATTTATGTTATTGACATTCTCTACACATGTCTATGGTTAACAGGTTAACATTCAGATCCATGGAGCATAACATGTCTCACAGTTGCTTTGTAATACTTTCCTTTGATTCTAAAGGAATTTTCTTATCACATAAAATAGTAGAAGATCCTCTCCACTTTAGCTAACCTGCATTTCATCTATAAGTAACATCATCATCAATTTCCCCATCCTGTTGCAAATTAGATCTCAAATATCTAAAAGAGTCTTTATTCTGAATGATATCTTCTCTAATCTTCACCTAGATTCATTTGTCGTTGCTTCCATCAAATGTACACTCCATATATTTAGTCTTAGTCCTACTTATACACAATCTTTTAGCCTTTAAGGCTTGTCTCCAAACCTCAAGCTTCTCATTTACTCCATCTCTAGTTTCATCAACCAATACAATATCATCGACAAACAACATATACCAAGATATCTCATCCTGAATGTGACTAATCAACTTGTCCACAATTAAAAAAAGAATGGACTCAAAGTTGGACCTTGGTGCATTCAAAATAGTCGATCTTCCCAGACTGGATCATTACTCAAAATGAATCCCCTTCATACATATACTTTCTTAGGTTAATGTACAGGATGTGTGCTTATCTATTCTCCAAAACTCTCCACAAGATCTCTCATGGAACTGAACCGTAAGCCTTCTCCTACAAAAATCATATAAAGGTTCTTCCTTTTAGCTCTTTAAAACTTCATTCTTCTCCTCAACATGTGGATTGCTTCAATAGACGAGTGGCCTAGCATGGTTGGAATGGATCCGAATTGATTTTCCGTTACTTGGAAATTTTCCTCAACCTTCTTCAATCTCATGTTCCCGAATTTTCATAGTATGATTCACACTTTGATGCCTCTGTAATTCGAACAATTTTCAATTTCTCCTTTATTCTTGTAAAGAGGCACCACGATGCTTTTCCTCCATTCTACAAGCATTTTCTTGCTTCGCCACATAACATTGAATAAATTTGTGAGCCAAGTCAAGTTACGTTCACATAGAATTCTCCATACTTCAATACTATTGTCATTAGGTCCTACGCCTTTTTCATTTTTTATAACCTTAAAGCCTCCTCCTCCTTTTGTATTCATTTATAGCTCACACGATTCAGGTAACTTTCACTACTAGCTAGGTCTCCTAAGTATTATCTTTATTCCCTTGCCTAATGAAAAGCTTCTGGAAATACTGCTTCCATCTAGTCTTTATATCCTTTTGAGTAACAAGCACATGTTCTTTCTCATCCTTAACGCTTCTCACTTGAGAAAGATCTTTTGTCTTTTTTTCTCTTGCTTTGGTCAATCTGAATATATCCTTCTAGCCGTCGTTAGAGTCAAGTTTTTTACACAAATCTTCATAGACTTTTGTCTTAGCTTCACTTACAGTCTTTTTTACTTCCTTCTTCGCTTTATTGGTAGTTTGTGACAGTTTCCTCTATTCTATCCTTCTACATAGCTTTAATGCAAACTCTTTTATTTTTAAGCTTCTCTTGAACCTCTTTACACCACCATTAAGCATTCTTTTGAGCTAGAATTTCTCCTTTAGATTCTCCTAACATCTCTTTGGCTACCCTTCAGATATAAGATGCTACCGCCTCCCACCTCTCATTTCCACTTCCTTTGCATTACGAAGATCAGTCTTCCAAAACCTTGTGCTTGAAGATTTCTTGCTTCGATTGAAGATTCCACCATCTAGTTTTAATGGTTTTGGATCCTTTTTTCACACAAACCTTCTATTTGCACATCCATGACTAGCAAGCGATGTTGAGATGTCAAGCTCTCTCCTGAAATTTGTCTTTCAAGCACACCCGATCTCTTCTCGTCATTGTAAAGTAGTCTATCTTTGTTTTCGTTGGCACACTCTTATAAGTAATTAAATGATCCCCTATCTTGAAAAGAGTATTTGATATGAAAAAGTTGTAAGCCATTACGAAATCCAAAATGACTTTTCCCTCTTCGTTTATAATCTTAAAGACACAACCTTCATGGACACTATCATATCATGAAGTATCCTTTCCCACATGTCCATTGGAATCTCCAAATATGCAAATCATTTCTCTATGTAGGATTCCTTGCATAATCTTACTAAAATCCTCCCAAAATCATGTTTAATCATGTCTTCAAAATCAATTTATGATGTGTATTCGGGATTTCTTCTTCAAGCACTAATTTTAGCAAAATAATACAATCTCTAAATATTTATGAATAATCACTCACACCATTTCTACCCTTCTTTTTACTAGACTATCATAATTTAAAGCACGTCTTCTCGATCTCCTTTGCTTTCTCTTCAACCCATTTTGTCTTTTGGAGACATAGTATTTTTTTATTTGAATCTTCATTCTTTCTGTCATATCTACAATCTTCATCGATTTGCTGGTCTAAGTACCAATATCCAACTACTTATCCGTAACTTCTTTTGCAGTAACTTCTTTTGCAATCTTTTTTGGACTAATGCTTTACTCGCATGCATCCATTATGCGAGAATCCTTGCAAATTTCCAATTGCATCCGGACGGCGATGCAATGAAATTAGCTTATTTAGCCGCATGCATTCGTCATGCAATAATTTTTGTAAATTTTGAACTACATCCGGATAATAATGTATCGACCCTTGCCAACTTTTCATTACATTCGAGCGATGCAACATGCCACTAATAGGGAACGGCTCAATGGAATTCTAATATTTGCTTAAATCCATGTTAAAAGATCTAATTTTTTTGATGGATGTCGGCTACTTAAAGCAACCTTCCTCATTTACCCAAGCTTGGTTGTTTATAGTATTGATTTCATGTTAAAATAAAAAGGACCACGCTTCCTTTCATTTTAGTTGATGTTGATCTTTAAATATCGTATCGTGTGGAGAGGTATCAAGGGATTTGTGTCTTTGTTGCCTTGATTGATGAGAGCAATCAAGTTTGCTGGTTTGTATTAAAAAAGTCTATCCTAGCCGTTATCAAAATATATTTTCTAGAAATAATCCATTCCTTCCGGGTCGCGTCATACACTGACTACCTTCTGGAAAAGAATATGTGTAGTGATTCATGAATTGCCGCCCTTTGTGCGACCTGTCGTGGGTGATGAGTCGCCATTCAGGTTGGACAATTGGACTGTAGATGGTCCTCTGAACATCTTGTTTCCTTGCTTGTTCCCTTAGCTGCTAATCGCGGAGTTTTTTTGCATGATACTTGGGTGACAACCCGTGGGCATCAGATTTTATTTCAGACTTATCTGAGAGGCGTCTTCAAGATTTTAATAGGACGATGAATCTCACTTCTGGTTTTGCGAGTCCGTGTATCGGTCAGCATCATTCAATGTTGTAAAAGTCGCCTGATTGGCCCGACTAGTAGGTCCGACTAGTCTAGTCAGTAGGGTGACCGACCGAGTACCGACTAATTCCGACTAGGTACACTAATCGACCAATTTTTGCTTTGAGATACAATATTTTTTTAATATTTTGCCTTTTTTTATAAGCAGACTTACTATAATATGCTTAATGTTTTATTTAAATTCAATTACCTCTTTTATTTTATTATGGTAGTACAAAAATGTACAAAATCTATGTAAATATATGTATAAAAATGAGTTATATATTTGAAATAATAATAAAATTCAAAGCCGACTAAAGTCCGACTAAATCCGATTAGTTGTCCGACTGTCGATTAATCCTTAGTCAGTGACCCAGCCGATCGAGTACCGACTACCGACTTTTGCAACCTTGGGATCATTGAATTTAGCAGGATAGTTACTTCTCAGTCAAGAAGACATATGTTGCACTGACGGTCTTTTGTATCCCCCCAGCATGGGAACATGTAGCAAGACTGTAAATTTATTTGGACTTTGTGGATTCCCATGAATATAAAAGTATTTTTATGGATTCATTGGTTGGAGAAGATGTTGACTAAGGCGTGTAGAGCTTCGTTCTGCCCTGGGGAGGATAGTTCTTGTCCCATTTACGGTTTAGCTCCCGAGAATCTTTACCACATATTGTATACTTATCCTTGCGTCAGTCAATAGTCGTCTGATAATGTCCTTTAAAAATTAAAGGAAAGTTTTACAAAGCAGCCATGAGACATGCTATGCTCTATGGATCTGAATGTTGGCCTATGAATCATAAACATGTGCAGAGAATGGCTATAACAGAAATGAAAATGCTAAGATGGATGTGTGAACACACGCGTAAAAATCGGATTCGGAATGATGCAATCAGAAAGAAAGTTGGTGTAGCTCCGATCGAGGATAATATGCGAGAAAACTGCTTAAGATGGTTTGGTCATTTGCAAAGAAGATCAGCGGATGCACCAGTTAGGAGATGCGAGTGTTGGGATGTTGAGCTGGCTAAGAGAGGGCGAGGAGGGCCCAAGAAGTGTTGGAAAGAGACTATACGAAGGGACATGGCCATCCCTGAGCCTTGTCCCGGGTTGCAATGGCCCAGGGCCCCGTAATTTTGGGGGCTCATCTCTAAATTGGCTACATATAGTTGGTTTTTATTATTTTTATTTCAAATACTAGGGATGAAAACGGATCGGATATGGATCAGATATGCCTATTTCTATATCCATATTTGCTTCAACTCTATCGAATACGAATACGGATACGGATATGATTTGGATATGCATTAAGGAAACCGTATCCTTAAAAATAGGGATACGGATACGAATCAGATATTTATTGAATCCGAATATGGATCGAACAAAGAGCGAATCCGAATACAGATTAAATAAAGAGCTAATCCAAATATAAACCAATGAAAGAGTGAATCCAAATATGGATCCAATAAACATGGAATCCAAATGCGAGTCTATTAATGATCACATACGAATACGGATTGATATTTAATCAATGTTTACAATGATTTTAAAAATTGATAATGAAATACAAATAAGTTGCATCGTGACAAAAGGGATCGTCGAGGTGACATGTGTTCTTAACCAGAAGCAAAAAGAGGATATAGTTTCGTAACTTTTGTTCGTGCCCATCCCCAGATAAACATAAGTTTATTAATATCATTGATATATTGTATTATATAATATATAATACTAATATAATAACATGGGGTTATGTCTTGTATTAAATTAACTAATATATAAATATTATTAAATGTTTTATTCTGATATCCGGATCCGGATATTCAAGCCATTACCATATCTGCATCCATATCCGACAAATTTTACAATCCATATCCATATCCGATCCGTATTCGATTAATATTTGGATACGAATATCCATATCCGATAATTTCTCGAATACTGTAAGCGGATATTTTGATATATCCGTATCCGTTTTCATCCCTATCAAATACCAATCCAATATCTAAATGGCTACACAGTTCCATTAATTATTTACATTTGCATGTGTCATTTGACTCTTCATATCCTTAAATGCCTAAAAAGCCTTTGGATTCCCCAATGCCACATTAATATTATAAAAGTTAAGACCCCACATTGAACTTAAATGTGTCCTTTGGAGACAAATATGACATCTTCCTCTTGCGATTTGCGATTTCCGCCACTGCTGCAATTTTCCTGCTTTCAATTTATGACTAGTTGTTGTTGGGCACCCGCAAATCACGACCTCAGTTAATGGTATTTTTTTAGATTTATGCATTGTAATTTTCCTCCTTAGATCCACAAATTACGGTTATTTTTTGGATTCGCACATCTACTCACCATATTTGTGTAATTGTAAATCATCTCATATCTTTTTTCTAAGAAATTACAAAATTGAAAGTTATTACACATTATAGGGGATTGGGAATATGGCGTTAACCACTTGAATTGTTGTTATCTTTTTTATAAAAAAATTCATCTCTCATTGCTCAATCACAGGACATACGTTTCCTTTTTTAAAGTTTTTATTGTTATTATAATCAGTTTTATATTTGTGGTAAGAATATTTTATGGTTGGATTGTGAATAACCATCAAATAATCTTTTTAGGTAACTTATTTTGTTTTCCGTAAAACTAAATCTTTATTATTTAACGTAGGTTTCAAAATAATGCTAGTTGTGATTGATAAGTTATTTTATTAACATATATATATGTTTGGATCTTGGATTGTTAATAGAAACTATCAGCTTGGTCCGATTACCACTGTCAAGTAAAAAAACTGATGACTTGATTATTTTTCCATAACTATTATTTATTGTATTTTTAAATCATGTATTATTTTGATTGTAATTAGTTATGTAGTGCTTCTTGCTTGAATATTATTATTCTCTAACCTTATTTTTTCGGTCCATATGATATGGAAAATAGACATTAAGAGATGAAACTCTTAATTTTTTAAATAATTTTGTTATTGTAGTTAATAGATATACGTGCTTAAGTGCTTGAACGTTCTCAAAAATCGTAACTTAAAAAAACAATGTCGTACATTTCTTTGCTAGCTATTGCCCATAGCTTTTGTTTGTATTTACGTTCCTTGAGTTGCATTATTTCCATAGATGTCTATTTCGATTGTAGAAATTATTTTTCATAATTTTAATTCATTACTTATTGTTTGATGCTCGCTGATCATAAACGTACATCGTTGTTTGTAAAATTTAAAGAACTTTATCTATAAGAAATTTACAAATTAAAAAAATAAATTATTTTTTATAGGGGTCCTTTTCTTCTCTTTTGCCTATGGCCCATGAAATGTCAGGGTCGGCACTGCGAAGGGATCTAAGTTTTTTGGATATAAGCCCGAGATTGACCCAAGATAGATCTGAATGGAGGCGAAGAATCCATGTAGCCGACTCTACTTAATTATGGGAAAAGGCTTTGTTGTTGTTGTGTCTAATAATGCATGGTTATATATCTCTTCTCATTTCGAATTTTTGGGATAGCTTGATAGCATCAGTTCAGAACTGACGTTAAGGTTTGGAGACCGATATTATAGGCTATTCGATTAATGCGTAACTGAGTCATTTTTGGTGATGATCGGTTTTATGTTGAGAATGTAATCCACATTGTTAGATCTTTCCTTGAGACCTGGATTTTGTAACTCTACTGCTTTAATATGTTTTGAGGCGGGCATAAACAAGGGTGTTTTCGCCTTGTTTGACGAAAAACATCTATAGCGTTATATGATAATTTAAAAGTGATAATGATGGAGTTTATTTCTTGTTTAAATAAAGAGGACAGTATTTCATTTGCGTTAGTTCATGTTGATTTTTTTAAAAGAAAGTCCATGTTAATTTTTAAGTATAACATTGTGTGAGATGTATTGAGGGATTCACAACTTTGTTGCTTTGATTTATCAGTGTGCTCAAGTTTATTTATTTAAAAAAAGTTTACTCCGGTCACCACCAAAATATATTTTCAAGAATTAAAACCCAGTTTTTTTTCAACGGATTTTTTTGAGAAAAAAGGATGGCGTCCACGTTGGGACCACCGCAATGGAATATTTAGAAGCGATAATAATGGAATGATTGTGTCACGTTGGGATATTCAAGATGAGTTACCTTGGTGTATGTTATTTGCTGATGATATTGTGTTGATTGACGAGACTAGAGATGGAGTAAATGAGAAGCTTGAGGTTTGGAGACATGCATTGGAGACTAAAGGTTTTCGTATAAGTAGGGCTAAGACGGAATATATGGAATGCACCTTTGATGGAAGCAATGGTGAAGGAATCGAGGTGAAGATTGGTGACGATAACATTCAGAAGAGAGATTCTTTTAGATATCTGGGATCTATTTTGCAACATGATGGGGAAATTGATGGAGATGTTACTAATAGAATAAATGCAGGCTGGCTAAAGTGGAGAGGAGCCTCCGCTGTTCTCTGTGATAAGGAAAATTCCTTTAAAAATTAAAGGAGAGTTTTACAAAGCAGCCGTGAGACCTGCTATGCTTTATGGTTCTGAATGTTGGCCTGTGAATCATAGACATGTGCAGAGAATGGCTGTAGCAGAAATGAAAATGCTAAGATGGATGTGTGGACATACACGTAAAGATCGGATTCGGAATGATGCAATCCGAAAGAAAGTTGGTGTAGCTCCGATCGAGGATAAGATGCGAGAAAACCGTTTAAGATGGTTTGGTCATTTGCAAAGGTCAACTGATGCACCGGTTAGGAGATGCGAGTGTTGGGATGTTGAGCCGGCCAAGAGAGGGCGAGGACGGCCCAAGAAGTGTTGGAAAGAGACTATACGAAGGGATCTTAGTTTTTTGGATATTAGTCCGAGATTGACCCAAGACAGATCTGAATGGAGGCGAAGAATCCATGTAGCCGACCCTACTTAATTGTGGGAAAAGGCTTTGTGTTGTTGTTGTTGTTGATAATAATGGATTTTATCAATAAAATTTATTTACATCCTTTACCTGTCCAGAAGGTGATTCATCACATACACATGTTTAAAAATTTCAACAAAGTGGAGTGGCGTGGCTGAACCACTCGACATTATATGTATATTTTTTTGGTATACCGGGTTGACGATGTCTTGACTGTTATCTGATCAACTGGGTTACTCTCGTATGTGCTTTAAGGGTTTACTGCTTTCTGTCTGTGTTTTGTTCACACTTTTTAAGAGAACAAGTTTGTGGCTCCACGTGTTGTAGAATGTGTGTTTGTTTCTTGGCTACTTCAACACCTACTATGTCTCTTCAGTCTCCTCTCTGTCGGTGTTTTTGCTTTCTTTGAACTTTTTTTTGAGACCATGCATTCTTTGAGCATATCACATGCTATTCCTTTCTAAGAAACTGAATTCAACTAATCATTATGGACACTATCCCCTACCCGTATCATTTACCCTCTTGTTATCTTTTCCCAACTTCAATCCGCGACACTACCATTGTTGGGTGTATATTAATATTGGCCTGCCGACCACCTTCCATTTAGATTGAAAACCTTTTAAATGCCGGAAACCATTGATTTTCTAACTGAGTTTGTCGCATTTGATGGAAACCTCGTAAAGTACCTTCCTTTGTTGTTCATCAGAATTTGATTTATATTTATTAATACACATGTGGAATCTGTTATAACTTATAACATATGAGATTCCTAATTTACAATTTTCTATCACTGTTATCATATGTAATCTGTGTATTAATTGCTGTGATCTCATATAATGTATGTTTCTACTGATGTATGTGTACAGACATGTGTTAAAAGGTTTATACTTTGCATATGTATTATAAATGATTTATGTAGTGTTCTGACTAGTTTTTTATTTTCATTACATGATTAGAGATATTGTATATTTTTATACAAAAAATGGTGGTACCGCATGATTAATTAAGTAAAAGTATATGCTATCCATCTTTTTACAGAAATATGTACTTGTCATCCTGTTTTGATTGTGTTGTTGCTTCTCACAGGCGATTTAGACCTCGTTTTTCTGTCACATTTTTTACTGATTTGAAAGCTTAATCGTTGTACAATTATATGAGAATCCCTCTAAAAATAAATTGTTTGGCATCATGGTTAATGAAATATTGTACAGGAGAGAGAAGCAAAAGCTGTTGTAGATAGTGACGTAGTTTCCAATCATATGCCCAGCTATAGACAGATATCCGACAGTGATGCTTCATTCTCACTTGATGAATTTGAGGGTGAGATATTCGAGTTGTCTTTGACAAGTTAAGCATTCCCATAAGCTATCCTTAATTGCATCAATAGAAATCTAATGGCTTTGTTTAATGATTCTCGCCGTACGCCGTACCAGCTTTAGGGAGTGCTACTGTTCCATCAACAAGCCCCTGGCGACTGGTGAGAGGAAATTGTTTTCTGATGTTACAAGGGCTTGGTTTTGCTGCTGCGCATGATTCTCCTTCTCTGAGAGCAGAAGATCCCGTTTCTCTCCCAAGTCCCGTGGAAGGTGAGAGTTGTGGGGTCAGCACTCTCTTTCATCTATTGTGTTAAATTTGATTATTGGGGCATTCTCTCAGTCACAATGCTTTTTTCTATATTTACTTGCTTTAATCTTTTGCCTAATGTTTTGTTAATTTAATTGTGTACTAATCAGTTGCTTACAATTGTTTGAATGACCAATGCATAGTTTCCATTTAAAGACCTTTTCAATGTGATTTTGCATGTTCAACTTGTCTTGTTAAATGAACTGTCTTGATTTAGATCCGAACAGCTTCCACTAATTTTGCTTTTGTGAAGGTCCAAGCGTGCCAACATTATCTTTTGCAAACATCTTATCAACAGCCAAGCCTGTTGAAATCCAGAACCACAGTCGCATGGGTTTGGAAAGAAAGGGAAAAAAGCCCGCGAGGGTTCTTCTATCTACAGCTGGGGGGTCGGCGATATTGATCTTGGAGATAGTTCGGAATTGTTGCGCCTGGGGGCCAGCCGTAACGATAGGCAGAATTGACAGTGGATCTGGTCTCTAGTTTGGCACTGATGTACAGGTTTATCTTTTGTAAATCGCTTTGATTAAATGCCCCGTTTTTGTTGTTATTATCTTCTTAGGTGGCTGATTGTCCAGATGGTATCTGGCAGTACGTGCCTAAGACCCAAGTAAGTACCCAGAGCGTATGTATTGGGAAATAAATTGCTTGTAGACCGGGTTGATTCGGAGGGTTCAAGGGATGTTGGACAAGGGAAGTGTAAGTTCTTTCAGTAAATTTCCGGTAGTAACTTTCAGATGAAGGGTTTTCATGTCATTTATTTGGTTGTTTGTGAATAGCTCTCTTTCCAAGCTTTATTGGGACATTTATGCATGCCTCAGGTTTCCGCCAATGTATAGTTTTGCGCACCTCAGGTTTCTGCCATTGAAATTTTATCGAAGAGATGGGCCATTGTATTTGCTCTATGGTAGGTGAAGGGTCAAGAGCGAAGAATATATCATCCGATGGAACCCTCCACCCAACCTAGAGCAGTTAATAGAGAAAACAGTAAATGATGTGGAAATTCTAGGTTTGTTCCTGCTAGACATGCCTGATCGATTTCATCCTGGCAATTATACTTCGCAGATTTCTGATTGGGGATGTTTGTAGATATAATGCCAATCATTCCAGCAACTGGCAGAATGGAGGATATTGTTTTTCAGATTATACTGGAGCAGCCTTGCCTGCATGCTTATGCTATTCGCCAACAGGTTCCACCAGTGGTTTGTTGTGCTAGTAGAGAAATTTGTATGAAATTAGTAGTATATCCGCTCCGACTAGCGACATGTATATCTGGCTTTTTGCTTCTTTTCACATGATAAATGAAACATGTTGAATGAGTTCATAGTAGGGTGTATCATGATGATTTTCACCATCTGTTCTCAATCCCAAGTGAGGAGAGGGATTTAGGTATGGACGCCCTCGCCCGAAACCGTCGGTACGTCTCCTACACCAATGGCGTCCCTTCTTCCTCCTCTGTCATTGTTGGACCTCCCTCAGTGCCTCTTTGATATTATTCTTAGCCGCACCATTGCTTCCGTGCATGTTGTCCCTTCTTTTTCTTCGCACACACTGTTGCTACTTGCAAGTCCTACATAGACATGTCCTTGATAAACTTGAGCTTGGACCCCTTACCTGATTCAGTGCCTTACTTGAGTTCACATATCGATTAGTAAGAGGCCCAAGGCGGTATTGAGGAACGTTGTCATTACTATCAAACACAATCATAAAAAATGATGATAGCAATTATAAGAATGAATTTAAATGGCTTGTGCGTTACATATCCAAATATAAATAATCCACAAACCATATTGTAGAAAGAAATTTGACATATAATCAATTCACATAATATAGTAGAAACAAAGATGCTTTCCCTCCAAAAAAGAAAAGGAGAAGCATTACAACTGCCATTGTAAGATGCATAAATAACTAATAAATACATTAATATTTATGACACATCGATTGTCTTCCCTCCATGCATATGCGATTTATAATGTACTGA
>JAZKJV010007227.1:0-205264 GCA_037367405.1 Ottelia alismoides | reverse complement strand
TCGGCTGTGGAGGATGGGCGGTGATCAGCTGCGCGGTGGCTGGACCGGTTTTTTCCGCCCAGCCGATGAGGCGTTGCGGCGACCATTGGGGACGCGCGATGGTGAGGCGGCATATGGCTGTCCACCGTGGTATGCCGGCCGCGGCTGTCGAGGCGCGGATGACAGGCCACCCGCTGGCCCTGATGAAAGGCTTCGACCGTGGTGGCGGTGTAGCGCAGGTCGAGCTTGCGGCCGACCAGGGTGTGGGGTACCGAGTAGTAATGCCCGTCCACCTCGACGTGATAATCCACGTGCACCTTGGCCTGCTTCCACTCGGCAAAGGCATAGGGGGTGGCGGGCAAAGGCTGAAGGGCCGGACGGTCCTGGGTCTCGAAGGCGGAGCGCCGGCAGCCCGGCAGCTTCTTGAACGGGCGTTGGTTCAACGCCGCCAGATGTTCCGCCAGGGCCTGATTGAGTTCGGCCAGGGAGCCAAACACCCGGTGGCGCAATCGCGCCAGAATCCAGCGCTCCACCAGGAGGACGCCGGCTTCGGCCTTGGCCTTGTCCTTGGGTTTTCGAACGCGGGCGGAGACGACCGCCACGCCGTAGTACGCCGCCATCTCGGCATAGCTGGACTGGATGTTCGGCTCGTAGCGGCAGGGTTTGGCCACGCCGGCTTTCAAGTTATCCGGGACCAGGACGGCCGGAGCCCCGCCGAAGAACGCAAAGGCCCGCACATGAGCCCCGATCCAGTCGGCCACGCCTTGGGTCGCCACGGCTTCCGCGTAGGTGTAGCTGGACGCCCCCAGCACGGCGACAAAGATCTGCGCGGGGCGGAGTTCGCCGGTGTGCCGGTCGACCAGCGGCACCGTGGGGCCACAGAAGTCCACGAACAGCTTCTCCCCGGCCCGATGCGTCTGGCGCATCACCAGATCGCGCCGGCCGCGCCAGGCGTCGTAGTGATCGCAGAACCAGGAATACTGAAAGCCGTCGGGGTGTTGCGCCTTGTATTCCTGCCACAGCAGAAACAAGGTCACGCCTTTGCGGCGCAGTTCCGTGTGCACGGTGGGCCAATCCGGCACCGGCCCGCTGGATGCGGGGTACGGCGGGTGGCGGTGGGAACAGGCAGGCTTCCAGGTCCCGATCCGCCAAGGCGGACGGCAGCGGCCAGACCAGTCCTGACTCCCGGAAGCGGCGCAGGTATTCGCCGATGCTGCTGCGGGCCAGGCCGGCGCTCTGGGCAATCTGCCGGTCGGAAAGACCGCAGTCCAGCTTCAGCCGGAGGACTTCGGAAATCTACGCATGGGTAATCGCTCCACCTCGGCCCCTCGCTCCGAAAAAGCGGCCGATCTTAAGGGGAAAGAACCCTGCGTCGCCCCCGCCCTGGGGGGTGGCCGAATGGCCGTGGAATCAGTGGCCGAATACGCGTGGAACGGGTGGCCGAGTGGTCATGGAATCAGCGGCCGAATGGGACCGGAATACGCAAGCCGGAGGGAAGAGCCCTGACGGGCCATGATCAAGACGGCTTCCATTGAAGGAGGGCGCGCGCCTCGGCTTTCCCGGCTTTGATCAAAGTAGCTTGCGAATTTCATTTCTTCGATGGCGGGTTTCGACGGTACCATGTCGCCCGACTCATCCCCTCGTCTTTCCACGGTTGCTGGGTGTTGATCGCATTTTTGCGCCGACTCTCGCCAGAGGCGATCCCCCCTTTCCTGCCGCGCTCCGCCTGCCGGCGCCGAAAGTCCTGATTATTCGTGGTTCCATTATTGAAACGCTGCCAGGTCCATCGACTCACACTTTTAATGGTGTGATGTACCTCCTGCTGCTCCAGAGGGATTGAGAACTCGGCATTGCGCGCGAGGGCGCGACCAGCGAGGTGAGACTGCCAGTCCTCGAAGCTCCCGCTCTCCTTAAACTGCAGGACTTTGGGATAAGCATAAAAGCGCAGGAAATGGAAAAGTGTGGCATTGCGCCCCACGCCGATTTCCGGAAGCTTCCGCGGCAGGTATTTTGGCAGTTCTACCCATTCGGCCAGTTCTTCCAAGTGGTATCCGAGGGCTGCTCCGCTTTGATTGCTCGGTGTGGCCCAGCGAACCCGCCACGCGGGATGGAACGGGTTTTTCGTGATGAAACCCGAGTAACCAGGATCGGCCCCAAGCTTCTCGCGGAATGCGGCTTCAATGGCGCAGAGATACCGCAGCGGGCCAAGCCGCATTTTTGGCGAGGCTACCAATACCGGCACTTGCAGGCCCCACGCGAGATGAGCGTGCCCATTCTCGGGGTTCATCGCGGTCCACGTCGGTTCAGGTAGATGAACAAATTCCCACAGGCATGCCGCCCCCGCTCGATCTACGTCAAAAATCATCCAGACCCGCAGTGAGGGTGGGTTCGCTTGGATGTAGGGCAGACTCCAGGCGACGGCGCGATTCCGAATCTGGAGCCCAAATTTGCGAGGATCGGCCGAGCAATAGGGCGACCCGGCCAGCGCCGGGCGTCGAGGACCCAGGCGGGTGGGGAGTCCAATGCATCGCGCAGCGCGAGGCCGAGCATAGCGCGCTCGCGCTACAGCCTCTTCGGAATAGAATTTGCCTTCGGCGGGGCACTGTTTTCTGTCGCGTAATTGTGAATCATCACGGCTCATGGGTTGTTTACTATGAGCCTGAGCGTAGCGGAATTTAGGGGCTGTTCAATTATTTTTGTTACAAATCGTTTCGTATATTATACATATGCACCTCTATAATATTTTCGCCGTATCACTTGTCATGAGCCGGCAGGCGCTGGGTTCGAAAACGCCATGGAACAGAACAAGCTAAAACACGGTCGGCGCCCAAACCTTGAGTTGAGTCGACCAGGCGGTCTCCGGTTTCTATCCCTGTGCTGAAGGCTGCTAGTGGTCAGCGGCATCGCCCTTTCGCGGAGCATACAGTCCACCCGATCACTCAGGGAGCGCCATTTCCACAAAGAAGGCCATCATCTCGGGTGGCGTCCTTGGAGAGATAAAGGCGCGCCGTTTTCGCGTTGAATTCCCTCGCCCGGGCGGCAGGGACGCTGATGGCATCGATACCGTGCGCCATGAGTATGCCGTTCATCATGAGGCGCGAGGTGCACTCATTGCCGGCGAAAAAGAATTGCTGTACGGCGCCGAACAGGAAGAAGGCGGTGGCGCGTTCGAAAGGCGGGCATTGTTCCAGTGCGGCCACGCCCTCTCGAAAGATCCGGTTCAGCGCTCCGACGGTGGTTAGGGCTGTTCCCGACTAACGCCGGCACCCGTTTGCACACGTTGTTCGTTGCTTGAGGGTCGGTGTTCGGCCTTTAAAAGCCCGAAAGCCCTGTGCAAGAATGTGACGGCTCGACGTCAGAAGGTCACACGACAAATACTGCGGGGGATGCCGGCATGGCGGCTGTTTTTCTCAGCCATAACTCCAAAGACAAGCCGTTCGTGCGGGAGCTGTACCGCCGCCTCACCCTGGATGGCGTCGCATGTTTTTTCGACGAGGCGTCGATCGAGTGGGGCGCCAATTTCGTCCTGACGCTTGAAGCGGCGATTGATCAATGCGAGACCTTAGTCTTGGTGCTCTCGCCGGATTTCGTGACTTCGCAGTGGGTGCAGTTGGAACGGACATCCTCCATGGCGGACGATCCCGCGGGCCTAAAGCGCAAGCTGCGGCCACTGTTGCTGAAGGATTGTGCCATCCCGTGTTTCCTGAAACCAATCAACTACATCGACGTTTCGACGACAGCGCGATTTGAGGAGCGGTATCCGAAAATCTGCCAAGCCCTCGGCGGCACCGTGCGTCCCGATCCGGAGGATGCCGCCGACCGTTCCCGGCTGCCCCCCATCGCCGATCTCCCGGCGCGCTCGGTCATGCCCTTCCGTGCCCTGGGGGAGCGCTTCATCGCCCGCATCGGCGATTTCTGGGCGCTGCATGACCAATTGACGGCCGGCCAGACCGCCATTGTGCAAGGCGTGGGGGTCGTGGCCGGTACCGGGGGGCTGGGGAAGACCCAACTGGCCATTGAATACGCCCATCGCTTCGCCGCGCGCTATCCCGGTGGGGAAGGCGCTGTCGGAGAAAACCGATCCAACCAAGCTCGATCAAGCCAAGGCCAAATTGCTGATCCGTATGCAGCGACTGATGGCATCTGCAACTGAAGACGGTGTATCGATTACAGCCTTGGCATAGCGGGCCGCGCTGACCGGGTGGAGGGAGCCTGGCCATAGCTCAGAAGTCGGCCGAATTCGGCGGTCACACACCCGCGCCCTGATCGCATAAACGCCAACAATCCCATTTGACGCAATGCCCAGCAAACGCCGACCACGTGCCTACTTCACCGAGAAACTGGAACGGATGCTCTGTGCGCTGGATCAATGCAATGAGAGGGAGTATCAGTTCAACGGGGCGCTCTCCGGCCAGCCCCCTAAGCTTTACTGGGCTCGCACGCGTGTCCGGGCCGTGTGGGTGTACGGAAGCTACGCGCGCGGCGCGCTTCTTTGTGGCGATCTTGATTTGATTGTTGATTTTGAATCCAGTCGACTACCGGAAAGACCTTGGGCTAGACCCCGTAGCCGGGACGAAATTAAAGCGTTCTGGCGCGGTATTCGTGATGTCCAGATCAATGCCGGGACACCGGAGAAGAATACGTCGAATGTAGCACCCGCCGAAGCGCAGCTTGTGTGGAAACCCGGAATCGAATGGAAACACCGCATCGAAGCGATCGTGCTGGATCCGACTGCCACACGGTTCGTTCGCATCACCGACGAACTGCCATTTGATTACCGTCGTCAGGGTCTCGACATTCGTACCGCCCAAGAGCTGGTTCACATGCGCGATGCGGACTTGCTGCGCTGGAGTCTTGAGCCGTTGCAGTTTGACCAAGCGATGCCGGCCAACCTGACCGGCGACGAGGAGTGGGCTGTCCGCTACGTCTCACTATCGCGTGGCAATAAGGCTAATGCTTTGATGGCGCCGGTACTACCGGGCATGCGGCGGCTGCAGCCGAAGTTCGATCCCCATGCACGCGGTTGGAACAATGGGGGAGAATTGCGGTGGGCGGACTTCGAGGTGCAACTGGGCAATGCCAACGTTTCACTGCAAGCACTGGAGGATATCCAGTTGCGTGGCTTCATCATCGCCCCTTTCCTGCGCGCGCGGGATCAGAACGCGCTATGGATCATCGAGCGCGGCGACCGATTTCCCGAAGGCCTACCGGAATATGAAGCGCAATGCAGGGAGCGGGACCTGGCCGCCGGATAGCCGTGGGCAGCCAATGCGAAAGTATGACTCGGTCCGACACTGGCTTCCAGCGATCGGCTCGCGCCTAACTCCCTTCCTCGCCATGCCCGGGCTGAATGAACAGCTATCTCAAACCGAAATCTTCGTCCGGATCTTCCATCTGGGGGGGAACGGGCGCTCTCTCCTGAGTCAGACTCTGCCCGGCCCCAGCTTGCGGGCAATAGCGCTGCAGCAGAGCCGCATCCCGCTCGGGCTCGTAGTCCACCTGGGATTCGAGCTGTTTCCACTTGTAGTCATCGCCGAGCTGCGACCCTCTGAAATAAACCCCGTCGATCCCGAACGAAAAACCATTCATCCGCCCGGTTTTGGCGATGTTCGCCTTGATGCCGACTCCCTCGATTTCCAGACGCTCCAAAAAGCTTCGGAGACTCGGCCGCCCGGTCCAAGCCCAACGGACGATCCGCTGCAGCCGCTCCCGCGGCGTTTCCACTACGCCGAGCCGATCGGCGCGAATCCGCTCGTCCCGTTTCCCTTTGCGCGTGCCCGGCATGACGATTTTGCCGGTTGCCGGGTCATATTGCGGACCCGGGGTGATGGTGAGGCCGAATGTACTCTCCAACTTCGCGATCCGGCGGGTGCTGATCAGATTTTCGTTTCGGCCCAGATAGAGGGACCCATTAATCGCGACGCGGCTCGCGACAATGTGGATGTGCTGACCGGCCGCGTCGTCATGCAGGATGTATACGCGCGGATTCCGCTCCGCAAAACCCATCCGGTCTAGATAATGATCAGCGATCTGCTCCCAGCGGGCCCGGCTCAGCTTTTCGCCCGCCGGCAACCGCAGACTGTTGTGCCAAACGGGTTTCTCGATATCGGGACGTAGCCGCCGGACCATCCCGAACTCGCGGCTCAGGGCGCGAACGGTTTGACCGGACATGTTCCCGCCGATGATCCGGCCCCGGCCGTTCTCGGTGGCGTAGTTGAGCAGCCCGCGAAATCCGGTGCCCCGCTTAATTTTCTGCATGCCTTTCATCGCGTCACCCGGGTTGTCCGGACGGGGGCTCGTCCGCCTCCCCGTCCTCATCCGGATCATCGAAAGGGCGCGTCAGGAGTTGCGTCCGGAGCGCTTCCACCGCGGCGCGGCAGGCTTCGATGCGCGGCCGATCGCCCCGCCCCAGGGCACGTGCCACCGTCGCCAGATTGCCGGCGACTTTCGCGAGCGCCGCCCAGGCTTCCCGGTTGATCTCGGGCGGCGGTGCGGGCGGGAGTCGGTCGAGCGCGGCCATCCGCAGCCACTCCCCCCGCTGAAAAGCCCCGCGTTTGCGCTCCAGCAGCTGGAGCTCGGCATCGTTGAGTCGGACGGAGACGCAGTGCGTCCGCTTCGCATCCTTGGGCAACGGGAGGGGGCCGCGGCGGGCGGTGCGATCAGGGGTGGATTCTTTCATTCGGAAACCGGATTGTTGTTTTTCGGAGCGGAGCGGAGAAAAACCGAGGGCAACAAGCGCTTCGCTTGTTAGCCCTCGCTCCTTACCTATAACTCCAGGGTAGGGGATAAACGTAAACGGACCTAGGTTTTCGGAAAACGAACGTACGGGGCGCTGCCCCTGTCGAGCGTGCGAAAGCCCCGTTTTTTCCGCTCGATGGGCGTGCGATTTCGGTCTCTTTTACGCGCCCTGCACGAGCGGAAAATTTCGGCACAAATACTTGCCTCGATTTGAGGTGCCGAAACGGCCCATTTTTTAGGCGCGGATCGAGCGCGAAAACGCGTCCTGTTTTGAGCCCGGGGAACGTGCATTTTTTGCCGCCTGAAAAAGGCGCTTTCTGCGGGCTTCAGAATGCAGCTTTTTTGATGGCTATCGCAGCGCTCTTTGACACTGCTTTTTGGGCCACTTCTGAACGCAAAAATTGACCGCTTTCCAGACCGGATTTTGGGCCTGTTCCCGAATGCCATTTCAGAGAGGTCACAAGGGCCGTTTTTATCGATCGTTTTCCGATGCCTCTTGACGTGGTCCCAGATGGCCGCAAAATCACGACTTTTGAGCTTCTAATTTGAAGTCCGTTTAACAGCATTTTTTGTGCACGCACGATCCCAGCTAATCCATTGATTCACCTGGGCTTTTGTGTCGTTTTTCAGATACCTTGAGCGCGCCATTCGGAACGCATTTTTCGGCGCCCTGAATCATGCTTTTTTGCTGTGCATCGGGCCGCTTCAAAAGCATCCCGAAAAAGCCGTTCTCGACGCCTCTTCCAGAGAGCGCAATTTCGCCGCTTGCAATGCCCAACTCTCGACCCGATTTCACCGCGCCTGTCGAGGACTCCTGTTCGAGGTTCTCGAAGAGCGAATTTCGGTACGCTTTTCGTGGGCGTTTTCGGTGCCGTGTTCAATGGCTTTTTCAAACGGCCGCTTTTGGGCCGTTTTTCCGGGAACAATATTGACGGGCGATTTCGCCACGGATGCTGCGCAACCCTTTTCCGGGTGCTGCCGGCACGCTGAAATTCGCGCGCCCTTGCCGCCGTGTGAAATAGCCCTTTGATGAAGGTGATTCACTCGAGCGTGATCTGAGGCGCTTGCACTTCGCGGGCTGGGCTGGATGTGCCGGCGACGCGGTGCACAGTGGGCAGGCTGGGATGATTGATGGACTCAGAGGAGAGGCTGCTGGCGGCGACCCACACCCGAATCAGACGATCCTAGAAGCCGGCAAGGGTAGTTGGAGCCACAGGGCAAACGGGAGACGGTTCGCGGCGTGCTTGGCCATCACGAGCGCCCGTTCCGCCGGCGTCAACACCCACGGGTCGAGGTCTTCAGAATCATCGGGCAGCATGGGGCGTTCGCGTCGAGGACTGCAAAACTCCTAAGTTTTGCAGTTTCAGCAGACTTCGACCGAAGCCGTGCGGACTCTGCCCCGCCCGATCTGCAGAAATAGGCTGCAAAACCCGGTCTTTTTGCAGTATCTTGCGCAGACCTTCTTCATTCCCCGCCCACGGCCATGGATTTCGGCTACGCCCGCGTCTCAACGACCGATCAGCACCTGGACCTGCAGCTAACGGCGCTACGAGCAGCCGGCTGTCAGCGGCTCTTCCACGAAAAACTCTCGGGCGCGCACGCCCGTCGGCCCGAGTTGGAGCGGCTGCTGGATCAGCTGCGCGAAGGCGATACCGTTGTCGTGTGGCGGCTGGACCGCCTGGCCCGCTCGACGCGGGACCTCCTGGAGCTCGTGGCGCGGATCGAACGCGCCGGCGCCGCGTTTCGCTCCCTGGCGGAACCCTGGGCCGATACCACCTCGCCTGCCGGCACGATGATCCTGACCGTCTTCGCCGGCATCGCCGAATTCGAACGCGCCTTGATTCGTGAACGCACCGGCTCCGGCCGCCGCCTGGCCCTCCAGAAAGGCATCCGCTTCGGCCGTCCCCAAAAGCTCACCGTGGACCAGCGCCGGCTCGCGTTGCGCCTGCTGGAGGAAGGTCAATCGGTGGGCGCGGTGGCGAAGTTGTTCAAGGTCCACGGCACGACCATTTACCGGCTCCGGCAAGCGCCGCCCGATTAAAGCTGAACCGTGAGGAGATGGATCTCATGACGCAAGAGGAGAAGGCCACGTCCATCCCGTCGCCGGGTTTGTTGCCGGGCGGGGGCGAGATGGGCGAACGGGTGCGGACCTTCGACTGGTCGAAGAGCCCGCTGGGTCCACCTGAGCACTGGTCTCCGGCACTCCGGATGGTCGTCCAGCTGCTGCTGGCGAACCGCTTCCCGATGATTCTCTGGTGGGGACCGGACTACATCCAGTTCTACAACGATCCCTACATCCCGATCCCCGGCCACAAGCACCCGCGCGCCCTCGGCCAAGCCGCGGCCGAATGCTGGTCGGAAATTTGGCCCGTCATCGGGCCGTTGATCGATACCCCCTTCCGCGGTGGCCCCGCCACCTGGATGGAGGATATCGAACTCGAGATCTACCGCCGGGGGTTTGTCGAAGAGACCCATTTCACCATTGCCTACAGCCCGGTGCCGGACGAGACCGTGGCCAGTGGCATCGGCGGAGTACTCGCGACTGTCCACGAAATCACCGGTAAGGTCGTGGGGGATCGGCGGGTCCAGATCCTGCGCGATTTGGGCGCCCGCGCCGCCGAGGCGCGCACCGCGGAGGATGCCTGCGCTATCGCCGCCGAGACCCTGGCCCACCATGCCCGGGACCTCCCCTTTGCATTGCTCTACCTGTTTGATTCGGACCGGCAGCAGGCGCGGCTCGCGGGCTGTGCGGGCGTGGCCGCAGGCGAAACGGCCAGTCCACTCGTCATCGACCTCAGGGATGCCGCCGTCGCGCACGCTCCCTGGCCCTTGTCGGCGGTCCTGCGCGATGAAGTCCTGCAGATCGTGGTGGGGCTGGCCGAGGTACTGGGCGGCTCGGTACCGCCCGGTCCCTGGACCGACGCCCCCCATACGGCAGTGGTCATCCCGATTCCCTCCACAAAGGCCCATGTCCCCGCCGGCTGCCTGGTCGCCGGCATCAGTGCCCGCCTGCAGTTCGATGCCGCGTATCGCGACTTCCTCAACCTCGTGGCCTCGCAGATCGCCACGGCCATCGCCAACGCCCGGGAGTACGAGGCCGAAAAGCAGCGGGCCGAAGCCCTGGCCGAGCTGGACCGGGCCAAAACCACATTCTTTTCCAACGTCAGCCATGAGTTCCGCACCCCGCTGACGCTGATGCTCGGACCGACCGAGGACGCTCTGGCCTCACCGGAGCAGTCCTTACACGGTGAAGAACTGGCCACGGTCCATCGGAACGCGCAGCGCCTGTTGAAGCTGGTCAATACGCTGCTCGACTTCGCCCGCATCGAAGCCGGCCGGATCGAGGCGAGCTATGAACCCGTCGATCTCGCGTCCCAGACCGCCGATCTCGCCAGCGTGTTCCGGTCTGCGCTGGAAAAGGCGGGTCTCCATCTGGTGGTGGATTGCCCGCCCCTGCCGGAGCCGGTCTACGTGGATCGGGACATGTGGGAAAAGATCGTGCTGAACCTCCTCTCCAATGCCTTCAAGTTCACCTTTGCGGGCACGATCACCATCGCCCTCCGGTGGCGGGGCGATCACGTTGAATTGGCGGTACGGGACACCGGAACCGGGATTCCACCCGAACAGCTCCCGCACCTCTTTGAACGCTTCCATCGCATCCCCAATGCCCGCGCCCGGACCCACGAGGGCACCGGCATCGGCTTGGCCCTGGTGAAGGAACTGGTGCGCTATCACGGCGGATCGATCGATGTCGCCAGCGCCGTGGATGAAGGCACGACCTTCACGGTGTCGATTCCGACGGGCTGCGCCCATTTACCCCATGACCGGCTCCAGGCGGCGCGGACCTTGGCGTCGACCGCTCTCGGGGCCCGACCCTACGTGGAAGAAGCACTGCGCTGGCTGCCGGACACCGAATCCTCCCTCGAAACCCGCCCCGAATCGGGTGTCCCGGCCGCCTTCGGGAACCCGGCGGAGGTCCTGGACCGAAGCGAACCCCTGGCGCGGGTCCTGGTGGCGGATGACAACGCCGATCTCCGTCGCTACCTGTGGCAGCTGCTGAGTCCCTATTGGACGGCCGAGGTGGTCCCCGACGGCGCGGCGGCGCTGGCAGCCATCCAACGTGAGCCGCCGGATCTGGTCGTGACGGACATCATGATGCCGGGGCTGGATGGTTTTGAATTGTTGCAGCGAGTCCGCGCCGATCCCGCGACGCGGGAGCTGCCGGTGATCCTGCTCTCGGCCCGGGCGGGCCAGGAGGCCCGGGTCGAAGGCCTCGCAGCCGGGGCCGACGACTACCTCGTCAAGCCCTTCTCCGCCCGCGAATTGGTGGCACGCGTGGAGGGCATTCTCAAGTTGGCGCGTCTGCGGCGCGAGATCACCGCGGCCATCCGCGACAACGAGGAGCGGCTGCGCTTTGCCCTGGAAACCAGCCATACCGGCGCTTGGGACCTGGACCTGGAGAATCACTCTGCGTTTCGCTCCCTCGAGCACGACCGGATCTTCGGCTATGAGCAACTCCTGCCCGACTGGACGTACGAGCAATTTCTCGCGCATGTGTTGCCGGAGGACCGCGCGGCCGTGGATAGTGCCTTCCAGGCGGCCACGGCAGCGGGCCGCGACTGGAGTTTCGAATGCCGCATCCGCCGCGCCGACGGCGCCCTTCGCTGGATTTGGGCGGCCGGGCGACACCGCGTGAGTCCGGCCGGCGACCGGCGCCGGATGGCGGGCATCGTGCAGGACATCACCGACCGGAAACGGGCGGAACAGCAGTGTCAGGAGCACTATTAAATTGACCCACGTCAGCAACTGAAAACTGACCCACCTCACGTAATCTTCGGCCCTTTTGCAGGGGCCATGTTGACCGTTGAGGAACAAGTGGAAATCAAAATATTGGCCCGTCAGGGTATGAGCATTCGGGAGATCTCCCGGCAACTGCAGGTGTCGCGGAACACGGTGCGCCGCTATTTGCGGGATATTGCGGCCGCGCGGCGCAAACCGCGCCCCCGCCGCCCCCACAAACTGGATCCCTATCGGGACTATATCGAGCAGCGCCTCCGGGCGGCGCACCCGGTCTGGCTGCCGGCGACGGCGCTGTACCGGGAGATTGCCCTCCTCGGGTATTCCGGCGGCCTCTCGCGCCTGCGCCATCTGATGCGCGGCTTGCGTGTCGTCCGCCCGGAGGATCCGGTGGTCCGCTTCGAGACCGCCGCCGGCCAGCAGCTGCAGTGCGACTGGGTCGTTTTCCGCCGTGGCCCCTACCCGCTATCGGCATTTGTGGCCACCTTGGGCTGGTCGCGGGCCAGCTACGTGGAGTTCGTCACCGATGAGAAGCTGGAAACCTTGCTGGCCTGCCATGAACGGGCGTTCGAATGCTTCGGCGGCGTGCCGCGGGAAGTGCTCTACGACAACATGAAGACCGTCGTGTTGGCCCGGGACGCCTACGGCCCCGGGGCGCATCGGTTCCAACCGGCCTTTCTGGACTTTGCCGGCCACTACGGCTTCGTGCCGCGGCTCTGCCGGCCCTATCGCGCGAAGACCAAAGGCAAGGTCGAACGCTTCAACGGGTACTTGCGGCGCAGCTTCTACAATCCCTTGGCCTCGCGTCTGGCGCAAGAAGGCTTACGCCTGGATGTCGAGACCGCCAATGTCGCCGTGCGGACGTGGCTCCACGAGGTCGCCCATCGCCGGATCCATGGCAGCACCGGGCAGGTCCCCCAGGCGCAACTCCAGCTCGAACGGCCGGCGTTGCAAGCGCTGCCGCCGCCGTATCGGGGGCAACTGCCTGCGACGGCGACCCCGTCCACGCGTTCGCCGGATCGGACTCGCTTCAGCCAGCAGCCCTTGCAACATCCCTTGAGTGTGTACGAGCAGCTCTTTCCGGAGGGACGCTAATGGAATTGCAGCATCAACGCATTCACGACCTCTGCACCCACCTGAAGTTGGAGACCCTGGTGGAGGTCTATCCGCAACTCGCCGCTAAAGCGGTGGCGAATCAACTGACGTTTGCCGACTTTCTCGAGAGCCTGCTCAAAACGGAACTGGCCACCCGGCAAAGCCGATCGCGCCAGATGCTGGCCCGGATCGCCGGGTTTCCGGTCATTAAAACCCTCGAGCAGTTCGACTTTACCGCGGCCCACGGGGTCAACAAGAAAGTCCTCCAGGAGCTATCCGGGCTGGCGTTTCTCGAGCGCGCTGAGAATCTCGTGTTCTTGGGGCCCTCGGGCGTTGGGAAAACCCATCTGGCCATCAGCTTGGGGTATCTCGCTACCCAGGCCGGGTTCAAGACCCGGTTCGTTACGGCCGCCGACCTGATGCTGACGATGGCGGCAGCCCAACGTCAGGACCGGCTGGCGGATTTCATACGCCGGCACGTGATCAGCCCGCGGCTCTTGATCATTGATGAGATCGGCTATCTCCCCCTGGCGCGGGAGCAGGCCAATTTGTTCTTCCAGATCATCGCCAAGCGCTATGAGAAAGGCTCCTTGCTGTTGACCAGCAACTTACCGTTCGGCCAGTGGGACCAAGCCTTCGCCGGCGACACCACGCTGACTGCGGCTCTGCTGGATCGGCTCCTCCACCATGCCCATGTATTTCAAATCAAAGGAGACAGCTACCGACTTAAGGATCAACGCAAAGCCGGCATCATCCAAGCCCGCCCCCTGGCGGCCATGACCGAGGTGGGTCAATTCTAAGTTGCTGATCACCAACCGACGTGGGTCAGTTTGAAGTTGCTGTTGACAGCAGATCCAGAAGGCCAGCGAACAACTGCGCGAAGCAGACCAGCGCAAGGATGAGTTCCTGGCCATGCTCGCCCATGAGCTGCGTAACCCCTTGGCGCCGATTCGCAATGGCGTCGAGGCTTTCCGCCGGGTGTGCGAGCCGAACCCGATGAAGGACCGGCTGCTCGACATGCTGCAGCGGCAGGTGACCCATCTGACCCATTTGGTCGACGACCTGTTGGACATCTCCCGCATTACCCGCGGCAAGATCGAACTGAAAAAAGAACGCCTCGACGTGTCGGCCGTCGTCGACCAGGCCATCGAGATCACCCGCCCCGAGATCGAAGCTAAGCAGCACGAACTAGCCGTGACCCTGCCGCCAGGGCCGGTGTGGGTCGAGGCGGACCCCGTCCGACTCACCCAGGTGCTGGCGAATCTCCTGAACAATGCCGCCAAGTACATGGAGCCCGGCGGGCACATCCGCATCTCCGTTGAACCGAATCGCGATCAGGTCCACATCCGGGTTTGCGATCAGGGTATGGGCATCGCCGCGGACATCCTGCCGCACGTGTTTGATCTGTTTACGCAAGCCGAGCGCACGCTCGACCGCGCCCAGGGTGGACTCGGCATCGGCCTGGCCCTGGTCCAGCGTTTGGTGGACTTGCACGGCGGCACGGTGACCGCTGACAGTGCCGGACTCGGGTATGGAAGCGAGTTTGTCGTGCACCTCCCGGTGTGCGTCGAAAGTCTCGGCGAGAATCACTAGCCGAGAGGACAGCCGCTTAAATGGCACCTGGTGACAGAGCTGTTGGGTTTACCCCTAGTTCCGACGAACGGCCGCTCCCCAGGGTTCAGGCCGATTTACCCGGCTGTCCCGCTGGGGGTTCCGGTGAGACCTTTTTCGGCCGCCGTTTCGGAGTGGAAGAAACGCCGGCCTTTTTGCGACGCGGAGCGAGGAGTTTTTTCAGTTCGGTTTTCGTGACGCCACGAATGCCCCGGCGGGTCGCAAGCGCAATGACTTCTTCGAATGTTCCACCGCTCGTGATGATCCGTTTCGCTTCCGGCCGGAACCGGCGCAAAGCCGTGCTCCGATTCGGGAACTGGGACACCCACAGGGGCGGCAGGGCCCGCAGCGCGGCCAACGCGCTCTTAAGCTGTGCAACCGTACAGACAAACCGTGGTTGGCGAGGCAAAAACGACTCCGGACGTTGAGGAAACCCTGCCCCCAGGGTATCGCAGGAACGTCGAAAAGCAGCGCCTTTCCGGGAAATTCTCAAGGTGCGGGCCGGCATCGCCTCCAAAATGGAGGCGCGTCGCCGCGAGCTCACCGATGGGTCGTCGATAACCGGCGGGTAGGTCTTTCGGGCGTAGCTTTCGGCGGCCATGGGAATGGATCGTGTGCCGATGCTGTATTCGGGTTGATAGATCGTCTCGGGTCCATTTTCAGAACCGTTGGGGCGAACAATGCTCGGCTCGCCAGGCTTCGAGCCGTTGGCGGTTGTCGCCATCAATTGCCGGTAACCCTCCGATCCTCTTGTTGAGAACCTCGGGATGAAGAATTCCCCGATCCAGCAGACTCCTGACGAGGGCCCGATCCTCGGCATTACCTGCGTGGAGCCAGGCGGCGGCCTGGTCATGGGGTTCCACGCAGTAGCCGGGGCCGTCGATCCGCCAGCCCTGCAGCCGGATCAGACGGATCTCCCAGCCGGCGGGCAGGCTCATTGCATTGCGAGGCACACCTTGGGCGTAATACCCCCAGTAGCGGTGAAAGACCGAACCTTCGCCGATGGCGCCATCAATGAACAGCCCCAGCCGCGGTGCTGCGAGGCGATCGATCGCCGCCCCTGTGGCAAGCGCCACCCGTTCCGGAACAGGGTCCATCACGCCCAGGAGTGCTTGATGCCCGAACACCACGAGCTCGGCGTGGGGCATTGGGCTGCCGATGGCGGCGACGACGCGGAGGAGATGTGCCAGTGGGTCTTTCGTCATGGGTCCTCCAGGCAGCCTTCAGCCGCCGTCCCCGGTGTGGAACTTCGAGGCCCGATGGATGCCGTCGGGACCGATGAAGAGGCCGCGGCGACGGAACGCCACCGGGCTGTTGGCGAGCAGCAGGGTACGCACCCGGCGTCCCGCTTTTTCCGGGTACCAGGCACCCTCGAGGAAGCGCTCCGGCTCGTAAACCCAGTCCGGCGGGCCGAGCGCGTAGTCTTCGCAGAGCTGTTCGGCGATTCCGGCGACATAGGCGTCCAGAAACGGCCAGGGCGTCGGCGGCGGCGCCTCGGCGATCATGCCGCTCCGCTGGTCCGCGGAGCGGGCCAGGTAAAACCGGTCCAGCCAGTTGCGGAGCGCCAGGCCGAATTCGCGCCGATCGTGACGATTGACGGCGACGGCATCGGCCAGCCGGGCGCTGTCCCAGGCATCGTCCGCTGCGAGGCCAGTGCCGGCAGCCGGCGCGGAGGACAGACCGTCGGTTGCCGGCCGATATTCGAGCTCGGGCCGCTCGACCGGCGAAATCTCGCTGCCGCAGATTAGAGCTTTCCCGAACCGGCGGTACAGGGTACCGGGCGCGAAGAGGCGCAGCACCGGATCACCGCCTCCATTGGCTAGGGACAGAACCCGGCGGAACGGGTGGTCGGCCTCTTGGATCACGGTCAGGACGGCCTTTAAACCGTCTACAGCCCAGCCCGCCGGCAGGCCGCGCGCCGCCGCCACCTGGGCGGCGAGCAACTGGAAATCCGCCTCGCCGTCCCGAACCGCGACGGTTACGTTCCGGGGTTCGTAGCGCAGTTCGAAGCTCAGGAACCGGAACGGTTGGGCGGGTTCGATCAGGACCTCGAGCCGGAGATTCCGCGCGGCGGCCAAGTCCGCCAGGGGGCGGAAGATCTCCCGGACGTCGTCGTCAAATCCGCTAGTCATCGGTCGCCCACGCGGTTTGAATCACGTTAATCCTATCCAGCCCGATCCATCGAAAGGTTGAATGTCCAAGGGCACTCGGAGGAAAGGGGGCCGCATCTTCAATCCATGCGGGCCGCGTCCGATCCCTTGCCACCGGCGCGGCCCGCCGCCTGCTCGGCAATCGCCTCGATCTGCGCCAGAACCCACGTGCCCCCGACACACTCGGACAGCATGCCCAGCGCCCGCTGCCGAAAGTCCTCGACCGGGATGTTGCAGCGTTCGATCAGGCTAAGAATATCCGCATAGTCCTGCGGGCCGGCGGCCGTGAGCTTGAACACGGCCACGTCGAGCGGCGTCAGCACCTTGAGCACGAGGCAGCGGTTTTCATTGCCGATCCCGGTCCATTCGACCGCGTCCGCGATGGCATCCCGGTGCAGCAGCAGCCGGTCCGGGCGGTCCTTCGGTCGCAAGCTTAAGGTCGCCGGGCGGCCGTCGGCGCGGACGTAATCCTCCCGCAGGTCGTCCCAGGGCAGCAGCACTCGCCGCTCAAACGACACGTCCAGAATGGGCGGATCGCAGATCCCGCCGTAAAAGTTCACCGCCAGTCCGTCGACCAGAAACAACTCGATCGGCGGTCCAAAATAGTAGTTCCGGAAAAACTCCCGGTCGATCCGGTCCAGCAACGTCCGGATCGCCTGTTCCAGATTCGGGTCGAGGGGCGTGGATGCCATGGTTCAATGACCTCGGGGTGATTCGTCATCGATCAGGAAAAGCCCGAGAAAGCCGCCTCGATACCCGAGGTATCCTCGAATCACCGACCAGTGCCTCCTGGAGCGCTCGGTTAGGGCCCGGCCAATCATGACGATGTGTTCCGGCGAGACCCTTGGAATGAGCCGGGACAAATCCGGCGCCTCCAGCATCGATAAAACCCGGATGATATCCATGTGGTGGCGCGGGCGCTTGCTGCCCAGGCGGGGATTTAGGCAATCCTCCGCCTTGAGGATGAGGAGAGGCGCCAACGCCGCACAGCGAACTCCCTCGATCCGAATCACCGCATTTGCGACTTCGTCGAACGACACGGCTCGACCGGCGTGCTCCTGGCCCCGGAAATCGAATGGCCCGCCGCTGCCCGGCAATAACAGCTGCTTTCGGCCCCGAGGCCTCACGGTCGTAAATTTATCGTCATCGCGCCACGCGGCAAAGGCCGCAAGCGGAAGGTAGGTCTCGCCTTCGTTGGCGGTTGCCGGCGATGGAGGGGCCGCGACAGGCCTGGCGTACTGGTCGATGGCGAGACTTCCAAGCAGGATGATCCCCAGGCCTGCTCTTCCATCAGGCGGCGGGAAAACCCCGTCGGGTGCCAGGACGTTCTGCCCTCAGCGAATCCCTAAACTCCGACCTGCTCACCAACTTCCTCGCCCGCATGATTCGGCCTTCGCGGAAAACCTGCCCGCTTGGCGGTTCTCGACAAGGTCCCACACCTCACCGTTCCGCCGCCGGGTCGTGGTCGCCGGTCCGCGCCAGGCCGCGCGGGCCGAATCCATGGCGCCGGGTTTGTCAGGAAGGAGCGGCAAAGGGGATGCCGCCAGCCTTCCAGAGAAGGAAGACCGAATCCTTCGGAGAAGCGCAACCGGCGCCTAGGCCGCGCGGCGCCGCGCCCGGAATTTCAGCCATAGCCCGAGCCCCTCCAGGCTTTTCCCCAGGAGAAACAGGCCGCCGAGAACCAGAACGATTTTTACGATCCAGCCCATGCAGAAGGCAAAACCCCAACCGATGGCAATGCCCATCAGCAGCCCGAGGTACTCCGCGATGAGGAACGGCAGGGCCACGAAAGTGACTGCGCCGAGGATCCGGAGAGTCCAGAAACCGTGATCCAATGGGAAAAACACCGCGGCGCTGATCCCCTTCTTGATAGCGATTAACAGGTACGTGAGGCCCACCATGGGCGAGAAGCCCACCAGTTCTGCCTTTTTCCTGAACGTCAGCAGTTCGTAGGGGGGCGCAACCTGCTTGGGAAAGAGCAGCATTTTCGCCAGCGGGGCCATGAACACATGGCCACCGAAATAGTCATCGATCCCCACTGCCACCCCGACCAGGCAGGCAATCGCGCCGACCTGCTGACCGGTCCGGGTCGCGGCGAGCCGGAACAGAATGACCCAGGGCAAAACCACCAAATGGGCAATGGCTTCCAACGGTGACATGGCAAATCCTCCGCGAAGAGAAGAAGCAGGGACAGGGGAATCAGACCAGAATGAACACTATAGATTGTAGTCCTTTAGTGTTCGTCTTGGCCAGATATCTCTTTTGCCGAGAGAGACCGGATGGACATCAACATGGCGTTTGCCAGGGCCCTGCGGCGGATTCGCAAGGCCCGGAACTTGACGCAGGAAGACTTTGCGACGGTGTCCAGCCGCACCTATGTCAGCACCCTGGAACGCGGGCTCAAGAGCCCGACACTGGAGAAGATGGACGAACTGGCGGAGGTTCTCGGCGTCCACCCGGCGCTCCTCGTCATCTTGACCTATCTCGAAGCGGCGCGCCCTGGAGATCCCGAACAGTTGCTGGAAAGGCTTCGTGACGAACTAGGGAAGCTGCCGGTAGAGCCAATGGGCGGCGTTGCCCATCATTCACCCCAGGAGGTGGAGTGAATGGGCGGACATCACATGGATTTAAGAGAGCGTTCCACGTATCCGTCCGCGTAAAAAGCAATCGCGATTTACTAAAAGGCTTTCAGCCTTACCACCTGTCACACCGGCCGGCTCCGACTAGCAGAGAGTCGGGGGGCGCCAGCCCACGCCATCGAACCATTTGTTGCCAAACAATCACACATATAATACAAATTTAGGCAGCTAGTTCGCTTGGCCTGCCAATCAGCTTTACAGTGCAGGCTGATGATGCAGTATGACGAACGGATTCCAATGGATCATCCGCACGGAGTTGGCGGGTTTTGATTGGGGATGGGGGTCCATTGAGCAAAAAGGCTCTGAGCGAATCGGATATCTGCGCCAAATACATTACGCCCGCCGTCATTCAAGCCGGCTGGGATGAAGCGACGCAAATTCGCCGCGAAGTCTCGTTCACGAAGGGGCGCATCATTGTCCGTGGCCGGCTGGTCACCCGCGGCAAGGCCAAGCGCGCCGATTACGTCCTTTACTACCAGCACTTCCCCATTGCGCTGATCGAAGCCAAGGACAACACCTGCGCCGTTGGCGACGGCATGCAGCAAGCCTTGGATTACGCCGTGACCCTGGCGATTCCTTTTGTCTTCGCCTCCAACGGTGATGCCTTTGTTTTCCACGACCGCACCGGCCGAAGCACGCAGCCGGAAACCACCTTGCCGCTGGAAGCGTTTCCCAGCCCTTCGAAACTGTGGGCGGAGTACCGCGCTTGGAAGGGGTTAGCGGACGAGCAGGAAAAGATTGTTCTCCAGCCTTACTTTGATGAGGGCGGGGGCAAGGAGCCGCGCTACTACCAGCGCAATGCGATTAACGCGGTCGTCGAAGCCATCGCGAAAGGGCAAAACCGCCTTCTGCTGGTCATGGCGACCGGGACCGGTAAGACTTACACGGCGTTTCAGATCATCTGGCGCTTGTGGAAGGCCCAGCAGAAGAAGCGCATTCTGTTTCTGGCGGACCGCAATGTCCTGGTCAACCAGACCATGGTCAACGATTTCCGCCCCTTCGGCGCGGCGATGGCTAAGCTCAGCACCCACGCCAGAACGATCGAGCGTGCCGACGGTAGCACCGAAGTCCTCACCACCGCCCTCGATTCCGGCCGCCGCATCGATTCCTCTTACGAAATCTACCTGGGGCTCTACCAAGCCATCACCGGTCCCGAGGAGCGGCAAAAGCTCTACCGCGAATTCTCGCCGGGCTTTTTCGACCTCATCGTGATCGATGAATGCCACCGCGGCAGCGCCGCCGAGGATTCCGCCTGGCGGGAAATCCTGACGCATTTCTCGGGGGCCACTCAAATCGGTCTCACCGCCACGCCGAAGGAAACCGAGTACGTTTCCAACATCCACTATTTCGGCCCGCCGATTTACACCTACTCGCTCAAGCAGGGTATTCGCGACGGCTTCCTCGCGCCCTACAAGGTCATCAAGGTCCATCTGGATATAGACGTGGAGGGCTACCGGCCCACGGCCGGGGAAATCGACGATTACGGCCACGAGATCGAGGACCGGATCTACAACCAAAAGGATTTCGATCAGAACCTGGTGATCGACACGCGGACCCGGCGCGTCGCGCAGTGGGTCTCCGAGTACCTGAAGCAGAGCGGTGATCGCCTGCAGAAAACCATTGTCTTTTGTGTCGATACCGAGCACGCCGCACGCATGCGCCAAGCGCTCATCAACGAGAACGCGGATCTCGTCCAGAAGAACGACCGCTATGTCATGCGGATCACCGGCAACGATAAGGAGGGCACGGATCAAATCGATAACTTCATCGATCCGGAATCCCCCTATCCGGTGATCGTCACGACGTCACGGCTGCTGTCCACGGGCGTGGATGCCCAAACCTGCCGCCTGATCGTACTGGACCGGGAAGTCGGCTCGATGACCGAATTCAAGCAGATCGTCGGGCGCGGCACCCGCGTCCACGAAGACACCCGCAAGTATTACTTCACCCTGATCGATTTCCGCGGAGCCACGAATCATTTCGCCGACCCGAATTTCGACGGCGAGCCGGTGCAAATCTACGAGCCCGGCGAAGACGATTCGGTCACGCCGCCCGATGACCAGCCACCGCCGACCGAGGAGGGCGACGAACCCTTGCCGCCAGAACCCGGCCCGGATGAAATCATCGTGGATGAGCCTGTCGTGATTGAGTTGCCGCCGGAGGGAATCCACGAGCCGCCTGCCAAGTTTTATATCAAGGGCAAGCCGGTCGCCGTGCTGACGGAACGGATCGAGTATCTCGACGAGAATGGCCGCTTGGTCACGGAATCCTTGCGGGATTACAGCCGCAAGGCGATTCGCCAACAGTACGCCAGCCTGGATCAGTTTCTGCGGCGCTGGAAATCCGCCGAGCGCAAGGACGCCATCATCAAGGAATTGGCGGAAGAAGGCTTGCTGCTCGATCCGCTGCTGGAAGAAGTCGGCAAAGACCTCGACCCCTTCGATCTCATCTGCCACATCGCCTTCGATCAGCCGCCGCTGACCCGGCGCGAGCGCGCCAACAATGTCCGCAAGCGGGATGTGTTTACCCAGTACGGACCGCAAGCCCGCGCCGTGCTGGAAGCCTTGCTGGCCAAGTACCAGGACGAAGGACTCGTATCCGGCCTCGATAATGTGCGGATTTTGGAAATCCCGCCGTTCAACGGGATGGGCACGCCGATCCAGCTGGTGAAGGCATTCGGGAGCAAAGCCGGCTTCGAAAACGCGGTACACGAACTCCAAGACGCTTTATATCGAGAGGAAGGGGGGAGGGGACCTTGAGATTTTCGCCCATCCGCATTCCGGTCCGGCTGGTCGACGGTCAATGGGAGTATTTCTATGGGGGGCCATTGCCGATTCACGACGGCACGGTGGGTGAGCTGATCATCGACAAATCCGCCATCAAGAACAAGGCGTTCCTCGCCCATCTGAAGGAGACGCGCGAGCACAAGATTTTGGAGGTCGACACCGCCCTGCTCGTATGCCTGACGATCAAGCCATCCCCCGAGCTCAGTGCCGAGCTCAAGGCACGGCTGATTCCTAGGACCGACAGCAGTATCGTGTTGGGCTCCGATTACCATGAGCCCCCTCGGTCGCCCTATACCCAATTTGTAAGAATTAGCATTGGCCCGCCCACCGAACAGCAACTCAAGGTTCGCCCCTCGGCAGAAGGTGGCATTTGGCTGCACGTTCAGGGCTTGCAGCCGAAGGCGCTCACCACCAGTGGGGTCAAGATCCCTGACTTGATTTCCAAAGAGCCGCTGGAAAGTCTTAATCACGCCTTTACGCGCTTGTCCGAGGCATTCGAACCGTGGCGGCAATCGCATACGGGAAATATCTATGACCGCATTCTTTACCAAGAAAAGAACCAACGCTGGTATCCCTTGAGCGTGCTGCGCAATGCCGCCATCGCCAGAGATGAACACGAACTGATTCGGGAGCGCTGGGCTCAATGGGCCCAGCAACTGGAGTTTGATTTTTAGTCTGTATGTCCGCTCGTAATACCGTTAAATCCATCCAGGACATCATGCGCCAGGATGTGGGCGTCGATGGCGACGCCCAACGCCTTTCCCAGCTTTGCTGGATGTTCTTCCTCAAAATCATCGACGATCAGGATCTGCAATTGGAGGTCATGCAGGATCGCTATGTCTCGCCGATCCCGCCGGCTTTGCAATGGCGCAGCTGGGCCGCCAATCCGGAGGGCATGACCGGCGAAGCCTTGCTGAACTTCATCAACGGCGAGTTGTTTCCCACCCTCAAGGAGTTGCCCGGCATCGGCAACAGCGCCAACCGCGCCCGCGTGGTCCGCAGCGTCTTTGAAGACGCCTACAACTACATGAAGTCCGGCCAGCTGATGCGGCAGGTGGTCAACAAGATCAACGCGGTCGACTTCAACGACCTGTCGGAACGCAAGCACTTCGGCGACATCTACGAGCAGCTGCTCAACGATCTGCAGAGCGCTGGCAATGCGGGGGAGTATTACACCCCCCGCGCGGTCACCGCGTTTATGGTGGATCGCATCGACCCCAAGCCGGGCGAAGTGCTCTTCGATCCGTCCTGCGGCACCGGCGGCTTTTTGACCTGTTCGATCCGCCACATGCGCGACCGCTACGTGAAGAAGGTCGAGGACGAACAAACCCTGCAGGCGAGCCTCCGGGCGGTGGAGAAAAAGCCGCTCCCGCACATGCTGTGCGTGACCAATATGCTGCTGCACGGCGTCGAAGATCCCAGCTTCGTGCGCCACGACAACACCCTGGCGCGGCCGTACATTAGCTACGGGCAATCGGACCGGGTGGACGTCATCCTCACCAATCCGCCCTTCGGCGGGCGGGAGGAGGACGGCATCGAATCCAACTTTCCGGCCCATTTCCGCACCAAGGAAACCGCCGATCTGTTCCTGGCGCTGTTCATCCGCCTGCTGAAGCCGAATGGCCGGGCCGGCATCGTTTTGCCGGACGGCTCGCTGTTCGGCGAAGGGGTGAAAACCCGCCTGAAGGAGCATCTGCTCGAAGAATGCAATCTGCACACGATCGTGCGACTACCGAATAGCGTGTTCAAACCCTACGCCAGCATCGGCACCAATCTGCTGTTTTTCGAGAAGGGCGAACCGACCCAGGAGGTCTGGTTCTACGAGCATCGGGTACCGGAGGGGCAGAAGGCTTACTCCATGACTAAGCCGATCCGGGTCGAGCACCTGCAAGGCTGCATCGATTGGTGGGGCGGGATGGACAGGGCCGGGCGGCAACCCACCGACGTGGCCTGGAAGGTCACACGGGAGGAAATCAAGGCGCGCAATTACAACCTCGATTTCAAGAACCCGCACAACGTCGCCGACGATCACGGCGATCCGCGGGAGATTCTCGCCCAGCTGGAACAGGACGAATTGAAAACCGCCCAGTTGCGCGACCAGCTCAAGGCGATTCTGGCGGAGGCGCTGCTGCGATGACCGCCGTCAGTCCCACCGATTTCTCGGAAATTACGCAACTAATTGCCACGGCCCGGCAACGGGCGGTGCAGGCGGTGAATACCACCCTGATCGACCTCTATTGGCAGGTGGGCCAGATCATCAGCCGCAAGGTCGCGGCATCCGAGTGGGGCGACGGCGTAGTGGCGCAGCTCGCCGAACATCTCGCCCGAACCCAGCCCGGACTGCGGGGCTTCACCCGCCCGAACCTGTTCCGCATGCGCCAGTTTTACGAGGCTTATCGGGACGAGGAGAAAGTCTCGGCACTGCTGAGACAATTACCCTGGACTCATAATCTCATCATCCTCAACCAGAGCAAACGCCCGGAAGAGCGCGAGTTCTACCTGCGTCTGGCGATCCGTGAACGCTGGAGCAGCCGCGAACTGGAACGCCAGCTCAAAGCTGCGCTGTTCGAGCGCAGCGTGCTCCAACCGGCAAAAGTCTCGGCAGCGCTGAGACAAACCCATCCCGACGCCCTGGGCATCTTCAAGGACAGCTACCTGGTCGAATTTCTCGACCTGCCGCAAGGCCATGCCGAAGCCGATCTGCATCGCGGGCTTCTCCAACGACTGAAGGACTTTCTGATCGAGCTGGGCCGGGATTTCTGCTTTGTCGACAGCGAATTCCCGCTGCAAGTGGGCGGGCGAGATTTCGCGCTCGATCTGCTGTTTTTTCACCGCGGCCTGAATTGCCTGGTGGCCATCGAATTGAAGGTTGGGCGCTTTGAGCCGGAATATTTGGGCAAGCTGGAGTTCTATCTCGAAGCCCTGGACCGCGACGTCAAAAAGCCCCACGAGCGCCCCGCCATTGGGGTGTTGCTCTGTGCTAGCAAAGACGACGAGGTCGTGGAATACGCGCTCAGCCGCAGCCTGTCACCGGCGCTGATCGCCGAATATCAGACCCAGTTACCCGCCAAAGCGTTACTGCAGGCCAAGCTGCACGAGTTCTATTTGCAGAACGCGCCCGACGGTAACCAGGAAGACAAGGCAGGGGAGGGCGCATGAATCCGGCTCAACTCCTGAAGCATTTCGATCGCATCAGCGAAGCGCCGGATGCGATTCCGCGATTGCGGCGCTTTATTTTGGATTTGGCGGTACGCGGGAAGTTAGTAGAGCAGGATCCGAATGACGAGCCGGCGGCAGAGTTGCTGAAACGGATTCAGATGGAAAAGCCGCCTTTGGTGAGAGGGAGAAACCAACTGAACTCAGCATGGATTATCCCAACAAAAAAAACGGCTGCGCCTTTCGCCATCGCACCATCTTGGATATGGGCATCATTCGGCGACATAACTATTTCCCGTGATGGTGAGCGTATCCCAGTATCAAAAGAAGAGCGAAACGGCCGAGCTAAAAACTTTGATTACTACGGGGCCTCTGGCATTATCGATAAGATCGACGATTATTTGTTCGATAAACCGTTACTCCTTATTGCGGAGGATGGCGCAAATCTCATTAATCGTTCGACACCGATCGCTTTCATCGCACGTGGGAAATACTGGGTAAATAATCATGCCCACGTAATAGACGGGATATCAGAGGATTTCCTACGCTATCTTGAGCTCTTCATCAACGCGATTGATCTGAAGCCGTATATCACTGGTACGGCACAACCGAAGATGAATCAGGCAAAGATGAACAGCATTCCTGTTGCCCTTCCACCCCTCGCCGAACAACATCGCATCATCGCCAAAGTCGATGAACTGATGGCGCTCTGCGACCAGTTGGAAGCAGCGAAAACCGACCGGGAGCAACGCCGCGACCGATTGGTGGCGGCCAGCCTGCAACGGCTGAATCACCCCGCCGAAGACGCAGAAACCTTCCGCGAGGATGCCCGCTTTACGTTCAATCACCTTCCGCGGCTCACCACCCGTCCGGACCATATCAAACAACTGCGGCAGACGATTTTGAATTTGGCGGTTCTCGGGCGACTTGTCCCGCAAAATATAAGAGATCAACCTGGCTCTGAACTCCTCAAAAATATCCAACTGACCTGCAAGAATAAACGGAAAAACGCAATCCTCGATGTTGCTGAACTCAAAATTCCGCTTCCAGATATTCCGTCAAACTGGACGTGGGCTGTTGTCGATCAGGTAGCCAGCGACGACCCAAACGCAATAACTGATGGACCTTTCGGCGCAAATCTAAAAACCGAGCACTACATAACCAAACCAGGCTATCGAGTTATTAGACTCCAAAACATAGGGCGAGGAACATTCCACGAGGAGCACCGCTCATATATTGAACAGTCGCGATTTAATAATCTTGAAAAGCACCATGTTTATACCGGCGACTTAGTTGTTTCTGGTTTAGTTGATCCTTTTATTCGATGCTGCGAGGTCCCGACAAATCTTGGACCAGCTTTAGTAAAAGCAGATTGCTACCGGTTTTCGGTTCACCCGCTGATATGCTCACGTTTTGCCTTGCATTATCTGAATTCAACAATCGCTCAAGAATTTGCATCTACTCACAATCACGGAATGACGCTCACTCGTATTGGGCTTGGGAACTTTCGCAGGATACCTTTTCCGCTACCACCACTCCACGAACAACACCGCATCGTGGCCAAAGTCGATGAACTGATGACCATCTGTGACCAACTGAAAAGCCAGATCGAAATAACCGAATCTGACAACCGCCGCCTATTGGAAGCCATACTGCAAGAAGCTCTGGCACCAGCATTGGAAGATGCAGCATAACCACCGATACTAAAGCTGAGCATCAAGCAATATTCGGCAAAATCATCCCCATTGGCCGCAACAATCTAATACCCGTGTTCACTTCAGAAAAGTGCTGGCATTTGGTCCAGTAAAAAGATAACTAGAATAGTCGTGTTTGTTCATCGATACGTTAGAAAACTCTCGAGCAACACTGAGGAAGAGCGAGAGAATCCGCCCATCATCCTCAGTGATTTACGAAATCTTTCCGCATGGGCGCTACTGGGTGAGCCAGGGGCGGGAAAATCAGAGGCATTCAAAATGGAGGCTGAAGCGGTCGGAGGGTGCTGTCTGCGTATTGATGAATTTGTCGAGTTTGGTTTGGACGCCCCATGGAAAGGCAAGCCCCTATTCCTCGATGGTCTCGATGAGGTTCGCGCAGACTGCGACCGCTTGCTGTTGAAGGTTCAGAAGGCACTGCGGGATCTCGGAAGACCGCCTTTCCGAATTGCCTGTCGGGCTGCAGACTGGCAGGGTCTTATAGATACAGAAGATTTAAAGTCGGCCTCGCCCAATGGCCAACTGAAAGTCTACGTCCTGGAGCCGTTACGGGAAGCTGACATTCTTGCCATCCTCCAAAAAAATCATGACATAACTGATCCAGATAACTTTATTAAGGAAGCGCATAAACGCGGGATTGCCGACCTTCTTGAGAATCCGAAGGCGTTAGAGCTGCTGGCCCTCGCAATCAAAGGCGGTCAATGGCCTCAATCCCGTGCAGAGACCTTTCAGCTCGCCTGCAGCAAGCTCGCAACAGAGCATAACCGACGTCACCGCTTAAAATCCGAAGTTAAGGTGGTTTCCGATGTCCAAATCCTCGAATCTGCGGGGTACTTAGCAGCGGCATTGCTGTTATCAAACAAGACCGGTATTGCACTCGACCCTGATCTAAGCAATGACCATTACCCGACCCTGAAAGACTACGCGCCACCGAATCTCGACATTGCTGAGCGCGCAGTTCGCAGCATGTTGTTTCGTCCAGCCGGCGCAAAAGAAGAACGCCTCATTCCAACTCATCGGAGTGTTGCTGAATACCTTGCGGCCGTTTGGCTTGCCCAGCAGATCGATCAATACAAGCTCCCTTTGAAGCGCGTGCTCAATCTCCTACTAGGGCGAGATGGCCGTACCGTTGCGGGTCTTCGTGGCCTCTATGGTTGGCTGACTCTGCATTGCCTCACGGCCCGAGGTCGACTACTCGATGCCGATCCGCTTACGGTAGTCATTTATGGTGACGTGAAACCCATGCCACCTGCGGATAGGAAACGCATCCTTGATGCTTTGAAAAGGGAGACCGAGCAGCACCTTGCAACTTGTCACGAAGTACAGCGCTCTGCACAGGCTTTTCGCTGCTTATTTGACGAAGCGTTAACCGAGTACTTCCAACGTGCTTTGGAAACCCCTAGCCGCGATGAAGTCAGCCAATCCTTTGCACAATCCTTGCTCATTATGCTTCTCGATGGGGGAATATCTTTGCCTTCCGGCCTCCTGAAAGCGGTAAATAATATACTGATTGATGAAACCTGCTGGCCGGGAAACAGAACTCTGGCATTGAGAGTTTTGCTTAGTATGGGAGTTCATCCTCTCGAGGCACTTACACTACTTAGCAAGATTGCTGACGGCCATCGCTGCGAGGCAGGGAGCGAAGCGAAGCCGCAGGCCGAGTAGACGACGCATAGCCGGGCCGAACGGGCGGGTTTCCTCGGAAACCTGCAAGTGAGGTGTACCGGCGTAGGAGTCATCTGAGAGCGCTGACCCGCGAATGCGCGGCCGGCGTGACGGGGACCCGCTAGCAGACCCAGCCCGCGCCGCTGACCAGGGCGTGAGGTCCATGGATGGGCCTACAGCTTTCACTGGGAAGCCAGCGAGCACTTCATAGACGACCCCGATGATGAGTTGACGGGTCAGCTCCTCGGTTATCTTTATCCTCAACATTTGCCTCCGGAACAGCTTCTCCGACATTTAAGACCACTCAAAAAACCAAGTTTTCTTGGAAGCTTCTTTTTCTTCTGGATTCGAGAGCTACCAAAGAATATTTCGCGATTGCACGTCCCCATTCTTTTGGATGAGCTCGCTCAGCGCGTTGATTTCTCCGATGATCACCAATCCAGCGGCTTCATGAACAGCGCCGTGAGCCATTTACTGGCCCGAGGTATCGAGTTATATGGCGAACAAGCGACTGATGAGCAGCTCTTTGCCTGGATGGGAATTGGATCCGACCAATTCGGCCATCCCCACCGTGAAGCGGACGATGGCAAGCTTATCGCTGCATGGCTCGAAGCCCATCCAGAGCGCTATCAAGCAATCCTGGACCAATGTTTCCGCCAATGCGAAGGCGACGAGCACCCGCGACGCTGCCTACAAAAACATCTCGGTCGCCTCCATTATGCGGACGCGCCGCTCGCGGTGGCTTTTTGGCATCTCAAGCAAGCATCTTCAGCAAAAGATTCTGCGTTCGGTCAATTTCACCTTACTGAAGCTGTTCAGGTCCTCACGCGACAGGCAGAGCGCGGTATTTTCCTTTGGGAGCATATCCCTGAGCAACTGGTCAGTTGGGCGCATGCCAATACTGATAAGGCTCAATGGCTTAACCCCTTGCTCACCAGAGCATTAGAGGAAGACCACTTTGAAACGGCAATCGAAAAAAAACGATACAAGGATGAACAAGCCGACGAAAAAATAAAACGACGCATTGAATTAGATAAATATCTTTGTGCGATCAGTAATGGAAGCGCCCATGTCGGGGTAATGCATACCCTTGCCAATGTATGGATGGGGCATTATGGTGACATCGCTGGAGAAAATGAAATCGAGCGCTTCAATAATTTTTGTGAAGACGGTGGCGAAATTATCACAACGGCCAAAGCTGGATTTATTCATTGCCCAGAACGCGCTGACTTACCGACCCTAGAGGAAATCATCAAGCTTAATTATAATCAACAATATTACTCAATCCGAGTACCATGTTTACTTGGCATGGAGTTACGGTGGGCAGATAATCAACGCAGTATAGAAATGCTTCCCGATGAATCGCTCCGTCGGATAATCGCATTTCAGTTCACGAAGAGTGGAGAGGACCCTCAATGGTTTATCCATCTTATTCTAAAGCGCCCTGAACTCGTTGCGGAAGTGTTTATTGAGTATGCGAGTGCAACTATTCGAACTAAACCTGACTCCATAAACGGCATTCACGAACTGGTACATAATCAAATGTATCATAGGGTCGCATCCCTGGCCGTCCCTACATTGCTGGATAAATTTCCGACACGGGCAAAAAATACCGGGCAGTTACGTCGCTTGGCATCATTACTGAAAAGTGCCTTACAACATTCTATACCGCAACTGCCAGAGCTCATCTCTAAGAAATTAGCCTTGAAATTAGACGTTGCCCAACGAGTTTATTGGCTGGCAGCAGCCATGCTGTTCGACCCTCCAAAATATGAGTCCCATTTTTGGAACTATGTAGGCACCTCTCCCAAGCGGATACATGCCTTAACGACTCTCCTGTTGAACGATTCCGTTAGCTTTACGAATGAACTCTCTATATCAGCGACCACTTTGGGAAAGTTGATCGAAGTTCTGACGCCTCATGCTGAACTAGAATGGATCCCAGGAGCGCGCCACAACTCTGACGCAGGGCGATGTGGCGATTTCATTCGTTCTCTAATCGGACGTCTAAGCGCGCTGGAATCAATCCCCGCCATCAGAGAAATCGAGCGATTGCTTCAACAGCCCGCATTAGAAAAGCTCAAATATCCCCTTCAAGACGCGCGCCAACAGCTACATCAAAGGCAACGTGAAAGCGAGTTCAGTTTTCCAGGTTTGCCTCATATCACATGCATTCTCTCGAATTTAAGGCCGGTCAATACCGCTGATCTGGCCGCCCTGGCCCTTGATTATTTAGACGATATCGCAGAATCTATACGTACCGATAATGACGACGGATTTCGCACGTTCTGGAATATTAAAGGCAAACGACCAGACGGTCCACTTGAAGAAAACTACTGCCGTGATCCGCTGCTTTACCGCTTGAGAGTGCTGCTCAAACCGCATGGTATCGACTGTCAGCCTGAAGGTGATTATTTCAACGATAAACGTGCCGATATTCGTCTTTCGTACCGCAATGAGTTCGAGTTGCCTATTGAAATCAAGCGCGATAGCAACGAAACGTTGTGGACAGCATTACATAATCAGCTCATTCGCCGATATTCCATCTCCCCTAAAGCGAGCGATCACGGCATTTATCTCGTATTATGGTTTGGGAACAGCAAAATACCGCCCTCCAAAAACGGACAAGAATGTCCTAAGAGCCCACAAGAGTTAGCAGCTCGTCTCGAAGCACAACTTAATCCTGAAGAACGAACCCGGATTTTTATCCGTGTGCTCGATGTAAGTTGGCCGCGGTAAGCTGCAAGGAACCACTTAAATCAGAACGGCTTGAGGGATCACCATCCGCCAAGATGAAAAGCGATGAGACCTCTGAAATGTCATTTGGCTTGATAAATGGCGGGGTTTTTGGCTCGCTATTGGTCGCATTCACGCTGTTGACGGTTTGAGTCGTGGCCACTGGGTCGGATCTGGACGCAACCGTTTACTGACTCCGATCGCGCAGGAAAGCCAGGTGATCGGTGGGCCGCTTAGAGTCCGTTGAGCGAAGCCAGGAGAAACACATCCATGGATGCATCCGGAGAGGACAACAAAGATCGAGCCAAAAACCCCGCCAAGGATCGATCCCAATGGACAAGAAAAATGCCCGCCCTTCCGGGGTTTTTTATGAATGATAAAGGACATTATCATTCATTTTTTCAACCGCTCGGGGGAGGGCGTATGAGCGAGTCCAGCATCGTGAGTTGGGGGTCGGGATTGGTCGCGCTGCCGACGCTGTTCGTGCCGCACCCGGACGCGGCCAAACGCTTTGTGGAATTCTTCACCGCGAATATCCGCAATCCCCATACGCGGCGCGCGTATGTGCGGGCCGCCGAAGACTTCGGGAACTGGTGTGAGCTGAATGGCTTCCGGGAACTCCGCGATCTCGAACCGGTGCACGTGGCGGCCTATCTCGAGACGCTGCAGCTGCGCCTCGCGGCCCCGTCGGTGAAGCAGCACCTGGCGGCGCTCCGCCACCTGTTCGACTGGCTGGTGGTCGGCCAGGTGCTGGCGGTCAATCCCGCCAGTGCCGTGCGCGGCCCGAAGCACTCGGTGAAGAAAGGCAAGACGCCAGTACTCTCGGCCCCGGAAGCCCGGGCCCTGCTGGATTCGATCGAACCCGACTCGCCGATGGCGCTGCGCGACCGCGCCCTGATCGCCCTCATGGTCTACACCTTCGCCCGCATCGGCGCCGTCATCCGCATGCGGGTGCAGGACCTCTATGTCCAGGACCGGCGGCTGTGGGTGCGGCTCCACGAGAAAGGCGGCAAGCGCCACGAGATGCCCTGCCACCATTCGCTGGAAGCGTATTTACACCAGTATCTGGAAGGCGCCGGGATTGCACACGAGCCCAAGGGCTTCCTGTTCCGCACCGCCGTCGGCCGCAGCCACCAGCTGACCGAACGGCCCCTCACCCAGGCGGATGCCTACCGCATGATCCGCCGGCGGGCCCTCGCCGCGGGCCTCGGCACGAAGATCGGCAACCATGCCTTCCGCGCCACCGGCATTACCGAATATTTGAAGAACGGCGGCAAGCTCGAAGTCGCCCAGCAGATGGCCAACCACGAATCCGCCCGGACCACCGGCCTCTACGACCGCCGCAATGATCAGGTCTCGTTGGATGAAGTCGAGCGGATTCTGATTTGAGGCGTCCTCCTCGTCCGGTTTGATCGAATGGCGTCCCCGAACAACTGGCTATGACGGGATGGCTTCTTGAGAAACATCCCAGAAACATGATACCGCTTCAGTTGCCGGAGCAATAATACAGCGTTTGTTGATTTGATCCGATATACAGCCTTTCGCAAGCCTTTGTTTTTAAGATGCTTCCGCGGTGTCCTGGTTTTTCAAGGTATTCAAGCAACACCGAAAACGCTGTAGGTGCTCTCGGACAGCGAGAATCTAAACATATCAATACTTTATTGATCCATATCAATACGTTCTCTGAAAAACATTGTAAGAGTCGTATCCTTAGCCACATGCGTGATGATTAGATCCTAGATAAGCCTTTGAACGCGAATGACACCATATGAATGATGATAACTGTTTTCGACAATGCGGTAGGCCATTATTCTTTGTAGCTTCTGTTTCGCGAAAACTGGACTGTCGGTATGACCATCATCACGATGATGCTCCGTAACTCGGCTTTTTAGGGCGTGATATAAGCTAATCCACGATTATATCGAAGAAGTGATATAGCACTTCTTCGATAATCACGTTGATAGGATCGAAAATGTTTTCCATTTACTGTGCATCAAATCACATGACCACGTATTAGAAATTTTTTATGTGGTTTAACGTAGGTTTGGGCGCGGCACACACCCTATATGATTAGTCTATTGACATAGACCGCGAATAGCTAAGCATACAGTAACTTTCCAGGCGATTAAATATCAAATTACCCTTTTTATTCTGTAGGAACCCTCTAATAATTACTTGTTTTTAATCATATTATCGATAATTCAAAGACTTACCCGATAAAGAATGCCTGATTTTTAAATTTTTAGAAGTGCCCTTTATTTCTCAACGAGGTTTACACCATGCCCCGCCTAAAAAGAGATTGGCTTTTCGTTCCTTTCAAAGCCAAGACATTTGCTACAAAAGACAGTGTGGCACGATTGGCTAAAGAATGGTGCGATATTGCGAACGGCTGCGGCAAAAGGTTCGGACTCTGCGATATTTTCTGTAGGCTTGATGACGTTCAGGACAATGACGACATCTACCTTCTTGGACACGGGAATATTGGTTGTCAAGAACTAGCATTTGACACAAATACGCCACCGACAGAGCTAATCACCCCCCAAGAAGCGGCCGATCGCCTTTACCAACTCCTCGGTGGAAGGCATATTGACTCCAATTTCGCTTTGAAGATTTATTCATGCTCTGCTGGGGACGAGGGCAGCTCAAGAGAGTATTCATTCGCGAACCGATGCGATGTGCTTTTAAGAGATAAATACTATCGTCAATATGGTAGACATTCCCGTTTTAAGACCTATGCCTACACCCAATCCGTCACTATTCCTGAGTGGGATAGAAAATTCCCTATTTGGGACCCAAAAGGCCATCTAGGTCGATTAGTGATCGGTGACGATGAAAAGCCAATCCGCGACGCGGAAGGTAAGTATAAACATCCCAAGAGCTTTAGAAAGCTAATTGGTGGCTATTAATAGGTACAGACTGCGATGGGATAGTATCTCGGGTAGGAGATCAGATCTAGGATTTGATCATACCCTATTTCTCATTCACTTGGAGGCGCCGAAGGTATGCCGTATGTGCTCGAAGGAAAAACTTATGAAGACGCTGACGTCACACCCCTCTATAAAGGCGTGAGCCAGTCAAGATTAAAAAATGATATCAAAGAATATCCGATTCAAGGATTACCGACAGGTGTCCGCTTTGGCTCCGCTACCGTGGTGTCCGGCAATGTTCGTAAATTCACCGCTCTCGATAAGGTCGCCTTGTTCCTAGGTGACCGAGATACTGCAGAGAGTTATTGCAACATGCTAAATGAAGAGGCAATCCTTCTGGAAATAAATACTCATGGAATAGCAGTATTTAAATCTGGATTTTCCTACTTTACAACTATCCCAATATCTTGGGATAGAATATCTTATCTGAATACGCATGGGCAGTTTTCCACTCTTGTGCAACCGCATCAAATAGGACTTCCCCCAGTACTACCTACAGACTTCAGAAATATGAAAACTGACTAAAAACCATGACTTCATAATTCTGGCGTTGAATATGGCTGATTTTCTGATCGCTAATTACTCCCGACCTGTCGGAAGAACACCCACGCACGTCAGCCGCTAACCAACTGAAATGTAACGGCTTTATTCCTCACGAAAGTGGGTGATTATCCGTCGCTTTGGGAGTAGTTCAGTAAAAGGGGGCCTCGAAAAACCTCAGATTTCGGCGCATTCGCTACGCTATCCTCTTGATTTTTTATGGTGGGATTCAAAGATGAGGTTTTTCGAGGTCCCCAAGGCTTTTTTCGTTTACCTTGCTTTATCACCGAGCTGCCCCTGCCTTGGCAAGGCAAGGACCGCGAGAAAGCTAAGGGCATCCTCCTGGATGGCTTTTTAGCAAAATCACGCTAGAAATAGCGTGCGAGAGGGACTGGATCACCGAGCCGTTTATGTCATGGCAATGATGTCATCCGCTAAGTCGGACAGGTTCCAAAACGGTCGAACGGGGGGGCGCGTGGGTTCCTCTTCGCGCCTCCAAATCAGTCGTACCACGTACAGCGGAACCGGGGTTTCGAATGCCCGAACCAGCAGGTTGTCACTGCCGGTCTCTCGCGCCAGCGGAATAAACGGGGTGTCGCAGAGCACATGCCCGCTAGGTATCTCGCATCTGAGTTCATCAAGGATTCGGATCCGATCATCAAATACTAAAGCCCGCCAACCGGGTGGAAGACCGGGAGCTTCGATTGGGCACGTCAGAGCCGAGTAGCGCCAAGTCGACTGAACACAGCAGCCGGCGGCATCAACCGATAAGTCACAACCCGCGCATCGGGTATAAAACTCGAAGTAATCGGGCAGTCTGATCAGGTCTATTTCGTTTTCTGGCAATCGGTATTCCGTATCCATTTGCCGCTGCCTAGGCATGGGAATATCTTGGTGCCATTCCAAAAGATCGCAGAGACTATCTTGACCTTGCCAGCCTTTGAGAGCTCCACCACAGTGCGGGCATATCAAAACAGGCGCCGGGACATAATAATCGAACATTCCCATGAATGAATTTCGTCTTTATCCTAAATAATATATGGTTCTTGAGGCGATCCGCCTACCGGGCAGGATTTTCGTATGTTTCGGCAACATCTGGTGCCCCTGCCTTAGGAAGGCAGGGACACCAGGCCACAAGCCCGATCTAGTCAGGATCCTTGTGAGCGGTACGGAAATAATCTGGAAACCCTACCGGAAACGGGGGACGGATCGACCTGCAGGCGTGCCCTCCCCGTCCTCCTATGCATCTCCCGCTCTAGGACTCTCGGGCGCCAATCCATTCTCACCATCCAAACTTTCCAGATGGCCTCGAACAATTAGAGTGGAGGGATGATCCGGGCCGAAGCAAACCAGACAAGTGTCATAGGCCTGGCGCAGCAGGTCGCGGGCTTCCGGCAGCTCCCCCAGGTCTTGCAGCACCAAGGCGAGGTTGGACTGGCGGATCGCGATGTTGGGATGGCCGGGAGCGTAGCTCTGTTCAGCCGACGCCAGCGCCTGGCGCAGGAGGTCGCGGGCCTCCGTGAGCTCCCCCAGGTCTTGCAGCACCAGGGCGAGGTTCGACTGGGTAGTCGCGATGTTGGGATGGCTGGGGACGTAGCGCTGTTCAGCCGATGCGAGCGCCTGGCGCAGCAGGTCGCGGGCCTCTTCTAATTCCCCCAGGTCTTGCAGCACCGTTGCGAGGTTGGACTGGCGGGTCGCGATGCGCGGATGGCCGGGGGCGTAGCTTTGTTCAGCCGACGCGAGCGCCTGGCGCTGGAGGTCGCGGGCCTCCGTGAGCTCCCCCAGGTCTTGCAGCACCATCGCGAGGTTGGACTGGCTTCTCGCAATGCGCGGATGGCCGGGAGCGTAGCGCTGTTCAGCCGAGGCCAGCGCCTGGCGCAGGAGGTCGCGGGCCTCCGTGAGCTCTCCCAGGTCTCGAAGCACGCCGGCGAGGTTGGACTGGCTCGTCGCGATGCTCGGATGGCCGGGAGCGTAGCGCTGTTCATCCGACGCGAGCGCCTGGCGCAGGAGGTCGCGGGCCTCCGTGAGCTCCCCCAGGTCTTGCAGCACCAGGGCGAGGTTCGACTGGCCGGTCGCGATGCTGGGATGGCCGGGGGCGTAGCGCTGTTCAGCCGAGGCCAGCGCCTGGCGCAGAAGGTCGCGGGCCTCCGTGAGCTCCCCCAGGTCTTGCAGCACGCCGGCGAGGTTGGACTGGCTCGTCGCGATGCTCGGATGGCCGGGAGCGTAGCGCTGTTCATCCGACGCGAGCGCCTGGCGCAGAAGGTCGCGGGCCTCTTCCAATTCCCCCAGGTCTTGCAGCACCAGGGCGAGGTTCGACTGGCCGGTCGCGATGCTGGGATGGCCGGGGGCGTAGCGCTGTTCAGCCGAGGCCAGCGCCTGGCGCAGCAGGTCGCGGGCCTCTGCCAGCTCTCCCAGTTCTCGAAGTACCAGGGCGAGGTTGGACTGGCTCGTCGCGATGCTCGGATGGCCGGGGGCGTAGCGCTGTTCAGCCGATGCCAGCGCCTGGCGCAGCAGGTCGCGGGCCAGGCTATACCGTCCCTGCGCCTGATGATGGGTAGCCAACGAGTCACACACGTCGGCCTTCGACTCACCCTCCAGAATGCCACTGTTCAACAGCGCTTCAGCATGAGGAACAAACACTTCCAGTCGCAGCAGGGTTGCCGCGTCCGCCTGGAGGTCGGCCGCTTCCAGGGTATTGCGGACAACGTCCAACACCTTACGGCAAAGCCCGTCATCCGCGTGATGCAGGCGGACAAAGGCCAGTATCAGCCGATGGGCGTAAGGCCGTTGTGCCGCGTCGGTATCCACCAGCGACAAACGCCGCAAGTCCGCGAGGGCTTTCGTCAAGGGATCGCGCAGCGCCGGGGCGGATTCCAGGCTCAACACCTCGCGCAGCAGTTCGCACGGCACCGGGGCTGGAGCACACCAGGCCATGACCCCCAGGACGCGGCGGGCCAACTCGCCGGTGAGACTCCAACTCATTTCAAACATCGTGACCACGCTTTTGGCGTGTCCGCTGGGCAGTTCGTCACGGTATTCCGCAGCGAACTCGTCGAGCAGGTTCACCGACTCGGCGGCAGCCAGTTCGGTCAGCACGTCCGCGGCGGTCAGGTCCGGCCGGTTGTCCAACACGTCGCGGAGCAGCTCCAAAGCCAGGGGCAATCCGCCGACCTCGGCAGACAAGGCTTCGGCCTCCGGTCCGTGGGTGCGTTGGCCCGAGTTCAGGAGTTGCGCGCCCTCCGCGGGCGACAAGAACTGCAGGTTGACCTGGGGGTAGCGGGTCAGATCGCGCCGGCGGGTGGTGACCAGGACGTGAATCGGGCCACTGGGCGGGAGCCAGGGCTGCAGGGCGTCGGTTTCCGGGAAATTGTCGAGGACGACCAGACTGGCCAAAGGCTGGTTCAGCCCGCGCCACACCGCCGCCAGTTGATCGTTCAGCGGCAGGGTTCCATCGATGTCGAGCCCGAGGCCACCGGACATCACCGTGATCAGGCGCGCCATTCCCTGATCGGCTTCGACCCAGAACACGCCGCCGGGATAGCGCGCCGCGAAGCGATGGGCGTATTCAATGGCCAGTTGGGTCTTACCCAGCCCCCCGGTACCGGCCACGACCCCCACGCCTTGCACAATGGCGGTCTGACCGGCCGTCAATTGATCATGCAGCGCCCAGAAATCGCCGATGCGTGCGATGAAGCGCTCCCCCAGGGCACGGAAAGGCATGACCGAGCGTGCCGGGAGATCGACGATGGGCGGCAGCCGGGAGCGGTCGGATGCTTCCTCCGGATCGGGACGCACCGTACCGCCGAGAGCCTGGCAGATTTTCGGATACAGTGCTTCAAACCCCTCCGTCGTCGAAACATCGAAACGATGAAGCGGCTTTAGAAAGCGCGGAACATCGCAATCCCGCAGCAACAGCGGCCGCAGCTTGCGTTTTAGGCCCGCGGGATCGTCCGCCATGGAGGACGTCCGTTCCAACTGCACCCACTGCGAGGTCACGAAATCCGGCGAGAGCACCAAGACCAGGGTCTCGCATTGATCAAGTGCCTCCTCCAGCGACAGAACGAAATTCGCGCCCCACGCGATCGATTCCTCATCGAAAAAGCACGCGACGCCATCGCGGGTGAGGCGGCGGTACAGCTCCCGCACGAACGGCTTGTCCTTGGAGTTATGACTCAGAAAAAACAGCAGCGATGACGGCATCCCCCGAAGCGATTCTTTCCCGATGGTTTTAGCGGTTCACGCCCCCTTCCCTTGTCTTCAGGATTCATCCCATTCGAGCATCGCGGGACCCTCCGCCAGCTGAACCGCGGTCTCCCCGTGGCTAAAGGCGCCGAGCTGCGTTTCCGGGGGCATCTGAATGATGTTGCCGCTTTGATCCAGGATCAGCCGCTGACACGAGAAGGCGAAGGTCAGCGGTTTCGGGCCTTGAAAGGTCAAGCTGTTTTCCGAGGCGCTGGCGATGGTGACCTGGGCCGAGGCCGATGACAGCAAAGCCTCAATGGCCGGGACATTGAGTTTGAAATCGTGCTTGGCGCGCCGTTCGATGTTGATGGAAAAGTCGCGGCTGGTGATGACGGAATCGATCAGCAGACAGTCCCAGGCGTCATCCTGCAAGAAGGTGGCGACCACCGGATTGCGGGCATCCAGGGCGCGGCCGGACAGCAGGCGGCCGACCTGCGCCGGTTCCACATAGGCACGTTCGACGTGGCCGAAGGCAAACGACAGCCCGGCGGCGAAGGTAAACTGGTCGGCGATATCCACGCTGACCGGTACGCCGAAACCGCGCAGAAAGCCGTCGAGAATGTGGAGCCCCAGCCGGGTGTTCACCTGCCGCGAGCGTTTGCCCGCCACGTCGGCCATCGGCGAGAGCAGCACCGCGGGGGCGTCCAGTCCGGCCATGCGCTCACCCGCGATCAGGTCGCCCAGGCGACCGCGGTACGCCTGTCGCTTACCGTGGGTGGCCACGACGCACAAGGGTTGGATGCGCGCCTCCGGCACGCGCACGATGTTGGCGTGAAAAATCTCCGTCAGCGTCGTGATCAGCGGGTCGCTGTCGCAGAGTCTGAATAGGGCCATGGTGTCCTCATCGGCAGGGTGGATGTTTCGATTCGTCAGGCGGGCGATGCGGATGAAGTCCAGCCGCCCGCGTCAAGCGTCGTTGCGAGATGACTGCAAAATCTCTGCGGCCTGGTCTCGGGTCACGCCCAAGCGCTCGGCCACCTGCGCAGCGACAGGGGCGTCACCCGATTCCGACGCGACACGGGCTAGAACCGCTACGACGATTTGCGCCCAGTGCGTATCCGCATAGTCGACGAAAATCCCCAAGGCTTCCAAAAGGTATGCCACTGCAACGGGCCATTGCCGCTGTGCCTCCGCCAAACGGCCCAGGTTGTAGTAGGTCATGGCCTTTTCATAGCAGTCGTCGAATTCGCGGTAGATCGCCAGCGCCTGCTGATAGGACTGCTCGGCCTGCGGCCACTGCCGCTGTTCCTCCGCGACCCTGCCCAGCTGGTGGTAGGTGTTGGCCTGGTTGTAGCGGTCGTTGAATTCGATAAAGATCGCCAGCGCCTGCTGGGAGTACTGCTCGGCCTGCGGCCACTGCCGCTGTTCCTCCGCGACCCTGCCCAAGTGGTGGTAGGTGCTGGCCTGGCTGTAGCGGTCGTTGAGTTCGATCTTGATCACCAGCGCCTGCTGGTGGAACTGCTCGGCCTGCGGCCACTGCCGCTGTTCCTCCGCGACCCTGCCCAGCTGGTGGTAGGTGTTGGCCTGGCTGTAGCGGTCGTTGCATTCGATCTTGATCGCCAGCGCCTGCTGGAAGTACTCCTCGGCCTGCGGCCACTGCCGCTGTTCCTGCGCGACGATGCCCAGCTGGTGGTAGGTGCTGGCCTGGCTGTAGCGGTCGTTGCATTCGATCTTGATCGCCAGCGCCTGCTGGTAGTACTGCTCGGCCTGTAGCCACTGCCGCTGCTCCTGCGCGAGCCTGCCCAGCTGGTGGTAGGTGCCGGCCTGTTCATAGCGGTCGTTGCATTCGATCTTGATCGCCAGCGCCTGCTGGTAATACTGCTCGGCCTGCGGCCACTGCCGCTGTTCCTCCGCGACGATGCCCAGCTGGTGGTAAATGCTGGCGCTTCGGCACTTGACGGTTTCAGGCGGGTTGACGGTATTGGCTTGCCACAGGTCTAGCGCCCGCCGATAGGATGCCTCGGCCGCCGCATAGCGCTTCAGCTTCAATTGGTGATTCGCAATGTCATCGATCACCCCCACCAGCTCGGCGCCGAGTTCGCCAGCCAGCGCGGCGGCGGGATAGGTCTCCAAGGCCGCCAGCACCTGCTCCCCCAAGGCCAAGCCGCGGACTTCGTCATGGGTGGCATCCAGATACTCGGACAAGGCGACATAGGGGGCCAGGATTGACTGCTGAGCCGCCAGACCCAGCTGCACCGCCGTGAGCAGGTTTTCGTATTCCCGTTGCGCGAGAAACTGGCCCAGCCTGCGCTCGTCGGCCTGTTGTGAGCCGAGCCAATCGGAAAGGGCGTCCCCCACTTCCGCGTAGAAGGCAACGAACGCCGACTCGATCTGGGTCTTGCGTTCCGCCGCCTCGGGTGCGTTCAAGCGGCGCCGCAGAAAATAGGGCAGCACCGGCTGTAGGCGCAGCAGGGCCGGGTACTCCGCCAAGGGGCTGACCAAACCCCAGTCTTCAGCTTCCCGCAACACGGCGTCCCAGCGCTCGAAGGGGTCGCCGGCCAGGAGCGGCTGTTGCTTCAGCTGTTCGCTGTACCGGGGAAGCCACTGGGTGTTGATCACGCCGCTGAAGGGCGCCAGGCATTCCAGCAGCTGCTGGGCCTCGGGAGCCAGGTTGCCGTGGGAATAGTCGATGCAGCGCAGGATGCTTTCCGTCTTGCGCTGGGTGTCGCCGCGATCGAGTGCCACGTCACCGGCCTGCAGTGCCGCCAGAATCTCCGCCGGGTTCTGTTTCGCCAGGTTGGGCAACACCACTTCCAAAGCCAGGGGAAAACCGTCCAGCAGTTTGAGCACATGGCCGAACTCGGCGTGGTTGCGTTGTTTTTCAGCGTCGCAGCGCTCGAGGATGCGCTCGGCCAGTTGCGAGGCGGCTTCAGGGTCCAGGCCGCGCAGTTCGTGCACCGCTTCGCCGAAGGTGCCGGGGGCCAGCCAGCGTTCACCGCCGCGCGAGCCCAGCAGCACGACCGTCTTGCCGCCGGCGAGGGTGGCGAGAAACGCCCTGAAGGCAGCCTGCTCCGCCGTATCCAGGCCCTGGGCGATGGCCAGGTGGGTGCCGGTGATGGATTCCAGATTGTCGAATATCAGCAGATGCCGCCGGCTGGCGAGTGCCTGGGCGAGTTTGGCCTGCTGCGCCGCCGGTGGCAGGGGAACGAAGCGGGCGTGATACTCGGCTTCGCCCCAGAGGGCTTTGGCCAGATGATGCAGGATCTGCTGGCGGGTCCAGCCCTGTTCGTCATAGCCGAAGTAGAACACCTGATCGACGAAGTCGGTGGTTTGCCACCAATACCCCAGGTATTGGAGCACGGTGGTCTTGCCGGCCCCGCCCAGGCCGCGGACCAGCAGCAGGTTGTGTTGCAACAGCCGCCGCTCGATCGCCAGGATGTCCAGGTCGCGACCGACAAAGCCGTAGGCGGTATTCGGCGGCGGATAGCTGCTGGCCTGGCGCTGCCAGTGGAGGTTTTTCTCCTCCGGGGTGAAGGCGCGCGTTTGCAGCTGGACGTCGCGGTTCTGGTAGACCACCGGCAGCAGCCAGTCCTCCAGTTCGATCGTCTGATTGAAATAGGCGCGGCGCTGCTTGTCGTTGTACAGCTCGCGCCGCGCGGCCCGGAGGGCGGCGGCGACGTCCTTGCCTTCAAACAGCTGCGTGTACAAGCAGCGCATGAGCACCTCGGCGGCGCTGACGGTGATGGAATAACCCATGGCCAGCACCAGTTGCACGCCGCCTTCCAACAGCCGGCTGCCCAGGCTGGTCTCGCTGTCGCCCACCTGCTTGCCGGATTTGGCAGGCATTGAGCACGGTGATAGGAATGCCGTGAGTGGTGAGCAGATCCGCCAGCTCGGAGGCTTCCACCGCATCGGCCTCATCGTCTTCGCCTTCGAAGAACAAAAAGGCCTTGTGCCCGTCGTAAGGCGCCAGGGCGCCCCGGCCATAGCGGCGAAACGCCAGCGTCCCGGGATCGCTGCCGTCGGCGAATTGCGCATGGGTCAGCAGCGCCCCATGGGTGTCGAAATGGATGAGGTGATAAAACCCCACGCCTTCGCGGTCGCGGATGGCCTCCAGGTGCTGCTCCAGGGCGCGGTAACTGCCGGGGCGGAGGATGTCGATGTCCACCGGCACTTGGGCCTGACGCACGGCCTCCACCAGGGGGCGGGAAATGGTGCGGTAGCCTACGTCCCGCTCGCCGTGCGGGCGAGCGGTGAGTACCAGAACGCGTAGCGCCGGCGCCGGTTGGATCTGCGCCTGGATCGCCTGCTCCACCCGCCGGCGGCGGACCAACACCGCATCCAGGGCCAGCGCCCGCGGCAGATCGGGGTCTTTCAGCGCCTCCCAGTGCAGGGCGTGAAACGCCGGCGAGCCCTCCACCTCGATACGCAGGCGATCCAGCTGCGCGCGGCACTGGCTATAGGCCGCGTAGACTTTGTGCTGGGCGGCAAACACCTGGGCAAACAGGTGTTCGCCATAGGCCGGGACACTCTCGGCCGCGGTCCGGGCCTTGACGCCATTCAGAAACGGTTGGCGCAGATGCGCTTCGAAATACCACTCCAGCCGCTCTTCCTCGCCCGCCTCAAAGGGACTGCGGATCTCGACGGCATAATCGACGCCCCCGTCCACGGAGACCTGCGCCTTAAATCCCTCATTCCCCGAACCCCCCCACGCTTCCACGATGCGGATCAGTGGCATGTCGCAATACCGGTGTCGCTCAAGACGGGCGGTCCGGGTCGCGGCTCCAGGACCGAATGATGCGACGATTGTACCGAAATTCAAACAGAAATGGCCGAAACCGGTAAAGGCGGCGGGTTTTAAACCATTACAACGCTGAACCTGCTTTCAGTTGAGACGCTGACGAGGTGTGTGTCGCCGTTACTATGCCGCATCGGCGCCGGTCACTGTCAGAGCAAAACCGTCGCGTCCAGCTGGGCGCGAGTGCGGTCGTGGCGGAGATGCCCGTAATGGGTATCGATCATGGCGGTACTGGTCCCGGCCAGCTTGGCGACGAGGAAGCTGTCGAGGCCGCTGGCGATCATTTCACTAATGGCGGTATGGCGCAGGGTGTACAGGACGACATCCGGGGGCAGCTGCGCGGCCTTCGCCGCCCGGGCAAAGGCGCGTTTCCAGCCATCCTTGGTCCAGGCGCGGCCATCCTCCCGGGTGAGCAGCCCTATGGAATTCGCCAACGGTGTCAATGTTGGGATTGGGCCTTGCAGGAACCGCGTGTCAGGTCTCGCAACGAGGTGTAATCTCCCCTCGGCAGGCAGGCCCACAGTGGAGGAATTTCGCCGTTGAAATCGTCCGGTCTGCTTCCAGTGCCGGCCCGGACGCGCGGCAGCGCCCACCTTCGGGCCGGTTCGTTCACCGCACCCCGAGGACATTCTGATGAAAACCCCGATTCATCCGTTGTGGCGAGGCGTCGCCCTGGGCCTCTTGATGCTGGGCGCCCTACCCCTGTGGGGCGCGGGAACGTGGAATCCCACGTCCAGTGTCAACGATAATACCGCCGGCGGTGATGGAGCGCTTTCGCGCTTCAATACTAACCAATTAAGCGGTGCGTTCAATTCGGCGTTTGGTCGGTTCGCCCTGTCGTTGGATACGACCGGCGGTGCGAATTCCGCCTTTGGATTTGCGGCGCTGGCTCAAAGCACGACCGGGAGTTTCAACAATGCCTTCGGTGCTGAGGCCCTGCGCAATAACGGCATCGGGAACGATAACAGCGCGTTCGGTGCCTTCACGTTAAAGGCCAACACCAGCGGCTACGGCAATACGGCCATCGGTCGGGACGCCCTGCTTTCCAATACCATCGGCTACTGGAACACCGCCACCGGCGCCTACGCGCTGAAATTCAATCAGACCGGCAAGTTCAACACCGGTCACGGACTCAGCGCCCTGGTCCTCAACACGACCGGTTCCAACAACGCCGCCGGCGGCAGTTATGCGCTCAATTCCAATACCACTGGCAACAGCAACACGGCGTTCGGCTATGCCAGCCTGAAGAACCTGACGACGGGCAGCAGCAATATCGCCTTGGGTGTGAACGCCGGAACCAGTCTGACCAGCGGCAGCAACAATCTCTACCTCGGCAATGGCGGCGCCGGCAGCGAATCCGCCACGGTGCGCCTCGGCAATCCGGCGGTGCACACACGGACATTCGTCGCCGGCGTCCGTGGACGCAGCACCGGCCTCCCGGATGCGGTGAACGTCTTCATCGACAGCAACGGACAGCTGGGCACGCTCAATTCGTCCCGGCGCTTCAAGACCGAGATCCAGGCGATGGGCGAGCAGAGCCGCCGACTGCTGGAATTGCGGCCGGTCACCTACCGGTACCGCACCACCCCGGCGTCCGCGGCATCGGCGCGCGAATACGGGTTGATCGCTGAAGAGGTCGCCGCGGTGTACCCCGATCTGGTCACCCAGGGCGGGGACGGTCAGGTCGAGACGGTCCAGTACCACAAGCTCACGCCCATGATGCTCAACGAACTACAACGGCTGCAGCGCTCGCTCCTGGAAACCCAGACGCAGCTGCGCGTGCAGCAGGAGCAGCTCGAAGCCCTGCAACGGGACAACCGCAAGCTGACCGCGGCCCTGGCTGAACAGCAGGCGCAGTGGGCCAACCGTCTGACCCGGCTGGAGGCCGCGGTGCGGGCGTCCGCGACGGTGGCCGGCCGCTGAGTCGTGGCGCGGACGACCACCGGATTCGCGGGCCGTGCGGCAGTGAGGGTTAGAGCAGCACCGCAGCATCCAGCTGGGTGCGGGTGCGGTCGTGGCGCAGATGCCCGTAATGGGCATCGATCATGGCGGTACGGGTCCCGGCCAGCCTGGCGACGATGAAGCTGTCGAGGCCGCTGGCGATCATCTCGGAGATCGCGGTATGGCGGAGGGTATCCGGCACCACGTCATCGGAAGGCTCGGCGGCGCAGAGATAAAGGCTTCGAAACAGGTCTTGGGCGGAAAAACGGCAGTATTTCACCGTAAACCGGTGAAAACGGCACACGCCTTCCGTCGCCAGCGGGGAGAAACTTGGGCTCTCCATCTCACCCAGGAGAGCCGCCATGAATACCCCCTCCCTGCCGTTGCGCCTACCGATCCAGCTTTTGTTGGCGATAATGCTGTTATGCATCGATTCAATTTGTGCCGCCGCATTTACGAGAAATCCAATTTTGTTTGTCGCGCACGGTACAGTTATGGGTGCCGACGGCAAACCTATTCAGCCCGACGCCGAGTTTATTCAGCAAGCTCAGCAGTTCTATATCGATGACCTCACGCGCCAACTGCTCGCCAAATCCGAATCAAACGAGGCCACCAAGAAGCGCACCCTGGTCGATCGAGCCGTTAAGGACAAATTCCTGGCCAACGCCTTGTACATCGACTGGTTGATTGAGGCCACCCGGCCGGTCGATCAAGCCAATCTGACCAACACCAATGCCGCGCTACGCCAGGTGTATCTGAAGAACTATCGGGGTGATGCGATCGGGAAAGAGCCATTTCTGGGATTGTCTCCCGCAATCTGGAAGCGCCTGCGCGACGGGGGCATCCAGGTTTACCAGGCAACACGTGCCGGCGGCCCGGACTACATCAAGGAATGTGCAGCGGCGGGTGTGCCGGTGCCGCCGCCGATTTTTGGTCCAGGATGGTCATTCCGGGATGAAATCAAAGAAGAATTCATCAGCTGGACGAGCACATCGGATCTTTGGGAATACGCCAGTAGCGCCCCGGCAGGTTTGTGTTTGGCCTTACCGCGCTCACCCACAGGGTCGAACCAGGCGAATCTCTTCGGTGTGATCTGTCTCGGCACCGAAACCAGCAATGCATGCTTTTGGGATAATCCGTCGGGCAAGACGTTTACCAAAGGGGTGCCGGTCGACATCAGCAATTTTGTCGGCGGGTTTGACCTCGTCGCGAATGGCCAAGGTGTCTGTAGTGACTGTCACTCTGGTGAGAATCCCTATGTGATTCATCCCGAAATGAGCGCCTTTTCCAGTATTACCTCGAATGTTTATCCCGGCAGCTGGTATAAACCGCTGGTTGCGGCAACGTGGCCGCAGAATCCTGGCCCGACCGGCGTCCTGGCGGGCGTCACTTCAACCCGCAAGTGCGATTCATGTCACCAGCAAGGCAGCAACGGGCGCTTTCCCGACGTATCGCTCGCGCTTCCGAATTACTGCAGTTTTGTCTTGAAAAACGCGCTGGACATGAGTTTCCCCGGTGCATCGCCGCATCCGGGCACGATGCCGCCCTATGGCATGACCCGCAGCGATTTTGATCCCCACATCAACCGTCTCCTCCAGGCCTGCGAGAATTTCCCGTCTGTCGGTGAAGTCGTGCCGGTGGATTTCAAGGACGACCCCAACCTGATTTCATCGCCCCAGGTAATTGAACCGCTCTACGCCTGCGCAACAATGGTTTCGATCAAAGGCGCAATTTACGGCGCCAAGGTCTCTCTGTTCATCAATGGCGCAAATGCTGGATCGCTCGTGGCGCACAGCACTGTCCAGGAATCCTTTAACGTGCCGGATTTGGTGGCGGGCGACGGGGTCGAGGTCATACAGGAATTCAATGGCGTCGCATCCGTCCTATCGGCCAAAGCGATCGTCAAGGACCATCAGGTCGATTACCCCACAGGGCTTCCGGCGCCAAACATCGATCCGACGCTGATTTATGAATGCGCCAACAATATTGCGGTCCGTCACGTCCCGGGCGCCAAACTGACGGTCTACAGCAATGGCGGCAATCCTGTGACCGTTGGGACCAGTACCGACTGGACCACCGTCTGGCCCGCCACGCGTCCTTTTACCGTGGGAGACGCATTCACCGCGGAAATCCAGCTGTGCAAGGATAAGAGCCCCCTCTCCGGCGCGGCTAACGCCGTCACGGCGCCCGCGAGTTTACCGGCACCGTCCTTTGTGCCACCGAATGTCTATCCGGGACAGCAACTGGTATCCCTGCAAAATCTCACCAATGGTAATAAAACCACCCTCGGCGAGACCGGAACGGGTGATCTCACTTCGATTCAGGTGCCTATCTCCTGGTGGCCGGATGTCGATATCGCCCAGCCCCTCGGGCGCTCACTCCTGAGTGGTGATCAGCTGAATGCCCGGCAAGAACTCTGTACCAAGGGCCCAGAAACTGAAACACCGCCGGTTGGAAAGTGTGAAGAGCTGCCGGCACCCAAGGTTCAGCAGCCGCTGGACGGCGAGACTTGGGTAGTTGTGACGGAATCGGTGCCCGGTGCCCGAATCCATATTCTTGATGCCAGCGGAGTCGAACTGGGTGACGGTAGTGGCTCAGTGATCTCACTCACGCGACCGGTGGTCGCGGGAGAAGTCCTGACCGCTGTTCAGCAAGTGGGTGACTGTGTGGGGCGGACAGGCTACCGGATCCAGGTGGGGAGGAAACGCAAGGGCTAAGCGTAAAGGAGGGACACGGGCCCTTTGCCCGAAGTGCTATCCCCGCGCGGCGTCTCCTAAGTAACGTCGAGTCCAAATGAGACCTTTGCAGGCCGCCGGATGTGCCAGGCTCTTTGCAAAAAGGCCCACAGACGATTCTTGGGTGAGATTTTCGCGTGGTGGTCCGTTGAACGTCCCAACTGACGTTCAACGGACCACCGGTCCCAATCGCACCGGGCTTGTCGGCCAGCACAATCAGCTCCTTGAAGGAAACCTGGAACAAGGCGCACCAAGGCAGGTCGCTCCGGGACTTGTGGAGCCGGCGCAATATTGAGTAACGGTGGGCACTATCCTCCACATCGGCATGTTTCTCGGGGTGGCGGCGCATTGCAGCCCGACACAAAGCGAGACTACCGGCGACGGAGAAGCGGCTGTTACCCGAACGTCGAGAAATGAGCTCCATTCATTTGGTACCTTCGGAGGGGACAGCACTAACTGATGAACCCGCGCTGCCCGCAGCGTTCGCACTTCCCCTTGCAGGGGCCATCGCGTTCACACGATCCTTGTTCCCGCAAAAGCGCTTCCCGCCACCAAGACCACACCTGTCCCCATTGAAGCGCGTCATCGGTGAATGATGCCGCGCCGCTCGGATAGCAGCAGGCTTTCCAGAGGGCTGCGAATGCGGCTTCGATCTGCTCATGGTCCATCACGGGCTGCTGCCACCTTGAAAGCAAACTTCGCCGCGGAGCAGATCTGGGGCAGATGCTCTTTCCGCGTTTTGGCCGGCGAAACCAAAATCCAGATGACCATCGGTGCCGACCTGAAAAAGTCTTGCGAAAGGTGAGGGGCCGCTGCAGGTAAAAAGGTATGACGTGGTCATGCACGCTCAACTTGCAGAAACTCCTACTGTTGATGCGCATCAGCTCCATTGGACCGGCGAAAGCTGGACACAGGAATCCAATCTTTGATTGACCACCGCACGACACCCTCATCGCCGACAGATTCGCAAACCTTTGCCGCTTCGCAACCAGACACGGGTCGGAAAATTCTCGCCTGTGGTCGAGCTTTCACAACCGCCGACACTTACTCTCAATTGCTGCTTGGCCCTGGCGTTTCATCCGGCAGCTTTTCGGCAAATGCCAACCTCACCACCTCGATCCGACTTTTGCAAAACTTGTAAGCCGCCAGACCCTGGTCCACCAGCGGAAGCAATTTGTCGATGTCAGGCTCCTGCTGATTACGGAGCTGCTCGGCCACGGACTTCAAAATGGCGTACTGCGTCTTATAGTCTTTCGAGTCGGCGGAGTCAGTCATGACGAAGGCTCCTATGTCGGCTTGGGCACGATGACCCGAACGATACCATCCTGAAATTCGAGATTCAGTTCAGTTTGAGCTTGGGCTTGCCCAGCCGATCCGATGGTGGCGCCATCGGATCCCCGAACCAGCGCGAATCCGCGGGCCAGAGTGGCGGCCGGCCCCAACCCCAGAATCTCCCGTCCCAGGGACTCCACTGACTGCTTAGCGAATTCAAGTTGCTGCACAGCACTTTGAACGAGATGAAATCGCCACGCCTCCACCTCCTGGTCCGCCAGATCCTGGAGCCGTCGGCTATGGGTCCAGAGCTCGGCGAGGTATCCGTCAATTCCCCGCAGCGCCTCGATGAATGCCTGATCAAACCCGCTCTGAATGTCGGCGTACACCCGTTCCAGCAGCCAGGTGGATTCTTCGAGCTGGTTCGCAACGGTGGGTCGCAACACCGCCATCAGCTGCTCCAGGGCACTGTCTGCGCGCTCAAGACAGGTCGCGCTCCGGCTCTGCAGTAATGCAGGACGCTCCTCCACATTCTTTTCCACAAGGGCGATGAGCCGGTGCGCGCCCGTCACCAGGCTGGCGTGATCTTCGGCCGCTGCAGTGGCATTGGCCCGAATCATCGACCCGATATAGCCGATGACCTTGGAGGGCGTGTCAAAGGCACGATGGGCCACCTCGTCGAGAATGGTGGAATCGCGCTCGTGGCCAATGCCGGTCAGAACCGGGATCGGCATGAGGCACACACTGCGCGCCAACGTCAGATCATTCAGCCAATAAAGATCGGTGACCGCCCCACCGCCGCGGATCAGGCACACCGCGTCGAACAGATGGCGCTCGGCCTCTGCGTTAACTGCCGCGCAAGGCGCCAATGCTGGTGGCAGCTTCTGAGCCCTGAAAGCGCGCCGTGAAATAGTGGAATCGACAGAGCCCGAATGCTTCCAGCGGGTCGGCCTCCCGGCGGAAATCGCCAAGACCCGCCGCCTGACTCGGCGAGATGACCGCCACGGACAGAAAATCGAAGGGGGCCGGAAGGCTCTGGTTATTCTTCACCACGCCTTCGCGGGCCAAGGTCATCCGGATCTCCCGGAGCTTCGCCTGAATATCACCCAAGGTGAAAGCAGGATCGAGATCCTCCAGGATGAGCCGCAGCCCGCGGGAAATGTGAAATTCGGCTCGGGCGCGAACCAGAATCTTGATCCCGGCAGCCAGCTCCGTTCCCGTGGCCTCCCGGAATTTGGTGACCATCCCCTGGGCGACCTTGGCCCAGAAGTAGCCCTTGATCCGTGCGGTCAGTTGCCCGGCGGCGTCATGTTCCACCAGTTCCAGGGCCAAATGGCCACCGGTCATCGTGTCGCACTAACTGATCTCTGCCCGAACCAAGACGGAGGCGGGCAGCTACGTCTGGATGGCCGCTGCGATCTGGCTCAGAAAAACCGATAACGAAATTCCGCTACTGGCGCCATCACCCATGAGAACGGTGGGCGCCACGATCGGCGTGCCCCCCTCACTCGGTAGCCAGCGTTCAAAGGGCTCCAGGTTCAATCCGTGAGGAACATACCATTGGCGGCGCACGCCATCCCAACGGGCACCCAACTGTTTGGCTTCATCTTTGTGGACGAAGGGAACGTTCAGGTAGGTCGTCACAACTCAGCCGGTAAAGAATGGAAGCCAAGGGCCCGATTATAGGAAATCACCGGACGCTCCATCGCCTCAGGTTCCCGCCAGTGGCTCCTGGACGCAGTCAATCGCTGCGAGGCATGGAGCGATGCGAATGCGAGCGAGCCGAGTAGACCCCGGAAGCCCGAGTACCGGGCGGATTCTCGATTAGAGAATCTGCAAGGCCCACGACCGGGCGTCGGGTCACCTGAGAGCCACGGTCGGCGACCTTGTTGTCGACGACCGGGTGACGGGGACGGCCGGGGCGCCGAAGGCACGAATGGTGCGAGCGGAGAGGCGCTTTTTGTCGGGAACAAAAAGGGCGTATCTCGGAGCGAGCACTCTTCAGAAGGGGTTCGGAAGGCTTGAGTTCCTCGATGATTGAACATCGGGAACGTGCTGAGCGGACTGCCAACCGACGCCTGATCGGAAGTCAACCTTACCGGGCAATCGTGGGACGAATGAAGCGATGACGGCTTTCAGCTCGACGCATGAGCATCGCAGAGATCTACCCAACGTCCGATGCCGACCTTTTTCACTCTTCACGCTGAGGCACTGATTTACAAAGCGCACGCGTAACGAGAGTCATCAAGGACAGAGAAGCGAGCGCAATGTGTCAGTGGCTCAGATTTCGCTGAAATGTCATGCTTAAGACACGTCTTCTTTATAAATCAATATGTTATAGGAATACTCTGCCGTTCTTCGCTGACATCAATCGAAGATAGCCTCGACTTAGGGTAAGGCTTACCCCTCAAGCATCGATGCATCGATGTGAAGTGTCCGGGTTCCGGAACAGATGAATTCCATAACATTCGGAATGCGCAGTGTTGAACAGCGCTCGAGAAAGAAATCCACTGATCATGCAAGGAGCGATGGCTGGGCCACTGAATTTGGCATCACCGATCCATTGCACAGTGACTGCTTTGGCGGTTGAACGGCCCCAAGTACGACTTTACGATACGAGGACTGAACGTCTGCTTTCAACCCACCTGATCCGCCATCCCGGACCGATTTGTTCGCGAGATCCTGCAATCGAAAATGCGCTGGGTTCCCGTGGCGTTCAGTTGGTCTGGCTCAACCGTCGTTCAGCCGTGAACCGGCAATGGGGACACCGCACTTCAATCCAGCCCTTTGGTGCAGGAGGGACGAACGATGGCTCGAGATCCAGAAGTTGGGATCCGCACACCGGACACCCAATTCCGTTCGGAACGGCAACAGGGTAGGGCGTGAAATGCTTCTGACGGGAAACCATCGATCATGACCCCAGATTAAATAAGGTGCCGTCCCCCCGTTTTGCAGAGAACATTGGCTTCGAAAAAGTTCCCGCGTGGGTCCGGTTACCACGATCGATCGAGCACGACCTCGGCTACGCGGATCGTCCAGACCGAAATCCACAATCATGCGAACTCTCCGTGAGAAACCGGAGACCTGACAGGCATCGTGTCATAACGCCTTTTGAGGCGGAGCCCCAAGCGCAATAGAGGACTTGAACGACTCAAGATTTCGCCGATGAACTTTTAATCTAGATCATCATGTTAAGTTCGTAATCCATGCCCTGACGTCATCAAAGCGCCTGGCAGCGGGCGTACGACTGGACCGACAATCTCTTGCGAGAGGACCAATACCGTCACCGATGAATGCCCCCTAACGGCCTCAGGACTCGCCGAATGCTTCAGCGTTGCCGACAGTCTTTTGGAATTGAACACCGTGGCCACGCGCCTGCGCGTCGACGGGAATAGGAATGCGGTATTTTGGTGATGGGCGCAATCGAACAACCATTTCGAAAAAGCCCATAAACAAGGAGCGGCAGGTATTCAATGCATTTTTCCGAGCAACCAGAACCTTTCACCGCGAAGATCTTCGAAACCTCGGCGACCCCATATCGTTTACCAAACGCTTCGATTGAGTCCGGAGCCATCAATCGACAGTTCTGAAAGGACGATTAACCCATGGTCTCGGATCGAACGAAACGATTGAGCGAGACCGGCTCATCGACAACGGCCAGTCCGGTTCCGAGCCACTCACGGCGTCGTGTGCTTGCGCGTGAAGGTTGATGCCGGGTGAAGCCCGACAAATGGAGTGGGGAAGGGAATAGAGGCAGACGGGATAGAAATGCTGGATCGGGAGCGAGGACGGCTTAATCGCCTACAAATCCTACTTAGTGAGCTTCTTGGCAATGTGCAGTAGAAACGCCCGTTGAACCTCTGGGTGGTTCGGGCCTTCCTTGAGGTAAAAGCTTTGCACGGTACTCAGACCGGAACCGCTCAATCCGGCGATAAACAAATCCTTGAGCCGCTGCTGCCGGACACCATCCAACCCCGCATACCAGAGCTCCGCCATCTGTAACGCAGCGCGGTCGACGTCGGCCTCGCCAGACAATTTTGTGCAGTCGACAGTCGTCCGAATGGATGTCGCCAGTTGGGAAACAGTGTCCGCGACGCCCTGGGTTTCCTTGGCGAGGTTGCGTTTCAGACTGCCGACCGTGTAAGCCGCCAGATTGGCAATTCGCCGTTTTTTTGATGCCGCGCGGATGGTTTCAAGGTTTCGCCGGATAGACGACGCGGCATAAGTCCGACAAATTTGTGCGGCGACCTCCGCGTTCAGACCAAACTCGCAAATCAAGCAAGCCAATAGATCGACGTCGTCATTCACCGCGTCAGCCGAGCGAAGATCGGCGGACACGGCGGGCAGCATCCGGACATCCGACTCAGAGACATCCTCGGCATTGGCGGCCCGCGCCACCTTGAACACAAGACTGTCCGGCTTGCGTCCCTTGCGGCGAACATCCACCTCAACCTTCAGGCGAGAATGCTCATTCAAGTCCTGAACGGCACGCCGGACGATGCGCTTGTTCAAATCCGAGAATTCCTCGTATTCACCGGGTTCAAGATTCATGAGTTCCCGAAAGTCGGTCAATGGCAGCATGACGGTCGCCTCACTCCGTTTGGCGCCGAGTGCATCCGTGAGGTATTCCCACATGGCCAGTGAATGTTTGCTCCCCAACAGGTTCTGAACCGCGAGATCCAACCGCGCGTACAGATTCGGGCTCATCAAGCGCGCTTGAATACTGGGAGGGTACGCATAGCGCAGAATGCGGTCATTCGTCACCTGATATTCCGCCAGCAAATGCAGTTCGCCCCAGGTCTGGCTGTCTTTCTGGAAGATGTTGTAGCGGACCCGCGTATCGAACAGCGATTTGATGGCTTCATATAGATGTTCGACATTCCGGGAGTTGTAGCGGATCTGCCGGCGCAATTCGGCAATCTCGATTTCATGCATCTCCGCGCCGGGTGACGTTCTGCGGGCATTGGCCAGCAGAACATTCGAGATTCGCCGGGCCAGCATGGAAATACGATTGGTGATGTGGATCGACGCACTGTGCTTGATCAGGATGTTGGGCTGATCGGGCGTCTGCAGTTCAGGAAACATTTCGAGTTGCTGTTCTGTCACTGAACACTCCCATTAAAAGTGATCTAAGCGATTGATCTACCGAAACTTCTTGAGCATCCAATTAAAATAAAAATATCCGGGCTCCGGTGCAGGTTCGCCGATAGAACGGTCCCCGGTCCGCGGATGAATTGCGGGGAGGGCAGGGCAGATCCAGCAAGGCAACGGACACGCGGATGTCTGTCAAAACCGTCCTGCCCAAATCCGTCCGGGAAGGCTGCACAAAACTGTCGGGCTTGCACAGAATTGTCGGGGCAGCTGCTCAAATGCGTCCGACCACCGCACAAGGATGTCCTGCCGTCGCCTAAATCTGTCTGGAAAGCGTTTGTAACCATCTGTTTTTAAAACAGGAATTGGCGCGAAAATCATGTAAAGGAATTAAAATGAAATAAATCAATGAATCCTTTCCATTTTTCCTGACTACACAAATCTGTCCGCTCAGCGGGATCTGAAAGCCGGAGCCTCCGTCGAAAGTCCTGACATCACCCAATCCACGCGTGATCCAACAGCCCATGATTGGCCAAACCCACGGTTGCGTCGCTCTGCGAAACGCTCGAACTGTTACGCACGGATTTGCAAAATCCCGAGAAAAGTAGACAATTCACAATACCACATTGTATGGTATTGCAAAGCCATATTGTATGGTATTAATCTTTGCGCACAAAAGATACGAGGACTGTCAATAACATGCAAGTTTTGGCAACCGTTCAGAATAAAGGGGGCGTCGGCAAGACAACGTTGTGCCGACTAATGTCCGAGTACTTCGTTCGGCGAGGTAAACGCGTTCTCGGAATCGACCTGGATGCCCAATGCAATTTTTCCCGTCGATTCCTGGCAATGGATATCGACAGCACGGATCCCGATGGATTGCTTCCGCCGATCCATCCGGACTTTGCTGACGATAACGAGGAGTGGGATGGCCGTTCGTCCAGTGCCGATATCTATTTCACCGGCGTCGCCTTGCCGTATCCGACACGCCTGGCCGGACTCGAAATACTGCCGGGCAATGGCACCAAACTCCGATCCGTCGAAATGGTCCGCGCGAGCGATGTGGTCGAAAAAGTCTACGATCGCCTGGATCTGTTCCTGTCCCAGGAAGATGTGAAAGACCTGTACGACCTTGTCATCATCGACACCAGCCCCTCCAAAGGTCCCCTGACCATCAGTGCGATTCGTGCGGCAACGCATATCGTCATACCCACCACGATGGAGCCGCAGACCATCGAGGGCCTCCATGGGATGCTGCAGTTGTGGCGACGTGAAACCAAGCGACGCAAGAAAAACGATCAACTGAATGTGATCGGAATCATCCCCAACATGTTCCGCAAGGGCGTGGCGCTGCATGAGGGCCTGTTCGAGACCCTGTCCTCCGACCCCGCCATTTCGGACTTGTTGTTTCCGGTCAAACTGGCGTTACGGGTAGCGTTCGCGGAATCCGACCACCCACTGTCGGATCCCAAAAGTGTCCTGGATCTGCCACCGAATGACCTGGCTCGCAAGGAGGCTGAATCGATGTGCGATTTGATCGCGAAGAGGCTGTTTGCATGACAACCGCGAAAAAGACGCGCTTTCTCGGAAGCCCCCTGAGTGGCGAAATAGCCGACACGATACGCAAAGGTCAGCAGGAACTGGGCGACGTCAATGTCGAACTGATCCCCTTGAACCGGATTGAAGTGGACGATGAAAATCCGCGGCGGACCGGATTTCGTGTGGAGGATCTCGCCAATCCCGAGGAAGTCATCGGTGATGACAGGAATCGCCGACGGACTTGGGAAGGCTTGCAGGAGCTGGCCGCGTCGATCAAATCTGTCGGCGTTCAGCAGCCCATCAAGGTTTATCGCTACCGGGATCGGTTTCGTATCGCATTCGGAGAGCGGCGATTCCTGGCCTCGCTGATCGCGGAAAAGACCACGATTCCCGCCTGGATCCTGCAGGAAAAGCCTCAGTTCCTCCGCAACATCCAGTTCATCGAGAACATGCAGCGCGAGGATCTGACGACCTGGGAACGGGTCGCCAATGTCGAGGCGATCGTCAGTGAATACGAAACCTTAGGTGAAGGCCGCGTGTCGATCACGGTTCTGACCGAGCTGACGGGGCTGTCGCGGTCACGGGCCTCCCATTACCTCAGTATTCTCGGTGGACCTCCGGATGTTCGCGACAAGCTCCGCACGGGATTGATCAATAACGTTGAGAAGGCGGGGTTTCTTTCCCGGATCAAGGACGATGTGGAACGCAATCTGGCTATGGATCTGATCGTCAATGGCCATGATCAAAAGGAAGTCGAAGAGCTGCTGAACAAGGCGCCGCCACCGCCGCCGCCGGAGGATTCGCTACCGATCCCCGCCATCCGTGTGGGGCGCCCCCGAACGCGGGTCAATCTTGGGCAAACGGCCAATGTGGCCCTGCTACGCAAGATCATGACGGCGATTCCACTGGAAACGGTTCGTCTGCCCGATGAAGAGAGCGACGATTGGGATGATCTCGATATCGTCAGTGAACGATGGAAGCAGTTCCTGGCGGAACTGGAACGCGAGGTCCTCAAACAGGCACGTAAGCGCACGGCGAAGTAGGTATGGCTGAGGTTCGAAAAACCACCTATCGATTGCCCTCCAGCCTTCGTCTCGAAATGTTGAAGGCTGTCGAACAGGATTACGGAAAGAAAGGCAAAAGCCGCTGGATTTCCGAAGCGATCGAGAAGCTGGTCGAAGAAGATACCGGGCTCGCGAGCGTGGGCTTGGGCATGGATCATGAGGTGCAGGACGATCAGGATGTGGTTCAGTTGGCCCCCCGCTATTACCAGCGGCTGGAGGAAGCCATGACCCGGATTCGGCGGCAGGATCCGCTCTTCGAAGGGGTCCAGTCGGCGGTCATTCGGGCGGCGATTCGCATGCGCCTGGAAACCCGCGAGGCGTCAGTCGAGGAACCGCAATAAGCACCGCTGTTCTGTCACGGAACACCCGCGGCTTGTATTCTTAAGTGATTGATTTAACTCCAACGATGAGTCGCCGTATTTAATTTTTATTAAGCGATTCAGGTTTTCCTTTCCGCACAAATCAGTCCGGTTTGCAGCCGAACGCCAGTCCGTTCCCACAGGCGTGGTCTGCGCAATCGTCCTGCCACAGGGCGAGGCCGCCCGTTCAAAAACGCCCGCGATCGCGACGGTTCGGGTTCAGTCGTCCGCTAACCGATAAGGGTCGTTCTGCCAGTGACCGCCATGAAACACGATGGGTCGTACAAGCTCTTGTTCTCCCATCCGGAGATGGTGGCCGATCTGATCCGCCGCTTTATTCGCGAACCCTGGGTCAACGATCTCGATTTCGAGTCGCTCGAGCGTGTCAGCGGTAGTTTTGTGACCGAAGACCTGCGTGGCCGCGAAAGTGATGTGATCTGGAAATTGAAACTCGGCGCCGAGACGCTTTATGTCTACCTGCTCATCGAGTTCCAGTCGACCATCGACCGCTTCATGTGCGTCCGGACCTTGGCTTATACGACCCTGCTGTACCAGGACCTGATTCAGAAGGGACAGCTGACCGAGAATGATCGCCTGCCACCGGTGCTCGCCCTGGTTCTCTATAACGGGACGCCCCGCTGGTCAGCGCCCGTAGAGTTGTCCGAGCTGTTCGCACCCGTGCCGCCCGGCCTCGGTCGGTATCTGCCGAGCTTTCGCTATCTGCTCCTCGATGAAGGACGCTATTCCGAAAGTGATCTGGAACCCCTCCGGAATCTTGCTGCCGCACTGTTTCGCCTGGAAAACAGCCAATCGCCCGAGGACGTGAAGCGCATCGTTGAGCCGTTGGTACTGTGGCTGCAGGCGCCGGAGCAGGCATCACTCCGAAGGGCGTTTACGATTTGGCTGAAACGTGTCTTCTTGCCAGGACGCATGCCTGGCGTAGAATTTGATGACATACACGACTTGGACGGGGTGAAAAGCATGTTATCGGAACGGGTGGTCGAGTGGACCAAGGCCTGGAAGCAGGAAGGACGCCTGGAAGGGCGACAGGAAGGGCGGGAAGAAGGCCGGAAAGAGATGCTGTTGCTCCTGATCGAAAGTTGTTTTGGTCCTCAGGAAGCGGTTGTCCAGGCGCGCATTCAGGCGGCAGACGCGGAAACCTTGTTACGCTGGGGAAAGCGGGTTTTGACGGCGGCCACGCTGGCCGACATTTTTGATGCCTGAAAAATTCCGGGAAGGAGTCGGTAGCCCCCCGGTGTCCGTTCGCTTCTTCATGCAAGACCTTTGGTCGAAGTAGTGAAGCTTCAATCCGAAGATAGGCGCGCCAATGCGGAATTCCGTGCAGGCGGCGCTTCGAACACGGCCTCGATTTCGCGGATCAAAAGACCCGTTACCACAGCATCCGAGCCTTTCACGCGATAGCGATGGACATTGAGTCCATCCGGTGAACGCTGATGGAGCTGCAATTTCAAGAAGCTGGCCTGAAGTTTCTCCCAGGATAGCGCCTCACCCGCCGGCATCGTTCTGACGAAATCCTGGAAAATGCCGGGACTCAGGAGTAGAACGCCCTCTTCCACGACATGAATCCGGGACCCGGCCTGATTGTGCGGCAGCAGGCCCGATGTTAGACCCGACCGGACCCAGTCAAGCAGTGCCTTTCCGGGAGTATCACCCCACTCGAAGACATAGACGTGCTGAGAGCCTCAGCGGGGATGGGCGGAGCAGTGGAAAGACTTTGGCTTTGTAGGATTGATTCAATACTATCTGTGGTCTGAATGGGGATGACCTGCCCCACAAATTTGTCCGGCGAAGCATCGGCGTCCGGCCATAACTTCTGGACCGGGACGCGCAGTAACGTCAGCGAATGCGACCAACCCTCCCCTTTCACCTTTGCACGCCAGATGGCACGGTCCTTCTGGGGAAGCGCGATTCCATGTTCCTGCAGCACGTCGAATAATCGGTCGTTATTGCCAGGAATACCGGAATGGCACATCACCATCAAATGCGCCCGCAGAGCATCTGCGACGCGTTTAGTTACCAGCCAAAGATCCTCGCCGGTCCGCCACCCCCTGGCGATTGAGTGGCAGCTCCCCTTGGTCGATGAGATGGCGGAGTCCGGTGATCAGCTTTTCATGGAGGAGAACGACAGCGGATTTCGTCACGCGCACGCCGGACTCCGCACCCAGATTCCGAGCCACCGACTGACTGTCGGCGAGGTTGAGAATTTCGCCCAACGCGCCGGCCTCGGCAGAATCGCCGTTCCCGCAGGCCAACCAGGCGCCCAGCGCTTCACGGTCCTGGGCCAACCACGCCAGGCCCGCCGCGGGCACGATTCGATGCGCCAGGAGGAGGGACGCCTTTTCGTGCAGCCGATACTGGCGTTTGCGGAGGAAATCAATCCGGTACCAGCGGGCTTCAGAATTGTCGCTGATACTGCCGAGCCAGGGATTCCATTCCCAGGAATCATGCCGGGTATCAAAAACCGTCACACGGAGATCCACGACCGGTTTGGCAACATCGTGCAGCAATGCACTGGTGAATACCGCGTACGTCCAGATAGCCTGGCGTTCAGGAATTTCCTCGGAGGGTGCCCCCGGTGGCAGCAAATACCCCAACCGAATTTTCAGCGCGATGCTGGCGACCTCCAGGGCATGATCCAATAATCCCCCGGCATGGGCATGATGATGAGCCTCGGAGGCTGGGCACTGCTGCACCAGGCCCGCGAATGATTGAAGTACCGGCAGGTAATAACCCGCAAAATGCGGGCGAGTGGTTCCCATGGTTTCTTCAATATGCGAAATCAATTCGCGGCGCGCATGTAAAAGCTCCTGAGGTGCCTGAACTGGAAGGGTATTGAGCGGCGGGATGATCCCTTCGGAACGATCGTCGGAGATGGGCGGATGAGCCTTCGGCAGACCTGCTTGTCGGAAAAGCTGCGCGAATCGAGAAAGAATGTTGGATCAGGAGCCTTATAAGGTTGCGAAATGCGCATCCGGGCGAGATTAAAGCCTTGCCGGTCAGCACGCGAGTCGCCTGGCGACCGGCGCTGCGCCAGAAGAAATGCAGGATTTTTGCGGCAGCCCAGAGTGCGGGGGGTTGTGAATTTTTTTTCCGGCCAGTAGGATACTGGTGTCGGATACCGTTGTGACTGCGGTTCAGTCGCCGAGGCCTCCGCCCTCGCAAAACCCGGAGACCCTTTGCCACCTTGTGCCTGCGCCTTCAGGTGGCCAGCCTTTCGAAGGCTGTAGCAGGCATCGTCAAAACATCGGCTTCTGTCGAAGCCTCCTTCCAGAATACCGCACGACCCTATGGGTTTTCGCTGCGGTGCCCTATCGCGGGTTAATGCCCGTGAGGGTGTGCGGCTCATGAGTATGAGCTGCCGTTGGGATTCTCGCTTTGCGAAATCTCAACGGAGTGCTGTGCCTGTTCGCAAAATACTGCGGTGAGCGGTTCTGTGTGGTTACTGGTGTTTGAACCGCTGTTCGAGCACAAGCTGCTGGCGGAGCTGTTCCGCCGCCTCGCGGTCTTGGTCGCGTCCTGATCCGAGGGTTTTCCGATGGATGTCGCCTCCGCCATTGAACTCTATACGACGGTCTTCGCCTGGATCATGTACGACCAGGTGTGGGATGCGTTGGTCGATACCGGGCTCCCGTATTACGCGTTCTTCTTCATGCTGGTCCGGAATGCCGCGCAGAGCTACCAGCGTCACGGGATGGTGGAGGGCGCTGATGCCTCGGTCCGGGCGGTGGAGATGGAAGCGATCACGATGTTCCTGGTCCTCGCCCTGGTGGCGATGCCGTGGATGGAGCTGACGATCGGCGATCTCTCCCACACCAAGGCCTGCGGCACGCCGACGACCAGCGGCAAGACCGGAACCGGCTATGACGCGAGCTTTGCCGCCATCAATGGCCAGGTGGGCGTCGTGCCGGTCTGGTGGTATGCGGTCATGTCGCTCTCCGGCGGGATCACCAATGCGGTCATCGCCGGCATTCCCTGTAGCGGCGATCTCCGCACCCTGGACTACAAGGTGGATAACAGCCGCATTGCGGATCCCGAGCTGCGCCGGCAGTTGCAACTGTTCACCAACGACTGTTGGCGGCAGGCGCGGGCGGACTTTCTGCAAAACCACGCGACGTTGCCGGTGGGCACCGATCCCCATGACATCGACTGGCCGGGCTCGACGTTCTTCCAGAACACCGAGGGCTACTACGGCCATGGCAATATCAATCTGGCCATGCGGGCGAGCGGGGAGATTCCGGGGTTTCCCTACAACGCGGCGCGGGATACCGAATATCAGCCGGGGTTCATCCCCACCTGGGGGCGGCCGGAATGCAAGGACTGGTGGCAAGACCCGACCTCGGGCCTCCGCGCCCGCATTCTGGCAACCATCGATCCCACGGCGCTGGCCGACACGGTCAAGCAGGTCCAGGCCGACCATCCGGCGCTGACGCAGACGCAGATCGAGGACGAACAGATCCGGAAGCTGTTTGAAGCGGAGAAAGGCAGTTTTGTGGCCGGTGGCGGCGGTGCGGAACCGAGTCGATCGTTCGTGGAGCGGGTGATGGGCGGGGTCGCCAATGCCGGCTTGACGGCCGACTACATCAGTTGGAAGGTGAAGATCTACACGCTGAAGCAGCTCGCGCCCATCGGCCAATCGTACCTCCTGATGGCGATCTACCTGCTGCTGCCGTTCGTACTGCTGTTCTCGGGGTTTTCGATCGAAGCGGCCTGGTTTGTCACCGTAGCGATCTTCGCGCTGAAGTTCATGACGGCGCTCTGGGCCATTGCGACCTGGCTGGACGACACGATGATCAAGTCACTGGGCATCGATTGGTGGACCTGGGGATTTAGCAACAACGACGCGGTTTCAGGGGGCGTAGCGAACTATGCGTCCCTGCTCCTGTTCGTGGGGCTGCCGGCGGTTTGGATCTCGGTGCTGGGGTGGATTGGGTTTGGGCAGGTGTCGAATTCCGCAAGTACCACAAAGTCTGCGGAAGGTGCGGTGGGTCCCGCTGCGGAGAAGATCGCCAATACAGGAAAGAATTTAGCGGTTAAAGGGATGCGCAAATTCCTTAAGCTGAAATGAGAAACAAGCAGGCGCTGTGCGCCTGCTTATATTCAAGGTTCGGAATTTATGACCCAGGACTATGCGCTTAATCTGCGAACGGCCCGGATTGTCGCTTCTCCTCCCAGTATTTATAGTCCTGTTCAGCAAGAAAGGCCGCAAATAAGCCAGGATAGGCTTCGTTCGCCTCAGGGTCGAATCCAACTCCAAGGGAAGTGGGAGCGATTTTCATGCGCTCCGCTCCCGTATTCATGCTGTCAACCAAGTCCTCATAAAATTCGTCATCCTTTTCGTCCGAGGGCTCGAACAGGGTCATCAGGAGTACGCGGACCAAGCCGAGCGCGACACCCACGACGGTCAGCACGAAGTAGACAGGTTTGCGCACCCACGGCGACGCCAGCGCGGTCTTGAGGGTGGCGCCGGCCGAGCGAGGCGGGGTTTCAATCACAGTGCTCATCAGAGGCTCCTGCCGCCGTTGCGGCATTGCTTTCGGGGCGAGGTCTGTTCAGGTTTCGTCAAGCGGTCCATCCGCGACGTGCCGCAGGAGTTCCGCGGCCCGCTGCCGGCCCTCACGGAGACGTTCCGGATCGGCGCCGGTATCGCCCAGGCGCGTGGTTTCCCAAACGCGATCCAGGAGTCCGGCAAAGTTGGCGGTGCCGGCGGCCACCGCCGTGAAGGCCTCGCGCACGTCTTTTCCAGTCAGAGTGTTGGTCATTCGGTTCGGGCTCCCAACCTGTCAGGGTATGGAACGCATTTTTTACATAATCACCAGGGTATAGCAAGTCGCTCAAGGGGCTCGGGCGGGCGCCGGCCACGCCGCGTTCCGTTTGAATCCGAGGGTCAAGCGGCCTTCGATTTGCCTTTGGCCTTCGCTTTGGGCTTCGGTTTCTGGGGTTTGGACGCCGCCTCGACGCGAGTCTTGAAGGTGGCACCCGGTTGGAATTTCGGGATCGTGGTTTCGGCAATCTGAATGACGGCGCCGGTCGCGGGGTTCCGGCCTTCACGGGCCGCGCGCTTCGCCGCCTTGAAGCTGCCAAAACCGAGGAGCGCCACGGTATCGCCGGCCACGACCGCGCCGGTAATCGTTGCGATCACTGCATCGAGCACCCGTCCGGTATCCGCTTTGGTGAGGCCCGCCTGTTCGGCCACCGCATCGATCAATTCCGATTTGTTCATGTGGGTTCTCCTGTGACGTTGAGACGTGGAGTATGGCCAGCGATGACGCGGCCTCGCAAGCGCCCACGGAGACCCCGTGAGCGGATCGAGCCCCTCGACAACCGCCGATCGTCTGGGTACGATAAATATTTATCATACTCTGTTTGAGACCGTCGGGCCATGGTCGATCCGTTCCAGCGTTACCACGTCACCCTCACCAAGGGGGGGCGGACCTTCAAAACCACGGTCAGCATCGATCAATACTTATCGCGCCTGTTGGCCGTCTCATTGGGTGAGCGGCCCGACAGTCCCGCCGGCCGGCGGGCGGTGCGCCGCTGGCTGATGGAGGCCTTGCCGGCGTGGGGCGCCTTCGATCCGGAGTTGCCGGTGAGCCGCCAGGCGGCGTACTTGGCGCTCCGGCACGTCGCGCGGCCGGAGTGGGTCACGCTGGTCGAGGACACCCAAGAGTGATAAAGATTTATCGTCTGGTGAATTTTAGTCAAGGGTTCCGGGGTCAGGTTTCATGCGGCTTACGGTTCGTCATCCCAAAGCCATGCTCAGGGTTATCCACAGAAACTGTGGATGACTGCGGCGCGGCGCCGACGGCAACACGGGAAGAAGGTCCATGCAGCGTTTTTATTTAGAACGGCGTGATCCCGACCGGAAGATGCACCGCTTCTACCGGTTGGTCGTGACGGAGACGCTGTTTGGGGAGTGGGCGCTGATTCGGGAATGGGGCCGCATCGGTTCCCCGGGCACGATCCGGGAGGTCTGGTTTTCCTCCGCCGAGGAAGCCACTCGGGCAGCAGAACGGCTCCACGGCCAGAAGGTGCGGAAGGGGTATTCCGATCTCGTCCGCGTAGACGCGGGGGAGGCGTGACCGACCGTTGCAAGGAATCGCAAGCGCACGTTGCGCCTGGCGATGATGACACCCTGAGGGTTCCAATCTTGACGGAGAAATCCACATGGCCGATTTAGTGAGCGACGCGAATCTCTACGGTATGAGCCGGCTGATCCTGCGGAGCTTTCCACATTGCTTCGTCAAGCTCGATCCCCATGACCCGGAAGACCCCGACCATGTTGATATGTTGTGGTTTGAATATGGCGAAGTGAACGGACACCGGTATTTCCACGAAAATCGGCAATCACGTCTTACGTTCCGCTGATATGCCAACGTACCCGAAGCATAGCGGCCAAGCAAATTACAGCGCTTTTGCATTTGGTCCGGTACAGATGAGCTAAAGGGTATGCAGTTTTTATAGAACGGCGGCATGAAATCCTACGCTTTTGATCTACGGCAACGGATCTTCAGCAACGCGCTCACCCATTCCGTGCGGGTTACGGCGCGAATTTTCCGTGTCAGTCCCTCTACGGTTCTGGAATTAAAGCGGCAGTTTGCGAAGGGGATGCTCCTGCGGGATTCGCTATGCCAGGGTCCGGTAGCTGAAGAGTTCGGCTTGGGTGAGGTCGGCACCGCGCATGGGAAGGTCCGGAGTATCTTCGGGAGGGATACTATTTTACCATTGAATACAGCAGCTTACGCTGCTTTTGGCGGATTCTACAGAGGCCGCCCCCCCGTTTTCAGGCGGTTGGGGGGCGGGAGAAAATCAACAGCCTGATAAGGCGGCTTTTTATTTTTAATATTTACATTGAACCAGCCGTTTAATTCTACTGAAAATATTACCATTTCACTGGTAAATAGTCGCAACTTTGTAAGTAAAAATGTCATATAACACTCTCGCAGCCATGGTTTATGGTGTGCCGGCGATATGATTCATATCGCACTAACACTCCACTTGATGGCGAGGCACACTATGTTCTACTCAAATCGACTGTTCTTAGGGCTTATCGGTTCCTTAGCATTCTCCAGTATGGCTCATGCTGATATCCTGGCAGCAGGATCTATATATGGCGGGCCCGCTCAGTCCGCCGCTGTTTGCTACATTTACAATGCTGGCCCCGGCACGGTGTCGATTACAAGCCGCGCCATTCTCCGGGAACCGAATGTTTCCTTAGCTCAGACATTCAATGGTTGTGGCGCCACGCTTGCGGCAGGTAATTCATGCGGGTTCGCTGTAGCTGGAATCCTCAATAGTGCCGCTCATAATTGCCGGGTTGTCGTCAGCCCCAGCGGAGCTGATGTTCGCGGATCCTTCGAGATTCGAAACGCAACGGGCGGTGTTCTAAACAACATCGAGCTTAGATAACAGTTTAAAACAAGCATACTCACTGCTTAAGGACGTCAAAAGTGGCATTCTCAAGCCATTTTTGACGTCCTATTTAGCACGCTTTTTTGCTCGATTAATACCTTAGTTCTACCGCCCCAAATACACGGCGGTAATCTCTTCCCGGTGATGCCCCATCTCCTCACTGATGGCGAGCCGCACCTCCCGATCCCGGGCCTTTTCCGCGGGCGTTAATGCCTGGCTCTTCGGCCCGCCCGCATGAGGCGCCGCCCAGCCGGTCAATTCATAGCGCCGCTCCGGCGGAATCAACGACCCCTTGCCGGCGAACTGGCTCACCTCCGCCAACAGCGCCCGCTGCTCGTCGCTCTGGACGATTTTGTCCTCCAGCGCGGGAATACCAAGGGGCCGCCGCCCGCCGCCCGCCGTCGGCTTTCGGGATGTAGGTGCGGCGGACCGGCTGGGGCCGGTATCGCCCGGTGTGGACGCGTTCGCGGAGGTCCCGGAGATTGGTTTCCAGGTTCCGCTCATAGTCGTTGACCGTCACCCCATCCACGCCGGCACTGGCCGTCCTGCGTTGCCGCCGGAACGCTCGGAGGAGCGCTGCGTCGTCCACGTGGTGCAGCAGTGCCGTGAAGCGGGTCTGGCGCGATCGTCGCGCCGCCTCATTCACCCGGGTGAGATTGGCAGGCAGAGAACCCCGGCCCTGTGTCCGGTCTCTCGCCCACTCGCCCAGGCTCCTCTCGGGTCGGGATCTTCCCTCGGGTTGGCTCGTTGCCTTCGCCCCCGTCATCAGTACTACACCCCGATCCGCCATCTCGTCTCGGCTCGGCCGGTGGCTTCGGTCCTGCCTTGCCACAGGCCCCCTCCGGTGACCATTCCGGAGGTCCCGACGAGACTTCCCAGGTTCCGACGCGTTCCCTTGATACGTGAAATGGCCTTAGACCCCGGCAGAGCGACGACACCTCGCGTAATGGTGTCAGGAGCACTATTAAATTGACCCACGTCAGCAACTGAAAACTGACCCACCTCACGTAATCTTCGGCCCTTTTGCAGGGGCCATGTTGACCGTTGAGGAACAAGTGGAAATCAAAATATTGGCCCGTCAGGGTATGAGCATTCGGGAGATCTCCCGGCAACTGCAGGTGTCGCGGAACACGGTGCGCCGCTATTTGCGGGATATTGCGGCCGCGCGGCGCAAACCGCGCCCCCGCCGCCCCCACAAACTGGATCCCTATCGGGACTATATCGAGCAGCGCCTCCGGGCGGCGCACCCGGTCTGGCTGCCGGCGACGGCGCTGTACCGGGAGATTGCCCTCCTCGGGTATTCCGGCGGCCTCTCGCGCCTGCGCCATCTGATGCGCGGCTTGCGTGTCGTCCGCCCGGAGGATCCGGTGGTCCGCTTCGAGACCGCCGCCGGCCAGCAGCTGCAGTGCGACTGGGTCGTTTTCCGCCGTGGCCCCTACCCGCTATCGGCATTTGTGGCCACCTTGGGCTGGTCGCGGGCCAGCTACGTGGAGTTCGTCACCGATGAGAAGCTGGAAACCTTGCTGGCCTGCCATGAACGGGCGTTCGAATGCTTCGGCGGCGTGCCGCGGGAAGTGCTCTACGACAACATGAAGACCGTCGTGTTGGCCCGGGACGCCTACGGCCCCGGGGCGCATCGGTTCCAACCGGCCTTTCTGGACTTTGCCGGCCACTACGGCTTCGTGCCGCGGCTCTGCCGGCCCTATCGCGCGAAGACCAAAGGCAAGGTCGAACGCTTCAACGGGTACTTGCGGCGCAGCTTCTACAATCCCTTGGCCTCGCGTCTGGCGCAAGAAGGCTTACGCCTGGATGTCGAGACCGCCAATGTCGCCGTGCGGACGTGGCTCCACGAGGTCGCCCATCGCCGGATCCATGGCAGCACCGGGCAGGTCCCCCAGGCGCAACTCCAGCTCGAACGGCCGGCGTTGCAAGCGCTGCCGCCGCCGTATCGGGGGCAACTGCCTGCGACGGCGACCCCGTCCACGCGTTCGCCGGATCGGACTCGCTTCAGCCAGCAGCCCTTGCAACATCCCTTGAGTGTGTACGAGCAGCTCTTTCCGGAGGGACGCTAATGGAATTGCAGCATCAACGCATTCACGACCTCTGCACCCACCTGAAGTTGGAGACCCTGGTGGAGGTCTATCCGCAACTCGCCGCTAAAGCGGTGGCGAATCAACTGACGTTTGCCGACTTTCTCGAGAGCCTGCTCAAAACGGAACTGGCCACCCGGCAAAGCCGATCGCGCCAGATGCTGGCCCGGATCGCCGGGTTTCCGGTCATTAAAACCCTCGAGCAGTTCGACTTTACCGCGGCCCACGGGGTCAACAAGAAAGTCCTCCAGGAGCTATCCGGGCTGGCGTTTCTCGAGCGCGCTGAGAATCTCGTGTTCTTGGGGCCCTCGGGCGTTGGGAAAACCCATCTGGCCATCAGCTTGGGGTATCTCGCTACCCAGGCCGGGTTCAAGACCCGGTTCGTTACGGCCGCCGACCTGATGCTGACGATGGCGGCAGCCCAACGTCAGGACCGGCTGGCGGATTTCATACGCCGGCACGTGATCAGCCCGCGGCTCTTGATCATTGATGAGATCGGCTATCTCCCCCTGGCGCGGGAGCAGGCCAATTTGTTCTTCCAGATCATCGCCAAGCGCTATGAGAAAGGCTCCTTGCTGTTGACCAGCAACTTACCGTTCGGCCAGTGGGACCAAGCCTTCGCCGGCGACACCACGCTGACTGCGGCTCTGCTGGATCGGCTCCTCCACCATGCCCATGTATTTCAAATCAAAGGAGACAGCTACCGACTTAAGGATCAACGCAAAGCCGGCATCATCCAAGCCCGCCCCCTGGCGGCCATGACCGAGGTGGGTCAATTCTAAGTTGCTGATCACCAACCGACGTGGGTCAGTTTGAAGTTGCTGTTGACAATGGTGCCGCTCATGTTGCCTTCGCCACAGCGGACAGGCTCGGCCTCTGCAAATTCAGTGATTTCGTGGCTCAATCCCATTCCCCATATCATGACTGTGTACGCTTCAGGCCCACCGTCACCGGACGTGCCTGCAACGCTCGCTACCGGGCGGCTCGCTACGCCTTACCCGGGCGGGACTTTCACCCGCTGGACCGCGCCAGCTTTGCCTGGCGCACCCATTGATCCTGGAACCCCATTATTGAGAACTTATTCGTACCACCTTAATGAGACAGGCAGTGGCCGCATAAACCGGGCAGGTCCTGTTCGTTCTGGAGTGTCCGCTGAACGATCCTCTTACGGACACCTCCTAGCGCCCGAGTGTCTACCAGCGCCAAATAGCGCTGAAAATTTAGCGCCATTTACCGGTGAAAGTCACAATCTAGAACGGCGGTCTTTCCAGACCGTTAGAAACCGGTGGGTTTGTGCCAGCACTGCTGACACATTTGACGGACTCAGGACGGCCCGTTCGAAACAAGGCGACTTTCAACTGTTGTTCTACCTCGCGGTTGCAGCGTCGCTCCTGATACGCCAGGTGCAGGTGGAATTCGCGCAACTCGATTCGTCTGCGCTGAGTCCGGCCGATGACGTTATGGATCCCCGGCCCAAAAAGAGGGTCGGCCGCAAGCGTCCTGCGAGGGATCCAACCTGACAGCCAAAGCCGCGGCGGTTGAGCGTCCGGTGACACGCTGTTGGCCGACGTGGTCCGTTGAACGTGTGCCCAGTCCGCCCTCATTCTGGTACGCTACACCTCGTCATACACATTTGAAGGTGTCGAAAGTGCGAACGAATATTGTGCTGGATGAAACCTTGGTGGCGGAGGCCATGCGTTACGCCAAGGTCGGTAGCAAGCGCGAACTGGTGGATCTGGCCCTGCGGGAGTTCATTGCCGCCCATCGGCGACGCGATGTGTCCGAACTGTTTGGTCAGGTGGAAATCGATCCGGATTATGACTACAAGCTCCTCCGTCGGGAGGAGCCCTGAGGTGTATCTGATCGACACCTCGGTCTGGATCGACAGTTTGCGGCAAATCGATAATGCACCGGTCCGCTTCTTCCGGAAACTGCTGGCCGACCAACTGCCCTACGGCATCACCGGCGCCATCTACCAGGAAGTGCTGCAAGGCGCCCGCACGGACCTGGACTTTACGCGCTTGAGAACCTATCTGGGGTCTTTGACCATCTACCACCCGTTCGATCCCGTGGAGTCGTATGCCGAAGCGGCAGCCCTGTACCGCCAGTGCCGGACGCGCGGCATCACCGTCCGTTCCACCCTGGACTGCCTGATCGCCCGCATCGCGATAGAGCACGACATCGTCCTGGTCCACAACGACCGGGATTTCATCCACCTCGCGTCCGTGCTCCCGGCGCTGAGAACCGCGCCCCCCGGACCGCCCCATTAATCAGCGTGGCCGCCGCACCCGCGCACGCACGACTGTCCTCCCTTGACGATTGAAGCCGACAACGAAATTGTTTCGGGTGATGACCGATGATTATTCCCTACGATCAGTTAAGCCCGGATGCCTTAGTCGGTGTGATCGAGACTTTTGTGATGCAGGAAGGAACCGATTACGGTCAAATCGACTGGCCGCTGGCGGCAAAGGTCGCTCAGGTCAGAGCTCAGCTAGAGATGGGGTTGGCCGTGATCGTTTATGACGAAACCGATCAGACCTGTTCCATCATTCCGAAAGAGCTGGCATCAGAATTAACGCAGGATTGACCGCCATTTCCGTGATGTTGGTACTGGTAAAGAGCGGACTACCGCAAGAAATTCTAAACAGCGGAAAGCCAGCCCGCTATTTTCGCTTTCTCTGGTCAGACGAAGGGCGGAAAAAACCCTCCTTGAGGGTCAGAACTCCAGTGTCGCCGACATCCTTTTTATCAGATTGAAAACCCAATCCGAACAGCGGAAACGGGGCATTATATGTCCGGTACGTGCCCTTATGACCAGTTTCCTTTTATGCACAGGAGCGCAGAAATGAACGACTTATTGCCAGTCATAACGGCGGGCCTTTGTGAGACACGAGTGGAGAACTGGACATAATTTCCGGGGCCGCTTGGAGTGGAAGTCCCGAACCTCTTGCAATCCGGTGCCGATATCAGCGTAATCGCACAACGGTTGGGGCAAAAAAGTCCGAAAAACCACGTACCAGTATGCCGGAGGCCGATCTGGCGATGAAGCAAAAGGAATTAGCCAGACTTCAGTAACCCGAGGCGAAACCGCTTCGATATTCCGCGCCCGACTCCTTACTCAAGTTTCTCAAAACGCTCTGATTTTTATGCAAAGCCCGAGGGCGAGCACAATCCCTCTAACCCAGGCTGCGTCTCGCTCCCCAATATCGTCCTGTGCATAAAAGGAAACTGGTCATAAGGGCACTTATGCACATCTGTGCATAAGTGCCCAAAAGAGCCGTTCATTCCTTGAAGTCATGAAGGGCGGCAAACTGAGTGATTGCTGCCCTTGATTTTCATTCTGACAATGAGTACTGCTCGGCCAAAGCGGACAATCGCTTTGCTCAGTCTATCGCCGTTCAGCCGTCGCTGCTTTGTTGGATCCCATGGCTGTAGCCGTGGTAAAAGCCGACGACCGTATTACAGCTGTAAGGTATCCGCGGCCGGACCCCTCGTGCTCCAGCCCTGCCCATCGTTCAACAGATTCAGTTCACCACCTTCCTCGACCAAACCGTGAGTTTGCTCGGTGTCGGCGTGCTGCGAGACCTGATTGGCCTCGGATCCCCTGTGCCCCTCCGGACGGAATATGCAACGACTCATACCCTGGCTGCCGTTCGGGCCGCGGTCTTGGCCGGTGGCCTATTTGCGGGGAATCCTGTGGCGGGGCGAAAGCCAGCCGGAGGGGATCCTGGAGGCGTTGACCCTGTGGGAGGGCACGGTAGCTGCGGGGCCGCGGCCGATCAGCTTCTGAACGCCATCGGGGTCGCGCTGTTGATCCTGCTGGGGACTATCGGATGGGCTACGCCAACGCCAGCTTCGGGAGAGGAATGATCAGGGGCCGCTCCTGGAAGGCGTGCCATGGTCGGGCGACAGTGGTTACGGAGCGACTGCCCACTTTGATTTGAGCGCCTTGAAACAATTCAACCCGCCTTCGCGGTAGGCTGACCGCGGGATGCCCAGGGGTGAACGACAGGATGGCCGAGTGTCCGAAGCTCTTGCAATGCTGCCGCAAAAGGCATACAAACTGTCAGTGATATAAGGGGATGCTTAAATAGACCAGGCTCGACACGATTGTGAGCATTAGGCACAGCCTCCTCGCAACCGTAGACCTTAGAGCCTGTCATGAAAATCAATAAAAATCCGCGCGAACGCCGTTCGCAATCCCTCCGCTTCCGCCCCCTGGCGGGTGCATTGGCCCTTCTCGGCCTCGTTGGCGCACCGGCGATGGCCAACGACATTCTCGTCAACGACCTCAGCGATCCCGGTTTGGCGGGCGATGCGCTGTGCTCCCTCCGGGAGGCGGTTGCCAACGCCGCGAGCGATAGCGACACCAGCGGTGGCGGCTGCGCAGCCGGCGGCGGGGCGGACACCATCAAGTTTTCCGTCGGCGGAACGATTAGCCTGGGTAGCACCTTGGTCGTCGGCGATTCTGCGGGCCAGATCGTGGACGGTACCGGAAAGAATGTGGTCCTGAGCGGAAATGGCGCGGTGCGCGTGCTGCGGGTCAACGCGGGTTCCGCGGCAACGGTTCGGAGCCTGACGATCACCAACGGTTTCGTCGCCGGAAGCGCATTCGGTTCCGCGAACGGTGCCGGTGTTGCCAATGCCGGGACGTTAACGGTTGTCGACAGCACCTTTTCCGGCAACCGCGCCGGGGGACGCGGGGGTGCCATCGCGAATCTGAGCGACGGCCTGTCGGCGACCGGCGGCACGCTCGCGGTCATGAATAGCACCTTCACCGGTAATCAGGCGTTCTATGGCGGTGCCATCGACAATGCCTTTGCCGGTGTGGCGACGTTCACCCACAGCACGATTGCCCGCAACAGTGCCATCACACCGCCCTGCACCGGCATTTGCGTGCAGATCATCGCCGACGGCGGCGGCATCGCCAATGCTGGCGGCCTCACGTTGAACAACACCCTTGTTGCCGGCAACCTGCGCGATTCGGTTCCTTCGGAGTTCAGCGGCATTCCCGCGACGGCGGGTAGCTTTAACCTGGTGGGCGATACCGCTTCGGCCGGCGGACTCCAGAATGGCGTCAACGGCAACATCGTCGGCGTCGATGCCGCTACGGTCCTCGTGCCAGCGCTCGGCAATTATGGCGGACCGACGGCGACGTTGGCCCTGCTGCCGGGCAGCTTGGCCCTGGATACGGCGGGTGGTGCGAATTGCCCGCCGACCGATCAGCGGGGCATCGCGCGTCCGCAAGGTTCAGGGTGTGACATCGGCGCGTTCGAGCAGGTGGTCGTCCCGACGGCGGATCTGGCCGTCAGCTTGACGGCCGCGCCCAATCCGGTCTTGGTGCAAGACCGCTTGACGCTGACCGCTTCCGTATTCAACCGGGGTCCTAATGCTCCAACGGGCGTGAAGCTCGCCTTGACCCTGCCGGTGTCGGGGCTCAAATCCATTACCACGACGGCCTCGCCGGGGACTTGCGGGGCTCCGGTCAATGGCGTGATTTCCTGTCTGTTGGGGAGCCTCGCCAGCGGTGGCAGCGCCACGATCAGCGTCAGTGCGATCCCCACGGCCGCGCAAACCCTGACCAGTTCGGCGACCGTGAGCAGTGAACTGGCCGACAATCAAACGGCCAACAATAGCGCGAGCCAGACCGTCGCGGTTCAGCCGCTGCTCTGCAACGGCCTCAAACCCACTCTCGTCGGAACGCCGGGACCGGACGTGCTGACCGGCACGAAAGGCCGCGACATCATCCAGGGTTTAAGCGGTAACGACACGATCAGCGGCAAGGATGCCAATGACGTTATCTGCGGCGGAGAAGGTCAGGACGTCCTCAGCGGCGGCAACGGCAGCGATCAGCTGTTCGGTGACAACGGCGGTGACAGCCTCAATGGCGACGCCGGCAACGACGTGCTGAACGGCGGGGCTGGAACCGATAGCTGCAATGGCTCCACCGGGACCGACACCGCCGTCAATTGCGAGGCGGCTGTCGGCATTCCCTAAGCCGTCCGTCTCTATCGTAGCGTCGAGGGCAACCCTACAGTTGCCCTTAACGAGCCCGCTTCGACCTTTGAAACGGGAGGGACTCCGATACCGCCCCGGTCAACGGGCACGTTCGCCAACGCGCATATCTCCAGGAGCACTCGTCGAACCTCTCACGCCCGCTCAAGCCGTCAGGAACAGCCGCGTCCCCAATGCTTTCGAAAAGCGGTTTACCCCCCTACGGGACTCGGCCACTAGGTTGGGCCCATGCGGAAGGCACCCGTATCACCCACTGCGGGCCAATAGCCCTCACCGGCCAGCACACACCGGATCGCACGGACAACGTTTTCGACACCAGCATTTTTGGTCAGATAGCCCTGTGACCCGGCATCCAGGGCCGGGTGCCGGTATTCCCGCGCGTGATGCGCGGTGAGGACGAGGATCTTCACCGAGGGAACAGACTGGCGGATACCTCTCTCGACAGTATTGGATTGAGTCATACTAACTCGTCAGCGCCGTCCGTCAATGCTATTCACGGGCCTGCCGCGAACGTGAGACTCGCGTGTGCGTTGCGATTGACCCAAGGGCGCACAGCACGAGGGCCCAGAGCACGCTGTTCATCACGATGGGAACCCACTGCAGCAGGGTCGGCAGTCGGAGCTCGTTCGCCCGCAGAACCTCCACGATGGGCACGGCGGGAAACCACAGCACCTCGACGGCGTACCGGGCCACGTGGCGGCCCAGCCAAGACACCGCTCTACCTTCAAAGGCATCGCTACTCACCTGAACCGACCAGAAAAAAGCGCCGCAGCCCAGGATAAAGTGGGCCATGAATAGGAGTAGCACACAGAGCGGCGAGGGGTATCGCATTCGGGGCCTTTTCAAAGGGTGAGTCGATTCTGTCGAGGATCTTCATCGCCGCGGAAAAGCAAAGCCTCCTCCTTCCTGGCCCTCGGCCGGAACGCCGCGACCCCCGCAACGGCTCCACGCGTTCGACATCAAGGGATCATCCCTGGGATTCATGCAATCCTAATGTGGCAATCGTTGAACTTTTCATGCGCCACCGCGATTCACCCCTCAGGTGCGGACGGCGGCCGGGAAAGGGCCGTGCGCTGCGGCACAAACGGTTAAGATCGGAATACCCTTTACGAGCCACCGGCGCGGATGCCGGCAGGATACCGCTCCGAATGGTCAGGCAGAATCACAAGAAGATCGTTATCTACTCCCACGATACCTACGGCGCGGGCAATATTCGGCGGCTCCTCGCCATCGCCCAGCATCTGGTGACCGAATACGGTGAGCTGTCCATCCTGATCCTGTCAGGATCGCCGGTGCCGCACGGCTTTCGGCTGGCGGACGGCATCGATTACATCAAGCTCCCTTGTTTACGCCGGGATCGGGAAGGCCGCTATTCCGCCAAGACGCTACGGGTCGAAGACGCGGAAATGGCGAAGCTCCGCGGTAACCTCATTCTAAGTACCGTCCTCGATTTCCAGCCCGACCTTCTCCTGGTCGACAAAAAGCCGCTGGGTGTCGGCAACGAATTGGTGCCGACTCTCGAGCATCTTCAGCGACGTCACCCGAAAGCCAAGCGGGTTCTCTTGTTGCGGGACACGCTCGACCGGCCGGAAATCACCATCCCGCTCTGGGAGAAACGCGGGTACTTCGACGTCCTGCAATCCCAGTACGATCAAGTCCTGGTCGCCGGCTCCGCCGGCATCTGCGATGTGTGCCAGGACTACGGCTTTTCGGAAGCGGTCCGTTCGAAGGTTCGGTTCTGCGGCTATATCGGTCCCGGCCCCCGCGAAAGCCAGCGCGACGCCCTGCGGCGGCAGCTCGGCATCGGGCTGGCGGCGCGCCTGGTGCTCGTGGCCTTGGGAGCCTGTGCCGAGGGCGATTCGATCCTGACGGCTTACCTCGAGGGACTCCATGCGACCACGTCTCCGCCGGAGGTCCGGACGATTGTGGCCTGTGGACCACACCTGTCGGCGGATCGGCGGCAGGCGCTCAAGGCGCTGGCCGAACGGGTCGCGTATTGCACGGTTCTCGAGACGCCGGACGACGTCCCGGCCGCTTATCTGGATGCGGCGGATTTAGTGATCTGCCGGGGGAGCTACAACACCCTGTGCGAACTCCTGGTCCGGCGGACGCGGGCCATCGTCATTCCGCGCGTCACCCCCACCGAAGAGCAGTGGCGGCGCGCCGAGCGCCTCGCGGAACGTGGGCTGCTGCGGATCGTCCATCCCGCCGCACTCTCGCCCGCCCATCTCATGCAGGTCGTCGCGGAGGAACTCGCCGGCCACCCGCTTCCCCAGATGCCGATTGACGCTGTCGATTTGACCGGACTCGTCAACATCGGTGACGCGATTGTGGGCTTGTTGTCCGGCGACGGCGACGATTTGGGGCGCGCGTCCCCGCACCCTGAACGGCGCTTACCGCATTAATCGGCGGGAGCGCCGATGCAACGCGCCCGGCGTTCCGCGGTCCGCGAGGCTGACCGCCTCCGGCGGCGGTCACCGGCCAGGCGTGGTCAGTCCTTTAAGCGAGGGGTTGCAAGAGTCCGCGCTGGAACAACGCCTGATAGTGCTCGGCACTCACGTCGTAAACACTTCGCACGCCGCCGCGGACCTCGCCTTTCCGATTCAGGAGCGGAACCTCGCGGCCCGGCAAGGTGAGCGCTTCATTCAAACCAAGGCCCAGATCGAGCGGACCCGCGGTCCGCTTGGTCATGATCAGAATGCAGCGCGCCGCTTCGGTGAACGTGAACTCGAAAGCCGTTCTGGCGAAAAGCTCAAAATAGCGCGGCATGGGAATCAGTTCATCCTGATGCTTCAGGACGATCCGACTGGTGAAGGGTGTCAGAATCCGGGGATCCGAACAGCGGCCGTGGGGGTAGTTCCAATGGGACTCGCCGAGGTGCAGTAACGCCTGTCCACCCGGCCGAAGGACACGGGCCACCTCCTCGATAAACCCGATCTTGTCGCGCATGAAGCGGATGGTCACCGCCGAGTAGACGAAATCCAGGCTGGCATCCGGGAATGCCAGGCGAGTGGCGTCATAGAACGCCAGCTGCGGGACCTTGAAGTCCTCCGGCGCATCGCGGGGAATCACGCCCTGTTCCTGGGCGAAAGCCCGAATGCCCTCGGGTGTCGAAAGCGCCGCCTTTGTCTCGATATCCACGCCCTTGAAGCTCACGGGCTGATCGCGGAACCGCCAGGCCAGTTCGAGAAGCGCAATGCCCCAGCCAAAGCCGACCTCCAGCACCTCCAGGGTCGTGTGCGTCTTTAGCAACGCCGCGATGAACTCAGACGGTCCGCCGCTAGCTTTGAAGATTTGATCGATGGTCTCGGTATTCCGATTGCGGCTGTCGAAGCCATCGGCACGGTCGGACGTGCTCCGCGAGGCGGCGGCGGAAAGGTGCGGGGTGGGTGCGGACATGGGCAACTCCATTTGGACACAGGACATTGGCAATCGCGGCGAGCCGCGACGGCGATGATGGCTTAGGTGTGTCGGAGGATAGCACCTTTATAGGACAGTGCCTGTCGTGCTTTTCTGCATTCTTTTGTAGTGAAGTCACTACAACGTAGCTAGTTGGATGAACCTTTGGCCCGATCGACTGCATCCACCTTCAATCTCGCGGGATTTCGGGTTTTTGACGTTCGCGGAGCTCGACTGAAATCGATATGGCAAAGGGGTTCGCAGACCACCTGGTTTCGTTTTTCCGGAGGCGGTTCTTCACCATCCGCATCCTCCTGTGGCTCCTGGCGATGGGCACCTTGAGTGCCTGCCTGTGGGCCCGGTCCGTCGTCGTTTCGGTATGGCCTTCGGCCGCAGCGACCGGAGGACCCGCAATTCCTGGTCACCTTCGAGGATCGCACCCTCGACCGGACCGTCTGGGCGTCGCCGGTGGATCGTGATCGCGCGCCCTCTTTCTCTGCCGGCCAGGGCTGGCGGACCCGCCGGGCGGAAGCCTTGGCCGTGCGCCACCGGTTGCAACTGGTGACTGTCTGGCCGCTGGCCGCCTTGGGCGTCTCCTGTGGCGTCTTTGGGGTTCCGCCGGAACGGCCGTTGCCGGAGGTGCTCAATGCGCTGCAGCACGATCCAGGGGTGGAGCAGGTCCAGCCCCTCCAGCGGTTTCGGCCGCTCTAAGGGCTGCTCCCGCGGGACTAGTCTATGACGGGAACGCTGTGAAGGGCGCTGAACCGCAAGATCGACCGAGCACATCCATTTTTTTCTAAGCCATGGGATCGCGATGCTGGACCGTAAAAAGATTTTGTTTTACTGCCAAAGCCTGGTGGGGCTGGGCCACCTGACCAGCAGCCTCAAGGCCATTCACGAGCTTTCACACTTCGCCGATGTGGATTTCCTCTACGGAGGGCTGATGAATGCCGCCATCGCCTTGGGGGACGGCTTTCGGCATCACCGTCTACCGACGGTGCTGATTCACCCGGAGTCCGGGGAGCTTTACGATCCGGAGGGGCGGGCCAGTCTCCCGGAATTGTGGGCCGCCCGTTCGAACGCGATCCGCGACTTTCTCCGCACGCCGTATGATGCGGTCATCGTGGAGTTCTTTCCGTTTGGCCGCCGCCGCTTCAAGACCGAGATTCTGGAACTCTTCCGAAGGGTTCGCGAACAAAGCGGGCCGATTCCCATCTTTACCTTCATTCGCGAGGTTCTGGTTCCGGAACCCTTGGACGCCGAGCAGCGCATGGTCCGCACCGTGGAGGACTACATCCACACCATCTTCGTCCGGGGGGACCCGGAGATCGTCCGTTTCGAGGAAACCTTTTCGTTGACGGAGGCTATCCGCGACAAGATCGTCGATGTGGGCTACGTGGCACCGCCGTCTCCCACCCAATGGCCGGAGCGGCAGCGCCAGATCGTGGTCAGCCAGGGCGGCGGCGAAATCGGACGCGAGTTGCTGGAAGCGGCCATCGAGGTCGCTCCGCTGTTTCCCGAGTACCGCTTCAAAGTGGTGATGGGGTCGCAAACCCCGGCGGACGTGGCGCAGCGGTTTCGCAAGAGCGTTCGCAGCGGCAATGTCGAGGTCGTGCCGTTTCTGGCGAATTTCGCCGAGGAACTCGCCCAATCCGCGCTGTCTATCAGCCTGGGCGGCGATAACACCCTCATGGACGTGATCAGCACGCGGGTGCCGGCGCTGGCGTTTCCGTATCCCGGCAATACCGAACAGGCGCTCCGCATCGAGAAACTGGCCCGGAAAGGCTTTATCACGCCGTTGACCGCCGGCGATCTTGCCCCGGAACGCTTCCGGCACAAGATTGCCGCGGCGCTGGAGACCCCTTATCCCGAGGCTACCCTCGCCACGAACGGGGCCCAAGTCATGAGCGAGCACATTCGGGCGATCCTCGAGGCGGCCTGACCAAAACCTCTCGGCTGCGCCGTTGGGCTTTTCGTCGGCCACCGCCGCCCCTTCGGGAACATCGGAGCAGGAATCGACGCGTTACGAGGCGAGGGCCAGGCTTGCTGGATTCACCCCGAACATTTCCGGATAGTAAGGTTGGTCGGCGAGAACGGATTCGATCGCGCGGGAGCACTCGTCGAGACTCGCGTGTTTCGTCAGATACCCTTGCACCCCCGCAGCAAACGCTGCCCGCATGGACTCCAGGTCGGTGAGTTCGGTCAGCACCAGGACTTTCGCGGGGGAACCTTGTTGCCGCAGGGTCCGAATCACCTCGAGTCCACTGATGATGGGCAGCACAAGTTCCATCAGGATGAGATCGGGATTTTGCCGCTCGACGAGGTCTAGGAGTTCCGGTCCATTGCTCGCTTCACCGACCACCGCCAGATTCTGCTTTTCATGAAGAAAACTGACGAGCGCCGAACGCAGCAGCGCGAGATTGTCGCCGAGGCAGAGACGGTACGAATTTCCCATGACTAGCCCTCCTAGATAGTGACAAGTCGCCGGCCCCATTGATAGCGCAATTAAGAAGCATTATCAAGTCTATCCCTGGACTGTGGACGTCAGTTCCTGCTCCGGGTCCTACCCAATCCAGTCCGCGCGACCTGACCGCCTTGACGCCGCTGTTCTGGGAGCACGTCAATCCCTACGGCCGTTTTGAGCTGGATATGGAGAGCCGGCTGGCTCTGGACTAGGCCACTTTCAAATGGCCCCTCGTGACACAACTGTTGGGTCTACCCCCGTTCGGATCGGACGGCGCCAGTCGATGCCCTCCAGCAGCATTGACAACTGTGCCGGCGTCAACGCCACGGGTCCGTCCGTGGCTTGGGGCCAGATAAACCGGCCTTGCTCTAGGCGCTTCGCGAACAGGCACAGCCCATCGCCGTCCCACCACAGCAGTTTGATCCGATCGCCACGCCGGCCGCGAAAGGCGAAGATCTGGCCGGAGAAAGGATCGGCCTCCAGCCGGGCCTGCACCAGGGCGGCCAAGCCATCGAAACCCCGCCGCAGATCGGTCACCCCGGCGGCGATCCAGATGCGGGTACCGGGCGGCGGAGCGATCATCGGCCCCCCAGGCTGGTGAGGACGGTCCGCAGCACCGTCGGATCGACCGCGCCGCTCACCCGGACCCGAGCGCTCCCGAGTTCGATGTCGATGCTGCCAGCCAGAATGGACGAGGGTTCCAGTGGAACCGCAGCGGTCTCCGGTGCTCGTTCCGCGACGACCTCGACGGGCAACATAAGCGGCGCTATACCGGGCCGGACGGCCGGCTGTTGGAGGTATTCGCGTCGCCATTTGAAGAGTTGGTTGGCATTGAGTTGATGGGCCAAGGCAATCCCGGCAACCGAGGCGCCAGGGCGCAAGGTCTGCTCCACCAATTGGCGCTTGAACTCCGGGGAAAAGCGGCGCCGGCCTACGGAATCGACCGACACTACGCCCAGGGTTAAGTCAGTCTCGTGCGTCATTTGTGCGTCCACCTCATGCGTGTGCGGACACCCGATGCGTCCGCTCGCACCAGTCTCGCGTTCAAGACTCAGGCCGTCGAGACGGTACTCGTCGGACGCTTACCGAAACACGAAGACGTGGCCGGAAAAGGGATCGTCCACCAAGACCTGCTGCACCAATGCCGACAGGCCATCGAAACCTTTCCGCAGATCGGTGACGCCGGCGGCGAACCAGATCCGGGTACCCGACGGGAGCCCGATCATCGCCGCAAGGCCTCCAACACCAGGCACAACGCCTCGCGTTCAATCGCACCGCGAATCCGGATGCAAACGTCCGGCAGATCAATCTCGATGACGCCTGTGGGCACTTCCGGCGCAAGCGACATCGGTACGGTCGCAGGCACGGTCTCCGCCGCGGGTGAATCCGCAAGGTGCACCGGCAGCAGGGCTATACCCGTACCCTGGGAGGGCACAAGTTCGCCGCAGGCATGTTGACGCCGCCAGGTCAAAATCAGATTGGTATTGACGTCATAGTCGCGCGCCACCCGGGATACGGAGGCACCGGGCTGCAGCGTCGCTTCGACGACCTGCCGCTTTTTCTAAAGCGTGTGGCTTTTACGGCCCGATTCTCCGCGACGGCGGCCGACCGTTGCCTTCGCCTCAACGTTTAACATCGTGTCCATCTCCATCCCAAATGGACACGATCTTCAAGTTTCCTCCCGACCCCGTCTAGACGGCTTTCAGCGGACGCTTACCTCCGATCCACCGGATGCGTTTCATCAGAGGAGGGCAGGGTTGGGGTCAGACCTGGCCCCCATTCCGAGGCGCTTCCGCCTCTTGTCCGTGCGGCTGACGACTTCTCAGCATTGCCGGGGCATTGCGGCATCTGTCCTTGCCGTCTAAAGGCAGGGGCAGGGCTAGTCTTTCCGTTCCTTAGCTTCGCCGCACAGGACGGCAAGAAAACTGTGGTCGCGTGTGCGTTAGGCCCTCGATCTGGTCGACGGTAGGAGCACCCGAAAAATCCAGGCAAGCGATCTTCTACCTTGGACAACAGTAAATTAATTTACCTCATAGACGGGTAGGGCATTAGGGGATTTCAAGAGCACGAAAGTACTATTGATTTTATTGTTCTAGATCTGAGAATGTCTCGCTAGACTCAGTACATTTGGCTAGAGAGGTTTAGCGTGGATAATTTCTTTACGTTTAAGGCTTCGCAGGGCCAACTGCCATTTTATTTCTTTCAAAGCACAGCGCCATACAACGTGGATGGGCCGGCGATAACGCCTGTTAATTTACCGCTTACGGTGCCCTGGGTTCAACTACCCGAATCCTGCCAAACATTTGAGGACATCGCCGACACTCTCTGCCAGGCCAAAAATCCAACCCTGGTCATCGCATCCCATGGCTTCAATGTGTCGGAACGGAGTGCTGTTGAGTTTCACGAAAAGGCTAGAATCACGATAAATAACGATACCAGAATCAACGCTGGTAATGTTGTATATATTGGCTATCGTTGGCCTTCTGAAAAGCTAGTTTGGCAACCGCTTCCAAGCACTTTGTCGGCATTACCACTATTGGGCAAAGGCTTGCTGATAGGCGGCCTCCTGCTCTGGATCGCCGCTTCCTATGCTGCGATCAACGCTTCCCTCATGCCGCTAACGGGCATTCTGCTCGCCGTTCCCATTACCATTATTTTGCTTCGTTTGATCGTCTACTTTCGGGATATCTACCGTGCGACGAATTACGCCGTAGCGGACATCGTCAATATTGTTCGAAGTATCGACTACTTTATCACTCAAAAGCCTGGGGCGGCTCCCACGGTTAACCTTTCATTCGTGGCCCACAGTATGGGGGCATTTGTGGTCACGAATGCAGTTCGCATGCTCTCGGACCTCTTCGATCCGAAGGCGGTGGAGGAGAGCCTGGCGGAAGCTTGCGGAAAGTCCTCCACATCCATGAGTGCGCACGAGGCCAGCAACTGGTTGGAGGAAGCCTCGCAGGAAGATGTGCGTGCGAAAGTGAAGGTGTCCGGCAAGCTGGGGAATATTTTCAGTTTGTGGAGCCTTGTTCTGGTATCGCCAGACATCCCGGCAGAGACCCTGATCAGCGGCCGGTCCAATTATCTCGCGAGTGCATTGCGTCGGTTTGATGAAGCCTATTTATTCAGCAATGACGGGGATGAGGTGTTGCGGCAACTTTCGACGATAGCCAACGCGTTCTCGTTTCCAAATTTAAGCTGGAAACGTGGCTTTCGCTTAGGCAATGTCAGTATCAATGGTCATTCTTATGGCTCCAATGGTCCGCTGAACAGCTTGAAGCAACTGCGCGTAGGGTACTGTGATATTGCACAGCTTTCTCGCGCGAACGGGGCGAAAGGGATTTTATTCCCAAAGTTGTTTACCTATTTTGAGTGCACCAATTACATCGACGATGTGGGGCGTGGAATGCAGGGCATGTTGACAAAAGCCAAACGAGGAACGCCTGCGGTCAAGAAAATGCGGATATGGGAGCATGCCTGGCTATTTCTAAACGCATTTAGAACCGTGCCGAATGTCCATGGTGGGTACTTTGACGGCGGCTTCGTTTGTGGATTGATCTACCGGCTGGCGTGTATCGGTGCCGCCGGTACCGGGACCCCAGCCACAGATCCGGCGCTCAATCAGGATTGCATTATCCATCAAATCAAGGTTTTGAACTGAACGAGCTAGCCGTAGGGTCGGGCGGATTCTCGGCTGAGAATAGAAGCGCTTTTTAATAACGAGTATGCCGCATGTGGTTTTAGAAAAAATGCAGGGCGGATTCATGCCGGCCCTTTGCGTGGTGATGGCTTTCGCGGTTGCGCCGATTTTTTTGTCCTTGGCGGCCTGCACGGTTGTGCAACCGACGCTCACCGGAACCGGGACGCCCAATCTCGGCAGCCGTGAGAGAGCGGTACGGGAGAGAGCCCAGCAGGTACTAGAAGCCCTCGCATCCATGGACGGCAACCGCTTGGCGGTATTGGTGCATCCACAAAAAGGAGTTCGGTTTTCGCCAAGCGCTTACGTGGATACCGCAAACGACGTGGTGTTTACCCGAGCCCAAATCCAACGTTTCTGGAGCGATAATCAGAGCTATACCTGGGGATACGCCGAAGCGACAGGGGATGCAATTAGCTTGACTCCAAAAGAGTATTATCGGAAATACATTCTCAACCGCAATTTTCTTGCATCGTCAATTGTCTCGGTTGATCACGATCGAGCAAATGGGACGACTACGAATAATGCCGCTTCCGTTTATCCGGAGGGTACTCGCGTCGAGTATTACATCGAATCATCAGTCGGGGCAAAGCAATCACAATTAGATTGGGCCGCACTCCGCTTGGTTTTTGAACAGGTAGGGGGCACATGGTATCTGGTGGCCATCATCCACGACGAATGGGCGCCCTAAATTATCCCGCTGGTATGAGTGATGAAATGCAAATAACCACGCGTGGCAGAAAGTGTCACGCCGATTCCGTAAAGAATCAGGCGCACTTTGCGCCGTCCGCGATGGAGGTTTGTAGAGGATCCCGATCTCGCGCGAATCCATGACCGTCGCGACGGGTGCACGATGGCAGTAATGGCAATCAAGGAGAACGTCCCTATGAGTGAAGCAACGAATAATTCCTTACCGGAAACCGACGATGATATCGATGGTTGCGAATGTTCGGCAGACGAAGCCGAGATGACACCGGACGAAGACCTGCCTGGCGCTACTGGAGGAGTATCTTGACATGGCCTTTTCACTGACTTGGTTACCGACGGTGTTGAAGAATGCTGGTCTCAAGGTCGCAGAAGAATCCGGCTGGGCCAATCGTGGCCACGGGGATGTGGGTTCCATTAAGGGTGTGATGTGTCACCACACCGCGGGCGGCAAGAGCGGCAACATGCCAAGCTTGAAGACCGTGCGCGACGGTCGCGAGGGCTTGGCTGGGCCCTTGGCGCAACTCGGGCTCGGCCGGGATGGGACTTTCTACATCATCGCGGCAGGCCGCGCCTTTCATGCCGGGCATGGCGAATGGAAAGGCCTCACAAACGGTAATACCAACTTCATTGGCATTGAAGCTGAAAATACCGGCAAAGCGGATGATCCCTGGCCGGAAGTCCAGTTGGATGCCTACCGTCGGGGCGTGGCCGCAATCCTGAAGAAAATTGGCCAAACCGAAGACATGTGTTGCGGTCACAAAGAATACCGCCTGCCATTGGGCTTCAAGAACGACCCGACCTTCGACATGAAGGTATTTAGGCGCGATGTCGCGGCCATTCTGGCTGGAACCGCGCCCATCCCGAAGCCGATTCCCGCGGCTGATGCAACCGGGCGTCCGACACTCCGGCGTCATTCCGAGGGTGAGCGGGTCAAGGCGGTGCAAGAGAAGCTCGGGTTTGTCGGCGACCAGGTCGATGGGCATTTTGGTCCCCTGACCGAGGCGAACGTGCGTGAGTTCCAGCGCGCCCGCGGTTTGGTGCCAGATGGCATTGTGGGTCCTAAAACATGGAAGGCATTGGACTCAGTTTGAACTGATAACCGCGTTATGGGTTCGGCAATTGAAGCGTGATTTTTTCGCTGGATAGGGCGCCGTAACGCACTGATATTTCGGCAAGAAACATGCGATAGAGTGGTCAGCTTTACCTCTCGTGCAGGAAGGTATTGCCATTGCTTGTGGTTTGCTTGCAGCGGTTGCTTGGCCCCATTTTTTGGTCGGCCCAAATGACCTCCCCTGTTGGTACCGGTAAATACCTGACCACCTTTTTCGGAATCGGATTGACCACCGCAAGAAATTCTAAAATCGGAAAGCCAGCCCCTTTTTTTGTTTTCTCTGGTCAGACGAAGGGCGGAAACAACCCTCCTTGAGAGTCAGAGCTTCACTGGCGCCGACATCTCACGCGACAAATCGGCACGATCGGTCAATTAGACTGGCGGTGATATGCCCTTGGACTTGTGTTGCGAACGGCGGGAAGACACTAATTGCCTCAGTTCAGACGCTTTTTCGCAGGTTTGAAAGCAGAAAAGGCCAGCTTCTGGGGGGCCAAGAAACCCCCGCGAGTGGCTGATGGTCGACGTGAAGCGTACGAAATCCGCAGTAGTAATTGTTTATCGGCAATGGACGGTTTCTGGGTGAACCTGCCGCTCAACTGACCGGCTCCTAGGTGGGAGGACTGACCGGAGTTGGCCGGAAACTGCCCGGTTGGAGACGGCGGCATACAAGCTGGCTAAATCGTGTCCGAAGCCACCTGTGGCGCTTTTTGACCGAGACGTGTTGGCGCCGGTGATTTTTTGACCGTCGATGAGCCCTCTCTCCGGTCGCGTTGCCTGACCAGAGAAAATGAAAAAAGCAGATGGGCTTTCCGGTGGTTAGAAGTTCTTGCGGTGGTCAATCCGATTCCGGAATGGGTAGTCAGACATCCACCGGTACCAACAGAACGAGAAGCTGACGTTGGGGGCGGCAAGGAGGACACTCTCGCTGTCGTGAAAGAGCCTAGAGCAATGGTTGGCGATCCCTCGGGCGGGAACGGTTGAGGAGAGAAGAAGAATAAGTCGAATTTTTAGGCTTCCAGCCCATATTTCCTGCTGCTGGCAATGCCGGTTTCGGATTATTCCCGGCAGCTAAAGGTTAGCGGCAAGGATTCAGCGGCGGTTTTGGCCGAGCGAGTGCCTTCGGGGCATCAACTCTGACTCAGCGCAACAATTTTCACGCAGCCGCTGGCCGCAAATCGCTCATACTTTAGGCAACCAATGCCACAATGCCACCGTCACCGCCATATCCGGAAAAAGCCACCGAACCATTCCGATCGCATTGATCACGATAAAGATGGCTTGCCCCACCCAAAGTGACGGCGCCTGGGTCAGTACCCCGTAGATACACCATAAGATACTGGACAGTATCAAGAGAATATAGCTGTAGCCCGAAAAAGGTAGATTGAGCGCCAATATAATCGAGCCGATGATCGACACCATCGTTCCCGTCCAACCGATACTCGAAACGAGGACGGAACGTTTTTTCCAAGGGAAGGCATTTTGTCGAATTAGAAAAGCACGCCTATTAAAAGTCATCAAAATTATAGTTGACGTACACCTCTTCTCTGAGCGCCGGCCCGGCCGGCCACCATTTTTGCGGAAATGAAGACTCCCAAACCTCGTCCGGGACCTGGAGCCTGGTTGAATCCAGTAGGTCATGCCGCGACGCGGGCGGGAGTTGGCTCCAGTAAAGCAATCGCTTTAGGACAATTGAGATGCGGCAGCGACGCTCAGCTATCTCGATTGGGATTTCACGACGGCAGTCCGCGAGGATCGTCTCCCCCTCGGGTACCGGCAATAGGGGATTCGGTCCTGATTGCCCCCTCTATTCCAGATAGGTTCAAGGTCGCCATAATCAACCGTCCAAGCCCGCTGCCAGGCGATACGTTGGTTGGCCTCGGCAGAGATTCCTTATGCGGGATCAAGATTTCCATTACAGTGCATACACTTAGCCATAAGCTATCCCTTGTCGTTTAGCTCGGGGCGCCCCTGGCGCCCCCTTTTTTGGCATCCCGTTGAAAATCGGCGAGAGCAACGACGGCTACACGATGTTTGGTTGCAGGCGGCCGTCGCGATTAATCAGACATCCACGCCCCTGAAATACTTGCATGACATCGGCCGGCCGCTGCGGGCCATCGCTGTGATTCCTCCGAGACGACACATGGAGCGGCGAGTCCTCGGTGAAAATAATGCATGACAGGTCACATGGATCTCTTCTATGCTCCGGAAGTGACCCTCCATGCCAAAAGACTTGCTGCCACCGATACGCTATGCGAAGAACTCGGATCCAAAATCGGTCGGCGTCGAGAGGGGGCGTCTAACTGCAACATCATCAACGCAATTTTATGGTCGGGGCCTTTGGCCACCGACGGAGCAGAGTACTGAATGAACATGACCAAAAACGGACGGACGCTGAATCTCTTGCTGGTAGCCGGTGCCTTCGGCGTGTCGGGCAGCGCCTTTGCCGCCGAAACGGCGACGGGCGTCAACGAGCACTTTGACATGACCATCAAGACCGTCGCCGAGGCCCAATCGGCTGCCGCATCCGGCAACAAGGACGGCTGCCTGACCGCCATCAAGCAGGCTAAGCAGCATTACAAGGAAATCACCGGCGCCGCGTCGGGCATGCCCCTGCAGAAAGCGATGGCCAAAGTGAAGGACGCGCAGGCCGCCTGTGAAGCCGGCGATACCGCGAAGGGCGCCAGCGTCCTAAGCGAAGTGGGCTCGGACCTGCAGAAGATCGCGCGCTAAGCGTCTTCGGGGCGGCCCGTCATTCGGCCGCCCCACTTACATCTGTTTCCAGCCTCTCCGCTCCTTCACTCAAACCAACGCCCGTCTCCCCAGCCGTTTTTGCGGACAGCGCAGCGTGCAGCGATTCCACAACGAACCCACGTAATCGAGTCCAACACAGGCCGCCTTGCAACGGGTGTTTCTGGTTGATCTCGAGTTCCAGGCCGACATAGAGCCCCGCCGAGTAATGGCGGCGCAGCGCCGTGGTCAAGCCGTCATTGCGACCCGCGTAGGGGTAATTGCGCCGCACCCGTAACCCGGAATTGCGCCTTTTCAATTCGTCCCGCCAGCGCAGCGCAAGTGCAACTTCGCCAGGCCGAGTTGGGTCGTAGAGGAGGCCGATGTCGGCATTGCGTGTCTGTCCATCCAGTTCCGGAGCGAAGCTATGGCAAGACACATGGATGACCCGTCGGCCAGCGCCGATGCTCTTCATAATCTGGGCTTCAATCTGTGCGCGATACGGTCGGTAGTACCGGTCGATTAGCTCACGCCGGGCCTCAGCGGATAGCGCGCGAGAGGCTGGCGAGTGAAGGGCGGGATGGCCGATGGAGCGATTCAAATCGGCTAGCAAGCGGCTGACCGTGGAAAACACCAGGGGGGCTGCGAAGCTCGCGGACAATTGCCGGGCCATCTGCAGGGCCCCGAGATCGAAGCCGCGATGCGATTTTAGCGCCGTGCGGTAGCCCGGCGTTGCGAACAAATATTGATACGGTTTGGGAATTCGGTTACCTCCATGTTCGCAGGTGAACAAAAGAAAATCGGGAAACACAACGTCACCCTGCACCTAACCATCAAAAAGCCGCGTTGAAATCGAGTAAACAGATTTTACGTGATCACCACTGCAGTTCCGGCAGCCGGCTAAATACCTCTCGAACGCCAGCACTCCATTGGCTGCTGAGAGCATTAAAATAGGCATTTCCATCCTCGAAACGGCAACGCATCTGGACCCTTAAGCTATCGCGTTCATAACACAGAAGATCGATAGGCATGCCCACGGATAAATTGCTACGCATAGTCGAATCGAAGGATACCAGGAGACATTTGGCCGCATCGGCAATCGTCGTTTCCGGGGTAATAACCCGGTCAATGATCGGTTTCCCGTATTTCGCCTCGCCGGTTTGAAAATAGGGTGTTGAATACAGGTTCGCCTCGATGAAATTACCTTCCGCGTAAATCCGGAAAAGCCGCATCGGTTCGCCCTGAATCTGTCCGCCGAGAATGAACGACGCGTTGAAGCCTCCGCTGCTGCTGAGGTAAGGACCGTCCCGCTGGTCAACGTCGCGCATGGCATCCGAAACCAGGTTGGCGACGTCAAACAAGGTTCGCGCGCGCCAGATATGGTCAGCGCTGCCGTCATCGTTCCCTCGCTGCTGTAACAGGCTGATCACCGCCTGTGTACCCGCCAAATTGCCTGAACTGAGCAGGACGAGCACTCGCTCGCCGGGCTTCTCGAACAACGTCATCTTGCAGAACGTCGCGATGTTGTCCAAACCGGCATTGGTTCGCGAATCCGAACCAAACACCATTCCGCCCTCCAGCAATAGGCCCGCACAATAGGTCATCCTCGCCTCCAGTAGCATCCCTTAAATCGTTTTTGAATTTTCGGGGCATATCAGGTTTATCGGGCAATAAATATATTGGCTCGATATTAGTTTCAAGACTAACATCATTTGCCCAGATAAAAAACCCTAGCCGCGATGGAAAACCGCTGATTCACAAATTAGCAAAATGAACCCCTGGGGATCACCGCTTGCGCGCATTTAGCAATAGCTCTTGCAGCGAATTCCCTTTACCATAGAGCAGATTCTGCCCGCATACCTGTAAATATTCGCCAGTTCCCGTTTTCGTCATTTTTAACAGGGTGTTGAAATTCGACACGGGCATACGAAATATAGTGCTGAAGGGCAATTGTCACCTACTACATGTCGTAGTTAGGTTGAGTTTTTCAACACCCTGTTAAGGGCGAATCAAAAACTGAAACTGAATATTTCCATGCATCATTTCATCGTCTTATCAGCTGCCATCTCGCCCCGCGATATCCAATCGCGCAACTCTTGAAGGATTACATGTTTATCAGAATCGGCTTTGATATTGCCTATTCCTTTCCCCAGCCCACCGAAATGATCCTGATGCTGTACACCCATCCGAGCCGATCCGTTTTTCTAATGAGCAACGAGCATCTGATCAGTGAGCCGCCCCTCGCCATCGAAGATTTCACCGATGCGTACGGAAATCGCTGTGCCCGCGCCACTGCCCCGGCCGGGCGGGTACACCTCCGGACCGATGCCGTCATGGTGGACGGCGGTCTGCCGGACAGACTGACACCGACTGCGCATCAGCATGCCATCCAGGATTTACCGCCCGACACCTTGCTTTATCTGCTCGGGAGCCGCTATTGCGAAATCGAAAAGCTGTCGGAAACGGCGTGGACGCTGTTTGGGCAAGGACCTACCGGTTGGAACCGGGTCCAGGCGATCTGCGACTGGGTGCACGATCACATCAGCTTCGCCCACGAATCCGCCCGCTGCGACCGCACGGCTTACGACACCTTTCTCGATCAGCGCGGCGTGTGCCGGGACTACACGCATCTCGCCATCACCTTCTGCCGCTGCATGGGTATTCCTGCTCGATATGCCACGGGCTATCTGGGCGACATCCAGGTCCCAGTGGTTCCGCCCATGGATTTCAGCGCCTGGTTCGAGGTCTATCTGGGCGGCGCCTGGCACACTTTCGATGCGCGCAACAATCGACCCCGAGTAGGCCGCATCTTAATGGCCCGGGGCCGCGATGCCGCCGACGTGGCCTTGACCACGACCTTTGGCACCCACCGTCTGGAACAGTTCGACATTTGGACGTACGAACTTTCCCATCGGGAAGTCGCCGACTTTATCCGGTACTGAACCTTAGCCACCCCACCCTTGAGTCGCTCGCTTCCGTCTAACATGCATCGCCATTGACGATTTTGGCACGGGGTATTCGTCTTTCGGCTTGCTGAAGCACCTCCCGATCGACCGAATCAAAATCGATCGATCCTTCGTCCGCGATGTCCCTGAGGACACCAACGATGTCGCGATCGTCGAAGCGATCGTGGCCATGAGCCGGACCCTGCAGCTAGGCAGGGTCGCCGAAGGTATTGAACTCAATCGGATTGGATCCCGCGCCCTATGGGACGCATTCGCTGCGCCGGACCAAAGCGACGTTGATTGACCGCCGGACTAAGAATCTGCGCGCCGTCCAATTGCTGCTCGGCCACGCCAAGCTGGAAAGTATGGTGCGCTATCTCGGGATTGAGGTTGACGATGTTCTGGCGATCGCCGAGCAGACGGAAGTTTGAGTCGAACGCATCCCGGAAGACCAAGGTCCTTGCGGCCTTCCGCACCTCCCGGACGGACAAAAGCGCGCACATTGCCGCCACCCGCCGGCTCAAAAAGTGGCTGCCGGCAATGTGCCCATTCCAGTCATACGGCCTACCAATTACGCCTGTAACGGTTTCAAAGGTGGAGCGGACGTTCGTAACCCCCATCACGAATAGCAGAGCCTTCGCCTTGGCTGTAATACCATCTTGATGGGTGAATTCGTTGAAAGACCGCTTTCTGAAACACGAAGAACAATTTCGTCTTTCCGCAAAGCGGTCATCCAAAGCAAAGGACAATCCGCCCTGAGCTAAGGCGATAGCCGTTAATGACAGCCGCGAATTTTATTAGGTTGCGACGTTCTGACCCCGTTAAAAGCGGGCAATAGGCTTTTGGTGCGAGCATAACAAACCCATTGGGCTTTCCAGAGGCTCCATCCTTTGAGGGTCGGAGCCTCCGGCGTAAATGCAAACTTTTCGCCTGACGATCAAGCCTTCGGTCCTCGCGGTCGCTGGCTGCGGGAATCGGAATGATTAAACGATGCTGAAGTCGCCCGCGGTGATGCTGGCGTGATTGTCGAGAATGGCGACCAGGAGGCTGGTGCCGCTTCCGCTGCCGTCTGCATCATAGTAGAGAGCGCCGGTGCCAGTATCGTAGAGCAGGACCTGATTGACCGTGGCGGCGATGGGATTGGCGGCGCTGGCGGCGAATTGGTCGGCGCTGACGGCGGTCGCACCGGCGAATTTCGTAAAAACGGCGTCGTCCAGGCGCAGCCGGTCTTGACCGGCGCTAAAGTCGAGGATGTGATCAATATTCGCGGCCGGGGCCAGGTTGTTCAGGGCGGTATCGAACACGAAGGCATCATTGCCGGCGCCACCGGTCAAGCTGTCACTGCCCGCCTTGCCCGCGAGTACATCGTTGCCGATCCCGCCATTCAAGACATTGGCCGCCGCATTGCCCGTCAGGCCATTGGCGAGATCATTGCCGGTGCCGTTGATGGCGTTGGCACCGGTCAGCAGCAGGTTTTCCACCTCGGTGCCCAAGGCATAGGTGACGGTGCTTTGCACCGTGTCCACCCCGCCGCCAGCGGTCTCGACGACCAGGTCGCCAGCATTGTCCACGACGTAGGTATCGTTGCCGACGCCGCCAGTCAGCGTATCCGCGCCGCCTCCACCGTTTAGGACGTTATTGCCGGCATTTCCGCTCAGGCGGTCGTTGAAGGTCGAACCGGCGAGATTCTCGAAGTTGGAAAGGGTATCGCTGCCTGCCCCCACGGTGTTTTGAGCCGCGCCTTGCGTGGCGAGGGACACCGTCACGGCCGCCGTCGCGCCGGCATAGGACGCCGTATCGGTTCCCGCCCCACCGTCCAGGCTGTTGTTGGCGTCATTGCCGGCCATCACGTTGGCGAGAGCATTCCCGGTTCCGTTGAGCGCACCGGTTCCTGTCAGCGTCAGGTTTTCCAGGTCATTTCCCAGGCTGTAGCTGATGGAAGCCTGCACGCTATCGGTTCCCGCGCCCACCCCTTCCGTAGCCACGTCGCCGCCATTGTCCACGACGTAGGTGTCGTTGCCCGCGCCCCCAGCCATCGTGTCCGCGCCACCCTGGCCGTTCAGCACATTCGCGTTGGCATCGCCCGTCAGCACATCACCGAAGGAGGAACCGTTCAGGTTCTCGATATTCGTCAAGACGTCGCCTTCCGCATCGCCGCCGTGATTGGCCGCACCGGAAACAAGGCTGACGTTGACGGTTGCCTCCGAATGGCTGTAGTCGGCGGTATCCACGCCGCCTCGGCCATCCAGGCTATCGGCGCCGTAGCCTCCGTCCAACAGGTTGACGTTGCCGTCACCGATCAGTTCGTCACGGGCGTTATCGGACCCAGAGCTTCCGGGTAGGGGTCTTCCGGAACGCGGATGGACAACGAGGTTCTCGATGACGGTGATCGTGTCCAGGTCCATTCCGCCGGACTTGCTGTAGCTCGTGCCCCCGGTCAGGCTGGCGAATACCCCGAGCGTGCCCGACGAGAAGAGAATCAGGGTGTCATTCCCGGCGCCGCCGTCGATATTGTCGGTTCCGTTGCCACCCATGATGAGATCGTTGCCGTCACCGCCGTTAAGGGCGTTATGCCCGCTGCCGCCTTCCAGAACGTCATTGCCCCCGGCGCCGTTGAGCACATCGTTGCCGTCATCCCCTCTCAACACATTGACGCCGCCATCTCCGGTCAGCGTATCGTCGAACCGGGAACCCAGGACGTCTTCGACGCCCCTCACATGATCGCCCTCGGCATCACCGCCAGTATTGATGTTGGTGGCCAGGTTCACGGTGACGCCGGCCGTCGATCCGAAATATTGGATTTGATCGACTCCGTCCCCTCCGTTCAAGGTATCCGCGCCCGCGCCGCCGATCAGAACATCCCCGCCGGCCCCGCCTGACAGCGTATTGTTGGCGGCATCGCCAAAGAGAGTGTCGGCGAAGTTTGAGCCGATCAGATTCTCGATGCCCGTCAAGTTTGTACGATTCACTCCCGTGACCGCTGCTCCGTTGCCGGTATCGCCATCCAGCACCGCGGTTATCCCTTGAGTCAGGGTGCTGAAATCCGCCGTATCGATCCCGCTGCCGCCGTCCAGAAGGTCGTTTCCGCCGCTGGCTACCAGCACATCGTCACCGTCATCGCCCCACAAGTGGTTGTCGTTGGCATCGCCGACCAGGGTATCGGCCTGTTGGGAACCGTTGACATTCTCGATCGAAACGAAGCGATCGCCCGCGGCGTCTCCGCCCATCCCAATCCCGGTGGCGAGATTGACGGTGACGCCCTGGGCGGATTGAAGGTAGCTCGCTTCGTCGATGCCGGTACCACCATCCAATCGGTCAGCGCCCGGTCCACCGATCAAGTAGTCGTCACCGCCGCCTCCAGAGAGTTGATTGGCCCCGGCGTCCCCTTGCAGGACATCGTTCCAGGCCGATCCCACCAGATTTTCGATACCGATCAGTACGTCGCCTTCCGCGTCACCGCCAAGATTGGCCCAGGTTCCGGAAAGATTGACGTAAACCGCCGAACTGGAGGTGCCGTAGTCGGCGGTATCGATGCCGGCGCCGCCGTCGAGCTGGTCCGCGCCGGGACCGCCTTTCAAAGTATCGGAGCCATCGCCGCCGCGGAGGATATCGGCGCCACCCGCCCCGGAGAGCACATCGTCGCCAGCGAGCCCGTCGAGAGTGTCCGCGCCATCGTCACCATTCAGGACATCATTGCCGGCGGTTCCGGTCCTGCTGATCAGAACGCCGGGGTAGCGGGCCTGGCCCGCCACCGTCAGCGGGGGCTCGGCGGTCTGGCCATCGGGGAAGTAATCGAGTGTCCAAGTGCCACCTTTCTCCTGGGCACCAATCAGAACGGTTGCCGCCAACACCGCGGCGCTGCAACGGGCCCTCAAAGCATCCACGAGCGCTTGTCCCGCTTCGCCCCGTGCCGTTTCGCAGCTCCACAAAACTAATTTGCCCTGTGAACACAAGGCACGGCCGATCTCCGCCCAAGCGTCGCCGTGTTCGGCCAAATTCGCCTCGTATAGTTCACCCGCACTGAAACTAACGGCTCCGGCCTGCCCATGGGCGACCACATGCACCGCGATGACATCGCAGCGGCCCGACAATGCCCGCGCCATTTGAACCGGAGCCGGTTCGCGGGCATTGAGAATGACGGCTTTCACCTCGGGACGCAGACCGAGCAGCAGACGTTCGAGATGATCGACCCCTCGGTCGATGAACACGAACTCCCGGAAGTCCTTAAAGGCGGTTGCGGCGGAGCGTTCGAAAGCGATGGAAGCAGTCATGGTAAACCTCGTCTGGAGTGGCGCATTCAAAGGGTGATTTCGCGGGGCCCGGCAAAAGGTTCCATGCCGAATCGCCGTTGCCCTTGAATCCGTCAAGCGCAGTGCCAGAATCGAGAGGTTGGAGGAGTTAGACTTATCTCATTGAAATACTGAAGCTATTTTCATCGACGCTCAACGGGATCCTGCGAGAATCGTCGGCTAGCTTTACGAAATATCGTAGTGATCACGACATCTCGCATGTGGGGGTCTTAGGCATTCGCCTTTCAAATGTTGCTTGGCAAGAGGTGAGGACGGAATGTCTGAGGTAGTCGCTCGCGGCAAATAGAAGGCGCGGGTTAATGAAAAAAACGCGAATGCGCACTCGAATTGAGGCCGACAGTGCTATGCGAAAACAGGTATGCGCGTAAACGGAGCGAGCAGCGTGCTGATTTACCCAATATCGAAACTTTGGCTATAGCGAGTCGCAGCATTCGACAACTGCCCTGGGGTCAAGCAATCCGATGCGTAAAGAAATTCAACTTTTCGATCAGCAAATCAGGACGTTATAAGCCTCGCACCCCCCTCATCCCCTATTGGTACGTGGATTGAGCCGATTCAATGGCTCTCGAGCGATTACTCCGTATTTCGGCGAACCTCAATGCCGCGCCGGAGCGTTACAACCGGGCAGTTTTCATCCATCGATGCTCTGACTGAAAAAACGGCTACCCACTTTGTGTCCATTTCAGCCCTACGACCTGCCCTTCATTCACCCACGGCTTGCAATGCAAAGCCGACCGTCGTGATCCCCGTACGCCAAATTGCGCGCGGAAGCACCGCAACCTGCTTCACCCGTTCGGATTCCGGGTATCGATGAGCCGCAGAGCGAACTGCCCAAGCTGCGTTTGAAAGTCTTGCTGACGGTAGGCCCCGGTTGATAGCCGATACGATCGACGATGGCTTCCACCGTGGTATTGGAAGTCGTCAGCTAACTGGCGGCGTTTAGCATGCGCCAGGAAGCCAGATATTCCATCGGGGGGCGCCGGAAGAATTCGGTAATCGATGGAAAAACACGGCTTTTGACAAGCCGGCATGGTCCGAGAGTCGCTTCATTGACCAGGGTTTGAAAGGCTCGTGTTGAATGATCGAGAGCATGCTGTACAGCTTTTCTTCCTGCAGGGCGAGAAAGACGCCGTGTCATTTCATAGCCGCCGTCCAAGGGAAGCCGAGGCGCCCTAATTACGATATTTCGCGTTTTGCATGACATACAGCGCAATTCCACTTCGATCCGGAGCTCCATGGCAAACTCCGTGGATTCGCTGATTCAACATAAGATATTGATTAATAGAGTTTTTAATATCTTTTCTTCGGCGTATTGATCCTTGGCATCGCGATTGGAATGGGAAAGGGGTCTCGGTTTGGTACCGGGCCATTCTTAGCCTTTCACTTTCAATTCGAGGTATACGGCCATGCCAGTTAATAACCGTACTTTCGTGAAAGCCCCGGATTTTGTGGCGCCTTTAACCGCGTCCGCTGTGATGCATTGTCAATAAAGACTATCAAAATCCGGTATATATGGCGCATACAATGATATTTAGTGGCGCCGCCAAGAACCATCGGTCAATCAGCCGCTTATCTTTCCGCGAAAGACGCGACGGTTACCAATTATTAAAGACGTTTTAGATAGCGTCAGATTACCCAATTCCTCAAGGAGAAAGTCATGAAACACAAACCAATCCTGAGCCCCGCCTGGATATTGAGGGTAATAGCCCTGATCGGCTGGGCGGTAATAAACCCTGTGGTGGCCGATACGCTCACCGTATGCCCGGTGGCGAATTGTCAATACCCCACCATCGATGCCGCCCTCGTAGCCGCAAACTCTGGCGATACTATCCAGTTGGGCAAAACTCAATATAATGTCCATTTGGGCATTTACAAAGATCTAACCATTCAAGGTGAAGATACGGCAGGCACAATTCTGGATGGGACTAATAGTGACACGGTGGTCACCGTTCAAAAAGGTGTTACCGTTACCCTCAAAAATCTGACGGTAACCCATGGGGCTTCTTATTCAGCCGGTGGAATATCGAATGACGGAAACCTAACGTTAGAGCACTGCGCGGTCACGGGAAACAAAGGGACCGGGGGTCAAAATGGGGCAGGCATTTACAATTCCGATCACGGCAACCTGACTGTATTGCACAGCACGATTGCCGATAATATTCTTGGCATACTATACAATGGCGAACAACTACTTAATTATGGCGTCGCGTTGATCGAAAACAGCACGCTGAGTTCATCTCGTAATCCCAAAATCAACGGTGAGTTCAGCAGTAAGCCCAGTCCCATTTATAATGAAGGCACGCTGACGATCATCCAAAGCACCGTTAGTACGGTAGGAACCTCGGCAACGGCAATTGATCACGGCAAGGGTGCTCTTACCGTTAATAATTCATCCATCGTTGCAGATCTTGGTTGGAGTCTAAGAATTCATCGCGGGACCCAGTTCGTGGTGGGCGGTTCCATCTTCGCAGGCGGTGCAGGTAATAACGCATGCAAATGGGACCTTCCGACCAACCCCGATCCTGGGATCCCCGTCGGGGCGTCGCTCGGTTATAACGTGATCGGGGACGGCAGTTGTAACTTGGGAAATCCGACCGACCGTGAAAACGTCGGCGACCTTAAACTCAGCCCGCTCCAGGTTAATGCACCCGGCACTACCGCGACCCGTGCCCTGTTGCCGGAAAGTCCCGCCATCGATGCGGTGGCGACGCTCACCGCCAGCGGGTGCCAAGGCGGCTCACCGCGGAATTTCGACCAGCGTGGCGTACTGCGTCCGCAAGGCCGCGCCTGCGACGCCGGTGCCTATGAGTTTCAAGCACCGATTGCCCGGGACGACCACTATAGCACCACTATGAATCAGGCGATTTCAATCGGTAATCCGGGCTTGTTAACCAACGATTTGTCACCGGAAGGGCTGCCTTTACTTATAGGTCTAGCGTCCTATCCCGCCAAGGGCAATCTGGGTTTTTTTATCGACGGCAGTTTCACGTATGCCCCTAACCCAGAATTCACCGGTCAAGACAGCTTCACCTACACGGTTTCGGACGGTATCCATGGCTCCGTGGCCACGGTCACCATCGAAGTGATACCCGACAATCACCCACCGCTGGCGAACGATGATAGGTACGCGGTCTTTGCCGATCATCCGCTCAACGTGCAGGTCTCCAAGGGCGTCCTGGTCAACGACAGCGATCCAGATGGGAACGCTCTCAAGGCAATCGCGGCCGCCGCGCCGTCCCATGGCAGCTTGACGCTCAACGAGGACGGTTCTTTTGCCTATTCCCCGGTGCCGGGATACACCGGTTCCGACAGCTTTACCTATCAGACTTCTGATAGCCAAGCATTTTCCGATATCGCGACCGTCTCCATCGCCGTCAATCCGTACCGCGCCACCTTGACCATCGTCGAGGACGCCCAACCCGACAATCCTGCGAACTTCCAATTCACCGGCGATCTCGGCTCATTCATCCTGGATAACCCAGCCACGGACGACGGCGACCCCAACGAGGTGAGTAAAACCTTTGACCTCGATCCGGGAACCTACACCGTTTCCCAAACCCGGCGCTTAGGGTGGTTCACCGGCAACATTTTCTGCAGTCCTAACGGCAATTCCATCACTGATATTGCCGCGAATTCGATTCAGGTGAGCTTGGCAGCCGGCGAGAACAAGACCTGCACCTTCGTCAATCAGTTGCCGGCGACAGTGCTTGCACGTGTCTATTCCGACCGCAATGGCAATCATCAACGGGATCCCGGGGAACCTTGGTTGCCAGGCCAAACCGTAAAGCTGTGGCTCTCCCCGTCGATCACACCGGTGTCCCAGCTGACCAAACGTGGCGGGTCTGCAAAATTCGGCAATGTGCAGCCCAGAACCTACTGGGTCTGCGAAACTGCGACGTCGGACTGGATGATCACGACACCGCCATTACCCGATCCCATCTACGGAACGGCTTGTTACACGGTCTTCCCGGCTCCCGGACAAACCACGACGGTGATGTTCGGCAACAGTCGGGCTCAATAGCCCTTGGCCATTCAGCGGCTTTGGCGGTGCAGAGATGCGCCGTCAAAACCGGCTAGCGCGGTTTTACACCTCGAAGCTTGTTAGACGCCTGCTCGGCGAGGCCGTCATAAACATCAGGCCTTTCCTAATAAGAGCAGGCGTCTAACTGCCATTACTAAAAGCAACCATTCGTAGAAATCGATAATCGAGCGCAACCAACTCGATCGACTGAGGGCAAAGTGTTGTGCCAGATTTGCGAAATCCCATAGCGACTGGAAACTCAGTCATCCGCCAGTATGGATTTCAATGATTTTTCGAGGATATTGAGCAAAGTTCAGCAATCGACGTGAGCCTTTCTGACCAGAAAGACTTATCTGTAACCCGCGCGCTAATTGCTGGCAATGATCTGCCGTTTGCTGAAATTCGGAAGACGCAGAAAGCACTGTCTACCCGCAGCCCTTTCCTTCTGGGGTTGGCCACAGCTGGGAACTTAAGTTCCGAAACGCGAATGACGCTCAAAAAGCAGCCTTCGGAATACCCGAAGCGGCTTCGCAATGATCGGGCTGAAAAATTGGAGGCCAGTTGTGTGCCCCAAGCCGACTGATGGCTTTTTTGGTGAACGGCGGGTACTCATATCAGCCAGAGACAAACTCACCATTGGGCAGTCCGGCTTGTTCCAAAAGCTACCTAAGGCCAAGCGAAAATCCCTGCTCCAAGCACTTCGATTTCGCTGCTGAGCAATAGCGCCGACGGCTTGGTGGATTGGCCGATGCAAGTTCTCGCGACGAACGTCCCCGGGTACAGTCTCGTAGTTCTGGCCAGTATTCCCGTACCCAACATTTTTTATGAACGATAGGGTGACGTTAGGCGCAACTATCCAATCGGGGGAAGGCCCACCCGGCAATCCCGCGACGATTGGCGTGCCTCTCACCCCGATCGGCCCACGCAAGCCCTTGATGGCGGGTTCAGCCACTTCTTGATGATGGCTGCAAACGCGGCCAACTCCACAGGCTTGGTCATAAAATCATCCAAACCGGCATCCAAGCAGGCTTGCCGCGTCGTTTCTCGGTCATCGCCCGTGAAGGCGATGATGGGAATCGAGCGGAAATGGCTCCGCTGGCGAATCGCCCGCGCCGCTTCAAGGCCGCCGAGGCGGGGCATCTGCAGATCCATGAGAATGAGCGCGACCGGCGTTCTGTCCAGCACGGCCAGTACTTCATCACCATCTGCCGCCAGTTCGACCGCAAGGCCAAGATCCTGCAAAAACAGGCAGGCAATCTCCCGATTGCCGGGATCGTCGTCGACCACCAGAACCGTCGTTTCCGCGATCGTGCGGCGCGGCTCCGCTTCCGGACTGTCCTGTTTCATTTTCCTGCTCTGCCAGACGGCTTGCGTGCTAAACGGGGGTTTAGACCCACCGAGAAAATTCAGCAGCCGCCCACCGGACATGGCGTCTGGTCGGCTGCGATTTCCCCCGTAGGCATTCAACCGCAAGGCAGTGGGCTGGGCTATGCGGGCGCCCCCGTCGGTAGTGCTACGGATGGCGAACCGGCCGCGGGGATTCGACACCATTGGCGGCGACGTCGATCGATTCGATGAGATGGGCGAGTTCGATCAGGTTGGCGCACCCGGTCTTTTCCATGATGCGGGCGCGATGGGTTTCGACGGTCCGGAAGCTGATGCCGAGCCGCCGGCCGATCTGCTTGTTGGTACAACCGGCTACTAGCAAGGCCGCCACATCCCCTTCCCGCGGGGTTAGCCGCGTCAGGCATTCCTCCCCGCCGGGGCGGCGGCGCTCGCGATGTTCGGCATCCTGGATGAGGGCCGCCTGGACCGCTCGAACCAGCACCTCGGCCGCCACCGGTTTGGTCAGGAAGTTCAACGCACCCGCCTGCATGGCGCGCACGGTGGTGGGTATGTCCCCATAGGCGGTGAGAAACACGATGGGCAGGGTGCAGAAACGCCGCTTCAACTCGGCCTGCAGGTTGATGCCGTCCATGCCCGGCATGCGCAGATCCAGGATGAGGCAGCCGGGCTGGTCCGGCCGATACTCGTCCAGAAATGCCGCGGCACTCGCATAGGTCTGGACCCTCAGTTCCGCTGTTCGGAGCAGCAGGCCCAAGCTATCGCGCACGGCGGCATCGTCATCGACTAGAAAAACGGTGGCTGTTTTGTTCATAAGGCAAACGGCAAGGTAAAGTGAAAACTCGCGCCGGGCCCGGCATTAGGCTGCGCCCAGAGTCTGCCCCCGTGGGCTTCCACCAGGGCCCGGCTGACGGCGAGACCCATGCCCAGGCCGGTGGATTTGGTCGTATAAAACGGCTGGAACATCGACTGAAAATCCTGTCGCGACAGTCCCGTGCCGTTATCACAAACGGTGATGCAGGCCATGTTTTCGCTGTCCACAGCCACGTCCGCCTGGACCGCAATCCTGCGGAACGGCGGTTCAAGGTCGTGCAGCGCATGCAGCGCATTGCGCAGAAGATTGATCAATACCTTTTCGATTTGCAGGCGGTTCACCCGCACCGGGGGCAGGTTTTCCGCGATCCGCAGTGTCAGGGGATCACCGCGCAACTCGCCGCTGTTGCGCAGCAGGTCGATCGCTTCATCGATGATCGCCCGGAGGTCAAAGGCTTCCATCGGACTCTCGCCCTTGTGGAGCATGGCCATCAGCTCGTGCATGGTGCCCCCGGCGCGCCGGGCCTGAAATTCGGCGTTTTCCAGGGCGTAGCGCATGGCATCCCGGTCGAAGTTTTCCGCCTTGAGCAGCCGCATGGCCACCTCGGTGTAGGAGGCGACCGCGGTCAAGGGCTGATTGAGCTCGTGGGCAATGGCGGCGCCCGTTTGCCGGGCGACATAGTGGCGGAACGACTCTTCCAGAATTAGGCTTTGCGCTTTCAATTGCTGATCCGCGCGCTTCTGTTCGCGGAGCACCGCCTCGCGCTCGCTGAGATCCCGCAGGATGACGGTGAAGAGCCGGCCCTCCGGCAGCCTGGCCTGGGAAATGGCGGCTTCGATGGGGAACTCGGTGCCATTGGCGCGGAGGCCGACCACCTGTCCCATGTGACCCATCCGCCGCTTGCTGGTGCCGGTCTCGCCGAATCCGCGCACCCGTTCCGGGTGGGCGTGGCGAAACCGCTCCGGAATCAGCCGCGCCAGGGGCTCGCCCAGAATATCCCCGGCGGTCACGCCGAACATCTGTTCGGCGGCGGGATTGAACAGCCGGATCCGCTGCGCCTCATCCACCGTGACGATGGCATCCATGGCCGAGTGGACCAGTCCCGCCAGACGCTGCTCGCTGGCGGCGAGCGCCTGTTCTGCCTGCTTTTGCCGAGTGATATCGATGACGATGCCCAGGTAGCGCTCCGCCCGGCCCTGGGCGAAGGCGCTGGGCTGGCCGCGGGCCAGCAGCCAGCGTTCGGGCAGGCCGGCGGCGCGCCGCACGCGCCAGTGCCGCTCGAATTCCCGGCCTGCGGCGACCGCGGCCAACAGGGTGTCGCTGACCGTATCCCGATCGTCCGGATGGATGGTGTCGGTCCAGACGGCGAAGCTGGGCTCGACCTGGCCGGGGACTAGGTCAAACAAGGTCCAGAGGCTGTCCGACCAGGTGTGTCGGCCGCTACCCGTTTCCCACTCCCAGGCCCCGGCATGGGCGGCATCCTGGGCTAGCCGCATCAGCTGTTCGCTGTTGCGGAGCGCCGCCTCGGCCTCGCGGCGCGCCGTGATGTCCAGGGTGATGCCGATGAAGCGCGTCGGCTGACCGCCGTCGTCCCGTTGCAAATGGCCTACCGAATCCAGCCATCGAGGTCCCCGTTGCGGATGGTCGATGCGAAATTCCATACGAAAGTCGGTACCGGATCGGAAAAACGCTTCGAGATACCGGCGGCAACGCTCGCGGTCCTCCGGATACACGCTGGCCATGGAGCTTTCAAAGGTAATGGCCTGATCGTCCAACAGGCCATAAAGCTCCCGGTAGGAATGGGAGGTTTCCACCTGATCGCGCTGCAGGTCCCAGTCCCAAGCCCCGCCCTGGCTGACTTGCAAGGCCAATTGCAGGCGCTGTTCGCTGAGTCGCAGCGCGCTTTCCGCCGCCTTGGAGGCACTGATGTCCCGCATCGCACCGATCATTCGGAGGGCAATTCCGTCCCCATTCCGGAGGACGAAACCGCGATCCAGTACGTCCGCGTAGCCGCCGTCCGCGCGCCGAAAGCGGTACTCGTCTTCCCAGCGTTCGCCGGCGGGATCGCACAGCACCCCATCGAGCGCTGTAACCACGCGGGGCCGATCCATGGGGTGAATCCGGTCCGACCACCACGCCCCCGCTTGCGGCCCCTCGAAAGGCTCAGTCCAGCCGAGGGTTTCCAGGCTGGCTGGGCTCCAGCGCAACGCATCGTGCCGGGCGTCCCAATCCCAGAGCACGTCCCGAGTGGCGCGCCAGGCGAGCCGCAGGCGTTCTTCATTTTCCCGTGTCGCCACGAGAGCGCCCGCCAATTGTGTCTGGCTGAATTGGAGTTCTTGTTCCGTTCGTTTCAGGGCGGTCGTGTCATCGTGGGCGATTACCACACGGACCGGTCCCAATGCGCGATACCGAGCAATCCGGGCATTGAACCAGCGGGTTTCGCCTGCCGGCGTCGTGCAGTGATATTCGACCGCCACTTGCGCCTGCTGGCCGGCGAGCACCGCCCGGATCGCGGCTGCTACCTGCTCCGCCGGGGCGTCATCGCGCGCTGCCCGGTCACAGACTGCCAGGTAATTCGCGCCGACGCCGAGGCCGCCCGCATGCTGTCCGTGGATTTCGGCGCACTCCTGCCAGGCCCGGTTGACCGCTAGGATCATGCCCTTTTCATCGAGGACACAGACCTCCGAATCCAGGGAATCGATAAGGATGTCGTTGAACGAACCACGCGAGGTCGCCGCCTCGTCCGGCCCCTCCCCGTGACCCGCCTGCAAGGCGGCGATCAGATCCTGCTGACGCCGCACGGTGGCTTCAAGCGTCCATGTCTCGATGGCATGGCGGATGGCCGCAAGTAGTTCCCTTGGAGTCAGGCCAATCTTGCCGATGTCGGCCACGGACGGACCGGGCGCGGTTCGGTGTTCGGCCTCGGGGCTATCGTCGACCAGTCGCACGATCGGGAAAGGATGAGCGCCGGAGCGCTCCCGCAGACCTTCCAAAAAGACGCCAAAGTCCGCGCCCGGTGGATCGCTCGCCCACACCAGAGCCGCAGGCTTCCGGTCGACGCAAAGGGTCAACGCCTCCTCGACGCTGGCGCAATCGTGAAGCTGATAGTGATCGCTCAGCATGGGCCGGTACGCCTGGCAATCGCCATCGCCGATCAAGATGAGCTCAGACAGTGCGCGGGACATGGGCGGAACTCGGCGCGATTTTGGATGAACGTTTTCGGAAGCAGTAAAACCGGGGGGCTCGGGCTACCGATAGGAACAGCCATTTGTCGAGATCGTTCTTTCAAACCCTCCGCATCAAATCCATAGGACGGGAAACGCGTCTCACCGGATGGGTTGTGCAGGCCATGCCGCTGACGAAACCGTCCGCACCGGAGGTCGAGTCGAGTCGCCCTATCCCCGGACAGCCGAGAAATCGACCGCGCCTTCTGACCGTTGGGTGAAGGATTGGAGCAGAGCAGGGTCCAGTCCAGCCCGTGCGGAGCGCACCGCCGGCAGGTCCGAATCTTGGGCAGGAGACGCCGTATTCCGGGTTTCGGGGACGGGAGTGAGGGTCTGACAGTGAGCACGCATCGCTTGATCCTCCTATATGCGTATTCCACGCGATTCGGCCACCGATTCCACGGTGATTCGGCCGGTCATTCCACGCGCATTCGGCCGGGGCGGTCGGAGCGAAGCGACGCGGGGTTTTGAGGGTACTCAGCGGTGGCCGGCACGGTCAAGGGTGGGCCATTCCGGCCGGGGCCGCTCAGCGTTCTTGGGGCTCCGTTACGGCGTCACGCCGAAGTAGCGGTCCCACTCCGGACTCTCGGGGTCCAGGGTTCTTTGGGCTTCCTCATCCAGTCGGAGCACGAGCTGTTCGAGGCAGGCGCGTTGGCTCAGCCCGTGGTGGCGGGCCAAGCGCCGTAAGGCGCAGAAGGCGGGCGTACTCAGCCACGTGTTCAGTCGCTCGAGTCCGTCGCCGTCATGACGGCGGGACCGGTAGTCGGCTTGGCGTTGGGCGGCAGTTTTGGCCATGGGGTGTTCTCCGGGAGAGGTGCGTTACGGCGTAACGCTCGAGGGATTTAGGGCTTCCGCCGCCTGCTTGCGCATGGATTTCCCGTGCAGCTTGAGGCGGTGGGCGTTGTGGACCAAGCGATCGAGGATGGCCTCGGCCAGGGTGGGATCCCCCAGCGCCTCATGCCAATGCTCGATCGGCAGCTGGCTGGTCACCACGGTGGCGCGGCTGGCATAGCGGTCGTCGAGAATTTCCAGGAGATCGCGCCGCTGGCGGTCATTGAGACCGGCCTCGAGGCCCCAGTCGTCCAAGACCAGCACATCCACCTTGGCCAGTTGCCGCATAAGGCGCGGGTAGCGTCCATCGCCGCGGGCAATCTCCAGTTCCGTCAGCAGGCGCGGCAGGCGCTGGTAGAAGGCGGTATAGCCTTCCCGGCAGGCTTTCTGGGCCAGGGCACAGGCCAGATAGGACTTGCCCACGCCGGTCGGCCCGGTGATGAGGACGTTCAGATGCTGGGCGATCCAGCGGCAATCGGCCAGTTGCTGGATGAGGGCGCGGTCCAGTTGCCGGGGGGTCTTGAAGTCCAGGTCTTCCAGGCTGGCGGACTGTTTGAGCTTGGCGAAGCGCAGGCGGGTGGTGAGGCGGCGGTTGTCGCGCACCTGGGCTTCGCGATCGACCAGGAGGCCCAGGCGTTCCAGGAAGTCGAGCGGCTCCAGCTCAGGGTTTTGGAGCTGTTCCTGCAGGGCCTGGAGCATGCCGGTCAGCTTGAGGCGGCGCAGTTGATCGAACGTAGGGTGATGCAACATGGGGCGTCCTCTCAGTGAAAGTAGTCCGGGCCGCGCAGGTTGTCGTGCGGCGGACGGGGGGTGACGGGTTCGGGCAGCAAGGGCTGCGTCTCCAAGCCATGGGCAAGAATGGATTCGACGCTGCGGTAGCTCAGGGCCTTGAGGGTCAGGGCCCGCTGGCAGGCGGCTTCCAGGCGGGTGCCGCCGAAGCGCTCGCCCAGCCGGAGGACCCCCAAGCAGGAGCGGTAGCTTTGCTCAACATGCCGGCGGCTGTGGAGCAGCGCGGTGATGAACTGGGCCGTGGCCGGACCGGTCTTCTCGGCCCAGCCGATGAGCCGTTGCGGCGACCACTGGGCGTTGCGGTGATGGGGCGGCATATGACTGTCCACCGTGGTGTGGCGGCCACGCAGCTCCACGCGGGCATGGCTGGCCACCCGTTGCCCCTGGTGAAAGGCTTCGACGGTCGTGACCGTGTAACGCAGATCGAGTTTACGGCCGACCAGGGTATAGGGCACCGAGTAATAATGGCCCTCCACCTCGACGTGATAGTCCACGTGCACCTTGGCCTGTTTCCATTGGGCGAACGCGTAGGGCACAGCCGGCAAGGCATTGAGCGCCGGCCGGTCCTGGGCCTCGAAAGCGGAGCGGCGGCAACCGGGCAGCTTCTTGAAGGGGCGCTGGTTCAACGCCACCAGGTGTTCCGCCAGGGCCTGGTTGAGCTCGGCCAGGGAGCCGAACACCCGGTGGCGGAGCCGCGCCAGAATCCAACGTTCCACCAGGAGGACGCCGGCTTCGGCCTTGGCCTTGTCCTTGGGTTTTCGAACGCGGGCCGGGACCACCGCCACGCCGTAGTACGCCGCCATCTCGGCATAGCTGGACTGGATGTTCGGCTCGTAGCGGCAGGGTTTGGCCACGCCGGCTTTCAAATTATCCGGGACCAGGACGGCCGGACTCCCGCCGAAGAACGCAAAGGCCCGCACATGGGCTCCGATCCAGTCGGCCACGCCTTGGGTCGCCACCGCTTCCGCGTAGGTGTAGCTGGAGGCTCCCAGCACGGCGACGAAGATCTGCGCGGGGCGGAGTTCGCCGGTGTGCCGGTCGACCAGCGGCACCGTGGGGCCGCAGAAGTCCACGAACAGCTTCTCCCCGGCCCGATGCGTCTGGCGCATCACCAGATCGCGCCGGCCGCGCCAGGCGTCGTAGTGATCGCAGAACCAGGAATACTGAAAGCCGTCGGGGTGCTGCGCCTTGTACTCCTGCCACAGCAGAAACAGGGTCACGCCTTTGCGGCGCAGTTCCAGGTGCACGGTGGGCCAATCCGGAACCGGCCGCTGGACGCGGGGCACGGCCGGTGGCGGCGGGAACAGGCAGGCTTCCAGGTCCCGATCCGCCAAGGCGGACGGCAACGGCCACATCAGCCCTGACTCCCGGAAGCGGCGCAGGTATTCGCCGATGCTGCTGCGGGCCAGGCCGGCACTCTGGGCAATCTGCCGGTCGGAAAGACCGCAGTCCAGCTTCAGCCGGAGGACTTCTCGAATCATACGCATGGGTAATCGCTCCACCTCGGCCCCTCGCTCCGAAAAAGCGGCCGATCTTAAGGTGAAAGAACCCTGCGTCGCCTCCGCCCTGAGGGGTGGCCGAATGGCCGTGGAATCAGTGGCCGAATACGCGTGGAACGGGTGGCCGAATCGTCATGGATTCAGCGGCCGAATGCGCGCGGAATACGCACTCCTATAGGACTGAGGAAGAACAGCGCGGCGTTATACCCACTTTGACGTGATCATTCGATTGAGGTCTGTCGGCACGACAACCGCGCCGTAGAACATTTTCCCGACGAAATCCGAGTTATGCTCGAAAGTTGTGGCTGAGGGATGCTGAAGGGGCGGCGTATTCTTGATGGTCTTCGAGGTCATCAACGCCTACGGGAGGCATGAATACGCCATGCGTGAAGATAAAGTTATTCAATTCACGAGTCCAGGGACGCCCGGTGCGGTGCACGATGCGCTGACCGAGCTCTTGCGAGACGGGGCGCGCCAGTTGCTGGCATCCGCCATCGAGGCGGAGGTGGCGGCGTTTCTGGAACGGTTTCAGTCGGAGAAGACCGCCGCGGGCGTGAGCCGGATGGTCCGCAATGGCCGGTTGCCGAGCCGGACGATCCAGACCGGGATCGGCGACATTGAAGTCTCGGTGCCACGCGTCCGCGATCGCGCAGGAAGAATCCGCTTCAGTTCATCGATTTTGCCGCCGTACCTGCGTCGTACCAAGACCGTGGAGGCGTTGCTGCCGTGGTTATATCTGAAAGGAATCTCCACCGGCGACTTTCAGGAAGCCTTGACGGTGCTGTTGGGTAAGGACGCTCCAGGCTTGTCGGCCAGTACGATCAGCCGGTTGAAGGAGACCTGGAAGGACGAACAGCAGCGCTGGTCGCGCCGGGATTTGTCGAACCGGCGGTATGTTTATCTCTGGGTGGACGGCATCCATTTCGGCGTGCGTTTGGAGGATGCGGCGCAATGCATCCTGGTCGTGATCGGGGCGACGGCCGACGGCAAAAAGGAGCTGGTGGCCTTGTCCGACGGCTACCGGGAAAGCGCCGAGTCCTGGCGGGAACTGCTCCTCGGGCTGCAATCCCGAGGTTTGACGATCGATCCCCATGTCGCGGTCGGGGACGGCGCGCTGGGGTTCTGGAAAGCGCTGCCCCAGGTATTCGGGACGACGCGCCCGCAGCGCTGCTGGGTCCACAAGACCGCCAACATCCTGAACAAGCTGCCCAAAAGTCAGCAGCCGAAGGCGAAAGCGGCGTTGCAGGAGATCTGGATGGCGGCGGCGCGGCAAGACGCCGAAAAAGCGTTCGATCATTTTCTAACCGTCTACCGACTCAAATACCCGAAGGCGGCGGACTGCTTGGAAAAGGACCGGGACGCGCTACTGACGTTCTATGACTTTCCGGCCGAACATTGGATTCACCTGCGTACGACCAATCCCATCGAATCCACCTTCGCCACCGTCCGGCACCGCACCGCCAAAACCCGCGGTTGCGTCTCCCGCGACGGCATTCTGGCCATGGTGTTCATGCTGGTGAGAAGCGCGGAACGGCACTGGCGGAAACTCAATGGAATCCCCCGCCTGGCGCAAGTCATCGAGGGAATTGTGTTCAAGGATGGAGTACGGGAAGACGTCGAGAAAATCGCCGCCTGATCAACCTCCAGATACACAAGTTTTGACCATTTCTCACGAAATCCGCTCAATCGCCTTAAGGATACTTATCCTCCTATTGTGTATCCGTCCGTTTTGATCTGGATCAAGCAATGATGAACTTGATCGAAACGAGTGGTCGTCAGTCACCTCTCTCGTCAAACCCTTGTTATTCGTACAAATACGGACGGGCGTGCCCGGATTTCTACTTGCCTATTGCCTGCGTTTAAATCGTTACCGTAACAGGCCAAAAATTTCGCAACCTGTACAGAATACCGGCGAGTAACCGTCTCGAAAAATGCTCCCTCGGCGAGCTTGACGGTTAGTCGGAAAAACCAAGAAGAATACAAAAGCTGCGGCAGGCAGCGGGTGGACTTATGGCCACGCGGAGTAATGGATTTGAGGAGACCGCTATAAAGTGGCTCAAGGCCACGATCGAACGGTTACTTAAACCAGGTGTCGCGACTTGCCGGAAAGCGGGATTGCTCCGGCCCTTTTTTGCTCCCTCACGCCATGCTCCGGGCTCAACGATTGAATCGCTGAGGGAAGAGTTCCATGCCGGTTTGCTGATTTTCCTTTGGGTTGGCTTCGCTCATGCCATGCCCCCTCCGCCCTTTACATTGCCTGTCGCCGGTACAGTTAGGATCACGATGATGAAGGAGTCGAGTGCCGGTTACTCGAATACGCTTTTTATAACTTCCGGAAGCGTCAACGTAGCATCGTCAACCTGTTCACTTCCGAATATCCCAGACGTAGCCAACGGAATTCCGGTTCTCAACGGAAAAGACTCAGCGTCTGACTGCATCGTGGAACTGGATGGCAGCGCGTTGCCTGGTCTCCAGTCGTTCCCTAAAGGTACCCTCTGGAACATGGCGCTTTGCGTCCAGACCTCCGGTGTAACCTCGACGGCAATCTGTGACAACACGTTTAGAGCCTTAACGGAAGATGAAGAGTCGGTGAATCAAGATGCTCTGCACGTCGAGTCCGTTGCCGGTCAGGCCAGCACTTTTAAATTGGGGTGGGAAGATATTAAGAACGGCGATAAAGACTTCAACGATTTAGTCGTAAAAGTCGAAGTCAGCCCGCTGCCGGTTGTTTCGGTTCAAGCAACCAATGCCCTGGGTGCCGAAACGGGATCGGACCCCATCCAATTTACCCTGAGTCTGGATCGCCCGGCACCCGAAGGTGATCTGGAGGTTCCCTACACCTTGACCGGCACGGCAGCGCTAGAAATGGATTACAGCGCCCCGAGCGGCACGCTGATCATTCCGGTGGGTGAACGCAGCGGCACGGTCAGCATTCTGCCCGTCGCGGACACGGAAAACGAAGGACCGGAAACGGTAGCGCTGACGGTTCTAGCGGGAACACGCTATGCCGTCGAAATGCCCGCAATGGCAATTGCCAGCATTGCAGACCTGCCGCCTTCGATCACCGTTACCCTTGAACTGGCGGATGGCGATGCGGCAGAAGATGGACCCAACGACGGCAGTTTTCGCATCGTCCTGAGTGCTCCCGCGCCGGCTGGTGGGCTGGTCGTACCGTACTACCTGGGCGGAACGGCGACCAACCTGGGCATCCACTGGGACTACCGGGTGCCGGCGGAAACCGTTGTCATTCCCGAAGGCGCCACCTCCGCCGATCTGCCGATTTTGGTTCGCTCCGACCGGCTACGCGAAGGGACCGAAAGCGTGGTGGTGAGCCTCCGGCCCTCGCAGGGCTACCAGCTGGGAACCAATATCAGCGCGCAGCTTGGCATCCAGGACAGCTCTCCCCGACCGCCGCCCAGTACCCAATGCCAGGCGCTGCAACTCAGCACGGCGGCGGATCTGGTCGGTCGCCTCGCGAACTGCCAGCGGGGCAATTTCCATGCGGAAAACGCAAGCACCTACGAAGTATGCAAGACCGAAGCGCAGGCCCAATTTGCCGAAGTCTTTGAAGATCTGACGCAGACGACGGAAGGGTGCGGCCAGTCTCTCGCAGGCTCGGAGATCGCCGGTAGCTGGGGCGATGACTTGGGGCCGGTGCTGGACCCGCTGATCGAGCAATGGAACATTCAACGGACCTGGGCCGTCTCCGAGGCCGCCCGGCATCGCCGCTTCATGACCGTCTCCAGGGTTGTCGAACGCTATCTCAAAGCCATGATCCGCGCGGAATTTCGCGAATTCCGCTCGAATGGCAAAGAGGCTCAGCAAGCGCTTCGCCGGGCCGCCAAGGCGGTTCTATTGCACAGAATGGGTAACTTGCGCGCCCGACGGCCCGACTACAACGGGCCGGACGGACCTTGGTTCGTAAAAGAGATACGAAAAGCCCTCTCGGCGATCACGAGCCAACTCACCGATAAACCCGTCGCGCTCAAAGTGGCGATGGGGAATGGATTCGGCTGCGTTCTGTTGAGCAACTCCAGCGTCAAGTGCTGGGGGATTAACGATCGTGGGCAGTTGGGATTGGGAGATGTCCAGTCGCGTGGAAATGGCCCTGATCAAATGGGCGATAACCTGCCCACGGTGTCCCTGGGTCTCGGGCGGCGTGTTCGGGATTTCGCCGTCGGTGACCGACATGCGTGCGCGCTTCTGAAAGGTGGAGCGGTGAAGTGCTGGGGGGATAACACCTACGGCCAGCTGGGCTTGGGCGATACGGCTCCGCGCGGCGATCAGCCGGCCGAGATGGGCGATCAGCTTGCCGAAATCGACCTCGGGAGCAGCCGGCAAGCCCTCGGCATCCATGCGGGCGGAAATCATACTTGTGCGCGCCTAGACGACGGGACGGTTAAGTGCTGGGGCGACAACCAATTCGGACAACTCGGGCTGGGCGACACCAATGCCCGTGGCGACCAGCCGGTCGAAATGGGTGCAGTCCTGCCGTCGGTCTCACTCGGCACGGACCGCACCGCGGTCGAGCTGTCCCTGGGCGTCGTCCATACCTGTGCGCGCTTGGACGACGACTCCGTGAAATGCTGGGGCCAAAACACTGAAGGCGCTTTGGGATTAGGCGACACACGCACGCGCGGCGGATTGCCAGGCGAAATGGGGGGCGAATTGCCTGCGGTCCAACTGGCCGACGGCGTTTCGATCATCAGCGTTGGGAACGGATTTAGCTGCGCGCTTCTAAGGGATGGCACCGTTCAGCGTTGGGGACGCAACGATACCGGCCAACTGGGACTGGGCGACACCAGGACGCGCGGAATTCAGCCCGACGAGCCGGGGACCAACCTGCCGCGCGTGGACCTGGGGTCAGGCCGCAAAGTGGAGGATCTTATGGCCGGGTCAGCCCATGTCTGCGTCCGCCTGGACGACGACAGCGTGAAGTGCTGGGGATCAAATGGTGCCGGTGAATTGGGCCTGGGAGACACGGACACGCGGGGAAATCGGTTGGGGCAGATGGGCGATGCGCTGCCGGCCGTGAATCTCGGTACTTTCGGTCCCGTTATGGATTTTGCGCTGGGCGTGCAAACCACCTGCGTCCTGAGCGGGAACACCGGAACCAAAAATGGGGCCGTTCGCTGCTGGGGTACCAATACTTTTGGCGGCTTGGGGCTCGGCGATACCAGAAACCGTGGGAGTCAGTCGGACGACATGGGCGATGCCCTGCCCGGGCTCGACTTTGAAGGTTCGTCCGCTGCCGCCAGCCATGTATTGAAGGGGAATCGGCCATGAAATGCCAAACGTCCCGGACCGGATGCGCGAATCCTTTTGAGCGAGCGCAGTTCGCTGGTTTAGTGCTCCTGCTAAATGCGCTGCCATACACGGCGATGGGTGCCGTCAACGCGGACAGTCCGCTCGCCAATTTCATCGTCGATGCGACTCAAGGCGAGTTCGACGTCAACGAAGCGCAAAGCTTTGTCGGATTGCTGAACGAACTTCAGCTGCCTCAATACACGCTGCGCTTCAGCGATAACTCCACGCTCAATCTAGGCAGCTCGGCGGCCGCAATCGATGCCGCACTGACGGAAAAAGAACAGGCAAATCTGGACCTGCGCTCCATCAGCGGACCGAATGGCGTCTTCAATTTTGCCGCCGATGCGGAAAGCGAGGCCACCTGTGCTAACGCATCCGGCAGTACCGGCCTCGAGGCCCTTCTGGCGTGCTTGGGAACCGCATACCAAGCGGGGTCGGCGGTCCAAGCCGCGACCACCGCGGCTTCCCAGGCCAATACGATTGACTTGCTGATCAATCGGCCGACCACCCAGTTCATGACGACGGTCCGCGGGTTTGCGGCTCCCATGCGCACGCCGGTCATGCTCGGGCCGGAGCGGGGTGGAAACGGCGGCGGCTCGGGAGATAGCCATTCGATGTTTTTCAATGGTCCCTGGGGCGTCTTTTTTCAGGGGGCGGGAAGCTTCGGTAATCTTTCCGCTTCCCCCGGACAGACCGGTTATCGGATCAATAATCAACTGGCCACCGGCGGGGTCGATTACCGCTTTTCCGATGCGGTCGTCGGCGGGTTTCTGTTCAATTTCACGGCCTCCGAGACCAATTTCGCCGGCCGGAGTGGACGCCTCGGCGCCGATCTCTATCGGTTCATGCCGTTCCTCAGCCTGGTCCCCTTCGAGAACGCCTATGTCGACATCATGGCCGGGTACAGCTACCACACGTACGACTCGACCCGCGACGGCGCGGGCACATCGGCCCGCGCCTCCTATTCCGCCGATCAGGCGTTGGCGTCGATCAATCTTGGCTACACCTATCCCGTCGGTTCGTGGGAGCTGACCGGTTTCGCGGGCGGCAGCTACATCGGGACCGAGGTCGGCGGGTATCGCGAGCAGGGGCAGGGGACGCTTCTGCAAGTAAAGAATTACCGGGTGAACTCCTGGACCAGCACAGTTGGTCTGCAGACGGCCTACGCCTACAGCGCGAGTTTCGGCGTGCTCCAGCCGCAGCTCCGCCTGGAATGGGTGCATGAGTTCGACAACCGGCCAAGCAATCTCAACGTCACCGTCACGACTCTCGGCAACCTCAGCCTGCCGGTCAGCACCCGTTCCCGGATCAACGACTGGGGCAACATCACTGCCGGCGTGAATACGATTTTACCGAACGGCATTTCTGCCTTCCTCAATTACCAAGGGCAGTTGTTTTCCGGAGGTGAGAATCATCTGGTGGAAGGCGGCGTAAGGCTGGAGTTTTAAATACCTGCCTGGCCTTTTATTCAAAGGGGCCTTCGGACCAGTGGCGGCTAGACGCTGACGGCGTTCGCGGGCAGTCGCATCAACTCCTATTTCGACGCCAAGGGCAATCGGGTGGACGCAGCCGTCCGGGTCAGTTTCGACGGCTAACAGCGGCTTTATTCTCTGAACGCGGGTTCCACGGGTTCGTGGCTATTCGGCCCGCGGCAGCGGTCGGAATACGGCTGTAGGGTTGTGAACGGCCACCGAAAAGTGGACGCCGGCCATTAAGTCACGGAGAGCTGGCGCTGTGACTGCTGGAGTCCGAACTTCAGTTTGGACGTTTTCCAAGGGATTACGCCCTCATCCAAACTATTGATTCGGTAATTAAAACGCGATTTTTTCGCGGGAGATGAGCCGTAAGTCACTGATTCAAAGTCCATTTGTGATGAATGTCCGAAAAACATGATTCCGCTTTTGTTGCCGGAGCAATAAAGTTTGGACTCCAGACCGGCTTAACTTAAAAGCCGTGAGGATTAGGGTGAGCGGCTCAAATAAGACCTTGACCCTTTTTATCCCCTTTTCCCAAGCGCCTTCCTGAGGGTGTCGTAAAAGCTCCCTCTCCCTCCGGGAGAGGGTTGGGGTGAGGGAGATCTAAATAAAGATTTCAACAACTTATAATCCCCACCCACCGTTCCCGAGAGCAAAGCGCGCGGCAGTCGGACCTTTTACGACAACCTCCTTCCGGAGGGAAAATGCGCTTTATTAACGGCATGGCCGGAAAGCCCGCTCTCTGCCGACATGACCGTATCGCTTAACAAGGTGGGTATTCGCTTCAGGGCTCGATGGGGGGCGGGAATGCCTATTTCTGAACGATGCAGGGCTGATCATTATTCGTTCGTAAAGACAAAGAATGTCCTAGGGTTATATGAACTTACAATCGACAGTTGCCGAGCGTTTATCTAAGGAATCTCAATCGCTGTGCCGTCCGATACGGCGGTCGGTATGCGGAATTTTGCCTGGCATGCATTGAATACCGGACGTCGGGTCCGGGGTTTTTGATTGTCCGTGAATTTATCAGTAGAAATACGGACGGGTTTAGCCGGATGGCGATGGGATTTCTTTTGCGCTCCAATGTTACTCGATGGACTGGATGACGGAATTCGCGGAAAGGGAGATGAGCGGTGTAAAAATGGAGCCGAGCGACCATGCTTGGAGGAATAGTTTAGCGTCTCTCTTCGCGCAAGCTTGTGGTTTACCGCCGACACGGGAGCGTGATTTTGGGGTCACAGTGTTTTCGATATTGCTTTAATACGTTGAAAAGCTAAGTCATCGCAATGGCTGTTCAAAACCAGACGCTTGCAAAAGACAATGTATCGAACTAAATCAACAAACGCTGTATAAAAACTTTCCCATTCAAACGACCGCTGGTTCGCGGCCAACCGGGGTTCTGATATCGAAAAAGAAATAATGCGCGGTGCACACCCTACATGGCTCAGCAATTACGGGAAGGAATTAAATATGCGAATCGTTAGCTGGAACAGACAAGGACGCCCATACCCGCCAAATAAGAAATTCAAGTCCATGCTTGATGAGGTGGGTGCTGATGTAATCTTGATCCAAGAAACCTCAGCTTATCCAATCGCTGATGGTTGGACCTTTCCAATAATAGAGGGTGCTGAAACGCAGGATAAATACGCGATAGGCTATAAGGACGGTGTCAAGCTAGTCTACTGGCAAAGGCAGCAGGACCCTCGGGCAGACGCTAAGAAGCTACTTCGCAGTTACATAGTGGCACAATTTGAGAAAGACAAGGAGAAAGTCACTGTAGTTACATGCCATGCTCCGCATGCCAAAGGGGCAAAAACAACTTCGAGCCAAGAGACTCAAGATTACATGACGGCACTAGGCGGCATGTTGGGTTCAGACGTCGAGATTAAATCGGGCGGGGAAACAAAAAAGGCAAAAAGTTTCGCAGATTTGTTTCTTGGTGACACCAACCTTTATGAGCTCCGAGACCGGGACGAGTGGCTGCCTAAAGGCTGGCACGAGTTATTGGTGGGAAATACGACCGGCCATAAGCCAGAGGGAGCGGGCGGGGGTGCTCCTTTGGACCGTATTGCATATAGGGTCGGTAGCTTAAGCGAGCAGCAAAAAAGTCTCCCGAGTTTCGGCCGGATAATGTCGCACGATTCGAATGGTGGCAGTAGTAAGCAAGACCCAGGTGCTCAAGACTTAATACTTTCGGTTGAAGGCGAGTCTAATCCGTATTTGAAGAGGCCATCTTCAGCTCAACCATGGACGGAAAGTGACCATCTAGCAATCTACGCCGACACGAGCCAAGTACCGGTCGCCACCAGTGCTCCTTCGACCTCACAAGAGAGTAAAAAAAGAGGCAGAGACGAGATATCGGGCGGGAGCGATGGGTCGCCGCCGCCTGGCAAGACCACGCGGTCTGGCAAGGATTATGGGTAGTGGCTATTGCCTCGGTCACTAAAGGACGAGTACGGCGTCGAACCGGAGATGAACCGACGTAAAGCCAAAATGAGGACCGATGCCGCCTTAACCGAAGTGGATCAAACGGCCGTGCGGATGCGGACCCAGGGGTACACCGCCCGCGCGATTGGCGAAGCCCTGGAAATCCATCCGAATACGGTCTATCGCTGGGAGAGCCTGCGGCAAACCGGTGGTAATGCCGCCTTGCAGGTGGCGCGGCGCGGCCGCAAGGTGGGCGAAAAACGGCACCTGAGCTCGTAGGGCGGAATAGGGTATTCCCGTATTCCGCCTGATGGTTTTAGATGATGCCCTTCACCTACACAGCCTTGTAGGTCGGGCATGTATTTCCGTGCCCGACGATTACTTTGTTTGAAAGGGTGACGTTGGGCACGAGTACATCCCCAACCTACCCACTATGTCTTTGTTATGTACGCGCCAATCCAGCATTGCATCGACATAGCTTCGCGGAATCGAGGTTAGCCGAGCGCGGTAGGTTAAACCGCAAAACCCGGCAACGAGCGGAGAAATATGCCGGACTCCCACTGTGCCAAAACCCGGCCGGCAAGCCAATGCAACCATTTTCCATAAGGAGCCTGGACAATGAACACAACGACATCGACGACCCTGTTATGCGGAATACTTTCCATAGCCGGCCAAACCATTACACAGGCCGACAACGGAATCTGGGCGCTGCCGGGGGATTTGCTAGGTGCGCCCAATCAGTTGTCCTTCAACCAGGGAGCAAAGGGTGTCTGGTACTTCCTGGAAAGCCGGTCCCTGGAACATGATCCGCTCACTTATCATTTTCTCCCCAATTATTCAGCGTCTTGCATTGTTCCGGGACAGCAAGGACTAGCGTGTTGGTCGGATACTCCCGACCCTGCAAATCCCCTTTCCGCTTTTCCCCACGTTGGACTCAATTTCAATGACCAGACCGTCTATGACCGCACTCGAGGCGACTGGTCGTCACACGTCTTGTTAATGCATCCTCATGTCTCCCGACCAGCAATCATTGCTTGGCGGAGTCCAAGAACGGTAAAAGTTGCCCTACAAGGCTCTTTCAACTCCCTGTATACCTGCAACGGCGTGACCAGCTGCGGTTGCGGCGACGGAGTTAAATGGACTGTCGAGCAAGGTATGACCGTCCTGGCTTCAGGCGACCTTGCCTTAAATGCGGGAACGTTCGACCTTACGCAGGTCGAGCTTAACGAAGGCGAAGCGATCTACTTTATCGCCGATCCGAAACTAAGCGACGCGTGCGATAGTACCCAAGTATCGATAACCATTACAGAGTCCCACTCTAAACGAAAAAATAGACACTTCGGTAAATAGGATAATAAGGATTAAATAACGTACCACAATCGCTACACTACTCGTTCCGAAGTGGAAGCAGGATCTGGGCAAGCGATTATCACACGGTTATCTAGTATGTGGTGCCAGTCCGATTTCCATCCCCCGCACCCGAAGAGCCACCACATCTTTCGTCTGCAGTTCCCAGCACTTCCGTGAATGGGAGCGCCAGCGTTACGGCACCTAATCCTGCGACCAAGCAGTGGCTTCCGAGGGCGATAGGGATCGTTTTTCTCCTTCAGGTATTGCTCGTGCTAGATCGCTTCTTGGTGATCCAACTCAAGTAATCGGTCAAAACCACTAAGCAAACCGTACGTACCTTTGCGGCCTCTACCTGAATGGCATCGACTGTGAGCGAGCTTTCGCATGAGCCGGCGCCCGCTGCCTAGACCGGTGACAATGCTCGGCAGCCTGGATATTTGTGCACATGTCATGAATCCACTGAGGTCCCTTTCGTCATTTCCTTTTGAATGTGAGTCACAATGAGGTTCCAGGAGCATGATTAGACCACCGGTAATTTACCTTGGGCGCGAGTTGCAGCTATCGGTTTTTATACATGTCGCTCAAGGGCAAATTTAGCTGTTAGGTGCACTTGACGATATTAATAATTCGGCTTAGAGATACCAGATCAAGACAGACGCTTCTTGAACGGCAGCTATACAAATAGTCTTGCCCTTCAATTCGATCCGTGATGGTCAGGTTCTGGCCGGACATGGTCAATCTTAACCCGCCATGATCGTGCTGACGACGCTCACCCCCGATCATGAAAGCGACGGCATTTCTGGCATGCTCCCCGGTTGGGAGCCGTGACAAAGAGGTCGTCTACCAATTGATGGCTTTGTCCTCATACTTAACCCGATCCTTCGTGACCAGCCCGTACCCCCGACCATTCCGCAAGTGACCGCTGGCAGGATGAATGGTAAAGAGGCCGACGTCATTCCGTGACGTGAGGCTTGTCTGGCATGATCGTCATGGTCTCCCTTCCTCACTCGGTAATCGGGAGGTCGTTATGAATTCACTACAGCCCCTTCAGAAAGTCACGGCGGGCATTGATGTTCACCGCATGCTGCACGTCGTGACCGTCTTGATCGAACAGGAGGACGGCTCCGTCCTCAAGGAACAACGCTCTTTCGGCGGCTTCCAACGCGACAAGCGCGCCCTGGCAGAGTGGCTGGTTTCCCTCGGCGTTCAACTCGCCGTCATGGAAAGCACCGGCATCTACTGGAAAAGTCCCTACGCCGCTCTCGAACGGGCCGGCATCACCACCTGGGTCGTCAACGCGCACCAGGTCAAACACGTGCCCGGCCGGAAAACCGACATCGCCGATTCCGAATGGCTCGCGCTGCTGGGTCGCTTCGGCTTGGTCCGCGGCAGTTTCATTCCGCCCCAAGACCTCCGGGAACTCCGCCTCGTCTCCCGCTACCGGCGCAAGCAAGTTAACCTTCTGGCTGCGGAGAAGAACCGGCTCCATAAGGTGCTCGATGATGCCGGCATCATGCTCGGGGCTCTCGTTTCCGATATCGACGGTGTGGCCGCCCGGGCGATGATCCAGGCCCTGATCGCCGGGCAACCGATTCAGGCCGTGGCGAAACTCGGCGAAAAGAAACTCCGGGCGTCCACCGAGGATCTGCAACTCTCCCTGGACGGCGAACTCTCGGAGCGTCATCGGTTTGTCCTGATGCGTCTGGAGGCACATATCCAATTTCTCGAACACCACGTGGCGGAACTGGACCGCACGCTCCTCGACGCCATGCAGCCTTACGTCTGGGCCTTCCAATTACTCCAGACGATCCCGGGCATTGACCGGATCTCGGCCGCCCTGATCCTCATCGAAACCGGCGATGATCTGAGTCTGTTCGGCAGTGCCGACCGGTTCGCGTCGTGGGCCGCACTTTGCCCGGGCAATAACCGCTCCGCCGGCAAGAGCAAAAGCGGCAAGATCCGCAAGGCCAACGCCGTCATTCGCTCCCTTCTTTGCGAATGTGCCAATGCCGCCCGACGAACCCGAAGTGTTTTCGCCTCCAAATACCAGAGCTTGGTCATCCGCCGAGGACACAAGAAAGCCATCATTGCCATCGCTCACAAAATTCTGCGCACGCTGTTCTTCGTGCTCACCCGCCGCCAGCCGTATCGCGATTCGGGGTTCGATTACCAGGCGGCCAATGTCGCGAAGAACGCGCCTAGGTGGATCAAGGCACTCAAACAGTTCGGCTACTGGCCTGAGTTCATCGCCAGCGCCTAACGGTCTGCGCCCAATAACCATGGCCTGCTCCGCGCGGGATCGCCAAGTCATGCCTAAATTACCCAACGCTTTCATGGTAACGGGTCAGGTGACTGCTTCATTCCTGGTCTTACGCAGCCAATGCAAGACTGTCGCACACAGCACTTCCGCTTCTGCCGGCTTGCCGATGTGATCATTCATGCCCGCCGCTAGGCAACGCTCCCGGTCTTCCTCGAATGCGTTGGCGGTGAGCGCTAGGATCGGAACCGAAGACAACCCCGACAACTGACGGATGGCACGCGTGGCGTCGATACCGTCCATGACCGGCATTTGGATATCCATCAGGATAAGGGTGTAATGACCTCCGCGCACCATCCGAAGCGCTTCCTCGCCATTGACCGCGACGTCCACCGCCAGATCGGCATCTTCCAGCAGGGACAGCATCACTGCGCGGTTGATCGGTTCATCCTCGACCAAAAGGACTCTACTTCTCAGGAACTCTCGCCGCAGCGTATCGAATGCAGGTTCGCCTTGGGGCTTGCTCTCGAACGGCGGTTCGGTTACCGCGTGCCGGAGCCTCACCGTAGCCCAAAAGGTACTGCCCCGACCCAGTTCGCTCGTCACTCCGACATCGCCGCCCATCAGCCGGGCAGTGCGTTGGGCAATGACAAGACCAAGACCCGTACCTCCGTATTTGCGGGTATTCGAGTTGTCCACTTGGGTGGCCTCGCTGTGGAAGGTGACGCGTTCGACGCTGCCGGTCAGGCGTTCGGGCGTGGGGTCCTGTCGGTCCATCTTGCTTCGACGTTTCGGGTCATCTGAAATCGCTTGCCCACCGCTTATTCGCCGGATTGTGCGACGGGGTGTTCGTCGGCGTGGCTGTGCAAATAGACAGAGGTGGTGGAGAGGCTCTGATGGCCCAGATTATCCCGCACCACGGTCAAGGGCACAGCACCGGCGAGGGCATGGGTGGCATGGGTATGGCGGAGCCAATGGGCACTGGCTTTCGCGAGGCGGTCGGTTGCTTCGGGATCGCCCTACGGGCCATTCTTCGCGAGCGCGGACCCTAACACCCCCCAGATCTGGGGGGGCGGGAGGTATCGGCATCACCCCTTTTCTAGCCCGGGCGCAATCGCTTATCGAACCAATAAGCCCAGTGGACCTGTATTACCTGGCGCGCAGTCCCGAAGATTTCATCGCCTTGGAGGATCCTCGGGCGGTGCCGGCCCGCGTCAAGAACTTCCGCGTGTTTACCCTGGTCGGCGGCGATGACCAGCGCCCCGCTGCAGGAAACGCTGTTCTTCTTATGCGGCCCACCGCCCATGGCGGCAGAACTCCGGTCGCGGCTCGCGAGCCGCTGCTGGATGATCATCCACGACAGGGTCTACGATGTCACGGTTTACGCACCCCGCCATCCTTCCCCGCCGGCGCTGTTCCTCAACTATTGTGGACGGGAGGCGACCGTCGACTTCGAGACCAAGGACGATGGCAGGACCCATTCCGATGCGGCCCGCGCGCAGCTGGAGGCCCTCCAAATCGGATTCCTGGCACCCGAACCCGATGGTTCCCTACGGCCGGAATGCGGGCATGAGTCTCGGCTTTCAGCCAGCGGGGGAATCAGTGCGCCGCGCGGAGACGCCCGTCGTAACGTGCCTTAGGTGTCATCCCATCAGGCTGGGTGGGCCTCAACTTCACGAACCCCAGTACTGTGCGGGACAGGTCGGGAATGGCGAGTCCTATCGGTTTGGTCAGCGCTTCTCGACAGCTACGTAGATTTACCTACGGGCGCGCCCGAATGGCCGTAGTCCGTCACGTTATCGTTCAATAGTCGCCGCAGCGAGTCACTCGATCGATGACCTCGTCCAGGAGGACTTCACGCGGGAACCCACCCCGGCACGGAGCAAGGGTGGGGTCACAAGGATGTCATTTTCCAATCCCCATCACTGGGAGGCCGGCTGATCCGTCTCCCGGAGATGAGACCCGAACAACCCTTATCCGGCAGCCCCCGCGAGGTCCGCCTTCATGCATAACCCTTCAACCGCGAAACGAAACCACGCCACTTCACCCCCAAAACCCATGGAACTGGCGCGGGTCGCCCTCATCCCCGAAAACGATCGGGAAAACGCCGCTATCCGCCATCACAGGATTGCCGAAGCCGCCTACTACAGGGCGGAAGCCCGCGGGTTCACGGAAGGCCATGAACTGGATGACTGGCTGGAGGCGGAGTCGGATATCGACCGGACCTTTTTGGCCGCGAACGAACTAACCGCTTGAGCGGCCTCAACGATCACATCGCCGATTGGCGGGAGCATAGGATGGTCACGAGCAACGAAAGTACCCCCGTATCGAGCACGTCCGACAAAGGCGTCTCTCCAGGTTCCCGATGGGCCAGCGCCCTGCAGCCGATGGAGGAGTTCGAACACTTTATCGATCGGTTTTTCCGCCGGAGCGGCATCCATCCCTTGGACTGGATGCATCCCTTATCCAGGGAGCTTCAGGATTTTGTCGAAAGCCGGATGCCGCGGCTGGACGTGGTGGATAGTGACGACAACATCCTCGTCCGCGCGGAAGTGCCCGGCGTGGCCAAGGAAGTTCTGGACCTCTCCATCTCAGAGAACCTCTTGACGATCCAAGGAACCCTCGGCAGCGGCTCGCCGGCGGAAACTACGGATCAATTTTACCGAACCGAGATCTCCCGAGGCAGGTTCACGCGTAGCGTATCGCTTCCGGCAAAAGTCGACGGGGAACGCGCGACCGCGAACCTCAAAGACGGAATCCTTGAGATCGTTCTGCCTAAGCTGGAGAACTCCAAACGGACCGCGATTCCGGTTGAATAGGCTGCGGGGACTCAGCCGAACCGCCGGATACCGCATGCTCCGCAACGGCGCGGAGTATCCGGCAGCCTCAGGTCAACCATCATGCCGCCAAGGAAGGCGTCGATTCTTTATGGGTATCGGCACCGGTGTTGCCTTCCGATTCGCTTCTCCATGATGCAGCCGCGCAAAAGGCCCGGCCCTCTATCTCGCATCGAATAGACGGTAACCCCGCAGCAATCCAGACCCGTGCCGCCCCGCCGAGCGTTTTAGCATTCGGCAGGAGGCTTGAGCGGTGAAAACGGATCGTCCCACCGTGCTCATTGTCGACGGCAGTGAAACCGACCGCCGAATCGTCCGGGACTTCCTACACAAGCGCTATACCCTCCGGGAGGCCGAGAACGGACAGCAGGCGCTCGCCCGCTTGCGCGAACTTCAACCTGCGTGCGTGTTACTGAATGCGCCGCTGTCCGATATGAGCGGAATGGAATTCCTGGAGGCCTTGCGATCGAGGAATGGCGTGGTTCCGGTCGTGGTGGTGCTGGCCCGTGGCGGCGATACCCGGGCCGCGGTGACCTTGATGAAATCCGGCGCGGAGGATTTTCTCGACCACGAAGGCTTGACCCCGGCAGCGTTGACCCAAGCCATTGCCGAGGCCGTCGAGAGAGCGGCAAAGCGTCGGACCCTGCTCTGCCCGCAAGCGGACTTGGGCACGCCGCGCATCGGCGAGAAATGGCAAAAACTGCTGCTGGAACACGCGCCCGCCGCTATTGCCCTCCTGGACCGGGACATGCGCTATCTCGCCACTAGCCGCCGCTGGCGGGAGGACTACCGGCTCGACACGGACCCCGTGGGCCGGTCTCACTATGACATTTTCCCTGATTGCCCGGAGCGCTGGCGGGAGGTTCACCGCCAGGCGCTGACCGGCGCGGCGGTGGCGAATCCGCACGACCGCTTCGAGCGGACCGACGGTTCGGTCCATTGGCTACGCTGGGAAGTGCTGCCCTGGCGCACCGCCGACGACACCGTCGGCGGCATCGTAATCCTTTCGGAGGACATCACCGAGCGCAAGCTTGCTGAAGATCAAATCGCCGAGCTCAGCCGGTTCAACCGGATCGTTCTGGATTCCGTCGGCGCGCACCTGTGCGTACTGGATGCCGACGGCGCTATCCTGGCCGTCAACCGGGCCTGGATGAATTATGCCGCGGAGAACGGCGCCACCCCCGATAAGGTGGGAGTGGGTATCAATTATCTGGCGGTTTGCGATGCGGCGGGTGCCGACGACGCAAGCGTTCACCTGCTCGCTGCGGGAATCCGCGAGGTCATCGGCCGGCAGCGGGACGAATTTGCGTTTGAGTATCCCTGCCACTTGCCAGACGGCACCGAACGCTGGTTCATGGCACGCGCCGTCCGCTGCTGCGACGAGGACCCGATCAGGGTCGTAGTGTCCCACCACGACGTCAGCGAGCAAAAGCAAGCCGAGAACGAAATCTTCGCCGGCCGCGCGTCCCTGGAGGCCGCACTGGCCAGTATGGCCGATGCGGTGTTCATCACCGATACCCAACCCAAACTCACCCATTTCAACGAGGCGTTTGCGCACTTCCACCGCTTCGCCGACAAGAACGAATGCCCGCGGAAACTCGCGGCTTACCCGGCCATCCTCGACGTTTTTCAGGACGGTGGCCAACCGCTGGCCTTGGAAGACTGGGCGATTCCCCGAGCGCTTCGGGGCGAAACCGCCACCGGGGTCGAGTACCGGCTGCGGCGCAAGGATACCGGGGAAACCTGGTGCGGCAGCTACAGCTTTGCGCCCATTCGCGATCGCGATGGCGCCATCGTCGGGTCCGTGGTCAGCGGCCGGGATATTACCGAACAGCGCCGGTTGGCGGACGAGTTGCGGGAGAGCGAACTGCGTTTCCGACAACTGGCGGAAAACATCCAGGACGTTTTCTGGGTTTCTGACTATCGCGCGCGCCGCATGATCTATGTCAGCCCGGCCATAGAGCGTGTCCTGGGCCTCGACCGCGAGGCGCTCTGTGGCGACTACGATGCCTGGATCCGGGCGATTCATCCCGAAGACCGCCGACGGGTACAGCAGGCTTTCCACACCCACGCGGCTGCCGGCACCTTCAACGAGGAGTACCGCATGATGGGCGCGGACGGCGCGGTTTTTCACATGCGGGACCGGTGCTTTCCGGTACGGGACGCTCAGGGCAAGGTTTATCGGCTGACCGGAATCGCCCAGGACGTCACCCGGCAAAGAGAAGCGGAAACCGCCTTGCGCGCCAGTGAGGAACGACTGCAACTGGCCTTGGAAGTCAGCGACGGCGGTGCCTGGGACTGGGATTTGCTACGCGACGAAGTGACTGTCTCCCGTTCCTACCGAGAGATCTATGGCCTCTCGGAGGATCAGCCGCTCTCCCATCAGTGCAACCTGGCCACCCTGCATCCCGAGGATCGGGAACCGTGCCGGACGTACACCCGGGATTTCTTTCTGTCCGGGACCGATTTCCGCTTCGAATTTCGCATTCATCATCCCCGGCGCGGGCTCCGGTGGCTCAACGCCGTCGGTCATCTGCAGCGGGACGGTGATGGACAGCCGGAGCGCTTCGTCGGCATTACGCTGGACGTGACGGACCGCAAACACGCCGAGGAAGCCCTGCGCCGCAGCGAGCAGTTTTTGCGCCTGGCCCAGGATGCCGCGCACGCCGGAAGCTGGGAATGGAATATGAAAACCGGCGCCAACGAATGGTCCACGTCCCTATGGGCCCTATATGGCTTGACGCCCGGCCAGGTCCGGCCCTCGTTCAACGCCTGGGCGGAGACCATCCATCCGGACGACCGGGCCCGCGCGATCGCGACGGCCGAGTCCGCCGCGGCGGCTCAAAAGGAATTCGAGATGCAATGGCGGCTGAAGGTCCCAGCGGGCAACCCGGAGCGCTGGCTGCTCGGCCGGGGACGGCCCGTTTTGGGAAAGGACGGGCAGCTGGAGCGCTATTTCGGCATCGTCATCGATGTGACCGAACGCAAAGCGGCTGAGCTGGCCCTCGCCGAAAGCGAGGAGAAATACCGGACCCTACTGGAATCTCTGAGGGATGGCGTTTTCGTAGCCCAGGACTTCCGCTTCGTTTTCGCCAATTTGGCCCTCTTGGAACTTCTCGGTTATTCCAGCGCGGAATTCAATGGATTGCCCTTTAGCGCGGTCATCGCGCCGGAGTTTCTGACCGTCTGGAACGAGCGCTTCGCTCGGCGGGTCCGTGGATCGCATCCTCCCTGGCGCTACGAAGTGCCGTTGCTTTGCAAGAACGGCAAGACCCTGTGGACCGAGCTGAGCGCCCGCCGCATTCATTTCCGCGGCCAATGGGCGGTTCTCGGCGTGCTGCGCGACGCCACCCAGCGCCGGGCGGCGGAAGATGCCCTGCGCGCCAGCGAGGAACGCTTCCGCAAGATCTTCGAGCACGCGCCCATCGGCATTGGCATCGCCAGCCTCGACGGACGTCTGCAGAACGTGAATCCCGCCTATGCCGCGATTTTGGGCTATGCGCAGGACGAACTCGCCGGTCAGAGGTTCAAGGATCTGATTCACCCCGACGACTGGCCTGCCAATATGACCCAAGTCGAGCAGCTCCAAAACGGGCGCATTCCGTTTTTCGAAATCGAAACCCGCTACCGGCGCAAGGACGGAACCACCGTCTGGGTCCACCGGTTTACTGCGACACTGCCGGACAACCTGGGGAAGCCGGCCCAGTTCTTGGCATTGCTGAGCGACATCAGCGAACGCCGCCGCATGGAAGCCGTCGTGCGCGAGAGCGAACAGCGCCTGTGGGCGCTGGTCCATTCGGCCATGGATGCCATCATCACCGTGGACGAGCAGCAACGCATCATTCTGTTCAATCCCGCCGCCGAACGATTATTCGGGCTTTCTACCGCCGAGGCGCTCGGATCACCTCTGAGGCGACTGCTCCCGGAGCGGTTTCATGCCACCCACGAGGACCACGTACACAGCTTTGGCGAATCGGGGGTCACAGCGCGCCGCATGGGCCAGTTGGGGCGAATTACCGGTTTGAAAGCCAACGGTCAGGAGTTTCCTCTGGAGGTTTCCATCTCCCAGATGCCCGTGGCAGAGGGGAAGTTATTTACGGCGATTATTCGCGACATTTCCGAACGGGAACAAGCCGCCCGCGAGAAGAAATTGGCCGAGCGGCGGCTCAGACAACAGCGTCTGAGGCTCGAGGAAGCTTTTCGGCACTACGTGGCCCGGCAAACCGGAGCTGCCATTGCCCATGAACTCAATCAGCCCCTGGCCGCGGCCGCGACTTACGCCTCGGTGGCCTTGCGGATGCTCGCCGAGACACCCGTGGATCTTGAAGATCTGCGTCAGGTCGTGACGAATGCCGAAAATCAGACACAGCGGGCCGGACGGGTGGTCCATGAACTCATGCGAACCCTTCACAAGGGGGAAAGCGCCATGGAGGCGCTGGAACTCAAGCCGCTGGTCGACGAGTCGCTGGGCGCACTGAGCGCCAGCGACGAAATTGACAGTACCGAGATTGACGTGGAAACCGAATCCGGGCTTCCTCCGGTCCAAGCCAACCGGCTGCAGATCGAAAAGGTGCTCGTCAATCTGCTGCGCAACGCGCTGCAAGCCATGCCGGATCGGCATTCGCCGAGCAACCGCATCACCATCAAAATCGGCCGCTTGGCCACCAGTCCATCGCTCGCGTGCATTACCGTCAGCGACAACGGCAAGGGCTTCTCCGAACACGAATTGCAATCGCTCTTCCAGCCGTTCTACACCACCAAAGCCAGCGGACTCGGGATGGGGCTGGCCGTCAGCCGGGCGCTGATCGAAGCCCATGGCGGCAAGCTCTGGGCGGAGCCCAATGCCGAGGGTGGTGCCCGTTTCCACTTCACCTTGCCCTTCGTGCTATGAATACCAAACCGACGGTTTTTCTGGTCGACGACGATGACGCGGTCCGCGACAGCCTGCGCTTGCTGCTCAAGTCGGCGGGATTCGCTGTCCAGACCTTTTGCAGCGCGGAAGAATTCCTCGATGCCTATCCCCCCGGTCAGCCGGGCTGCCTGATTCTCGACCTCAGCATGCCGGGGATGCAGGGAACCGACCTGCAAGTCGAAATGCAACGGCGCCATCTCGGCCTCCCCATCATCTTTCTCACCGGCTACGGCGACATCCCCACCACGGTGCGCGCGATCCAGGCCGGCGCGGTGGATTTCCTCACCAAACCGGTGCCGACGCCGAAACTCCTGGAACGGGTGCAATTTGCGTTGGAACAGGATGCGCTGCGGCGCGAACGCCGGCCGCCAAATGCCGAGGTTTGCCTCGCGCGGCTGACGCCGCGCGAACTGCAAGTGGCAACACTGCTCGCGGAAGGCTTCTCCAACAAGCTCATCGGTCGCCGCCTTGGCATCAGTTTCCGGACCGCTGAGACCCACCGGGCGAGGATCATGGAAAAGACCGGCGCCGCGAATCTGATCGAACTGGTCGAGATGCTGAAAAGCCACACGACGTCGGAGCCCAAAACCGCAAACACGCCACCGGGTTCCGAGCATCGGTAATTCTACGGACGGGCGCGCCCGCATGTGCGGTGCGCAAGGGGTTCGCTTAAATAGCGCCGGGATTCCGCATGGCGAAGCCTAAAAACCCGGCGAAGCGCGTCGCGATTCGAGCGCGACCCGTTCGCCCCGGGTCCAAAGCCTTGGGCTTGCGCCACGGAATCCCAACCAACTCAGAAAAGCAGAACCCACCCGCCCAAAAGGAAACAGCGATGCAAACAACATTACTTATCCTCCCGACAGCCTTTGTCCTAGCGATCATGATCATCTGGCTGATTGTCACGGACCCGCCCCGAATCGAGCGCGCCCGCGCGCCATCCCCGGCAATGGACAGCGCGGTGTTCGCCCATTCGTCCTCTCCCGGTTTTTCGAGCGGGAAGGACTCAGCAAGCCACGCGCCTGACGGAAATTGATCCATGGAAGCCGACTACGAAGCGTATGAACTCGTCAGCGTCATCGGCGGGTTCAAACTGGTGGATGGCGAATCCTACGAGCGGCAGTATCGCCGTCCTCACAGGCTCCGTCTGAACCCCGGCTATTACGTCGTCCATTGGCCGGAATGGGTCCGCAGGCGCCGGTTCAACGAAGACGCCCTGTTTTTCGGGCCGTTTTGCAACCGCGCCCTGGCCCAAGAGGCACTGGCGGCATTTGCCGCCCTGCCGGCCGGTTCGAACGAACACTGGTCGTTCGCGCAAACGGTTGAGGAGGTGCGGGTATCGGTTTGACCTTGCAGCTCAGGCCGAGCCAGCCTGAGGAGATGGCTCCGCCTGAGCGAACGCCCACCACCGCCGACGCAATGATTGATCTAGATCAATGCGACCCGGGGTGATTCAAGTGAAATGACTATGGTTGCGGTGAGATCGCTGGGAGCATCCCCGGTATGGCAGCCGCAAAGGACAATAAAAATGAGCGCGAAATGGCAGGGGCTGCAGGCGGGAACGGTGCTGTTCGCCGTGGTCGTTCTTTCGTCGCAGGCTTTTGGTGCGAGCTGTGAATGGACGGATGGAGGCGGCGATAGTTTGTGGGCTACGCCAGGAAACTGGAGTTGCACTTCGGCTACTCCCCCTCCGCCACCACCTGGCCCTGAAGATGTCGCGATCGTACGCGTGAACGATGGGGCTCACACGATCAGTTTGGAATCAGCGGATCACCTAACACAAATAAGCGAGTTGCAATTTGACTCTGCGCGATCGACGCTGACCGGCTCGGACAGCCTTGCGGCAAAGTTACTCAATGTGACGGCAGGTACGATCGGCGTCGTCTTAGCGGATTTTGATAGCAATACTCCCGGCAGTCTCACCCAATCCGGCGGCGGCACCACCGTTCTGACCGGCGCCAACATCTACACCGGCGGCACCACGATCGACAGTGGCATTTTGCAGATCAACAGTCCCCGCGCCCTCGGTTCCGGCGAAGTAACCCTAAACGGCGGAACGCTGCTTTCCGCCTTCTCAGATCGCCTCACCAATAACTTCACCCTTACCGCTATGGGCGGCACGATCGCCGCGCAAACGGATACGAAGCTGGTCCTTTCCGGCGCACTCACGCTCCAGCCCGACAGTCGCCTGACCTTCGGTTCGCTGGGCAGCACGAATGGTGCGGGCAGTATCGACCTGAGCGTGCAACCAGCGATGGTCGGCGGCTCTTTGCAATCCCTGACCATCGCCGCCGGGACGCTCACGGCGGTCGGTGGTTCACTGGGTCAGCTCACCGCAGTCGCCGAGACTACGACGGTCGATGCCAATCTCGATCTTAATGGTCAATCGATCGCGATCAAGAATCTTCAAGGTGGCCCCAGTGGCTCTGTGAGTCCGGGGGCCAATCTCGGCGCAACGTTGTCTTTGTTGACGGGTAATTTCGCCGGCTCGATTGACGGTGCGATTCAACTACATCTGCTCGAGGGGGGGACAACGGTGCTCACCGGCACCAACCGTTACTCCGGCGGCACGGTCATCGAGAGCGGCGGCACCCTGAAAATTAGCAAGCCCGACGCCCTCGGTTCCGGTGACGTAACCCTAAACGGTGGAACGCTGCTTTCCGCCTTCTCAGATCGCCTCACCAATAACTTCACCCTTACCGCTATGGGCGGCACGATCGCCGCGCAAACGGATACGAAGCTGGTCCTTTCCGGCGCACTCACGCTCCAGCCCGACAGTCGCCTGACCTTCGGTTCGCTGGGCAGCACGAATGGTGCGGGCAGTATCGACCTGAGCGTGCAACCAGCGATGGTCGGCGGCTCTTTGCAATCCCTGACCATCGCCGCCGGGACGCTCACGGCGGTCGGTGGTTCACTGGGTCAGCTCACCGCAGTCGCCGAGACTACGACGGTCGATGCCAATCTCGATCTTAATGGTCAATCGATCGCGATCAAGAATCTTCAAGGTGGCCCCAGTGGCTCAGTGAGTCCGGGGGCCAATCTCAGCGCAACGTTGTCTTTGTTGACGGGCAATTTCGCCGGCTCGATTGACGGTGCGATTCAACTACATCAGCTCGAGGGGGGGACAACGGTGCTCACCGGCACCAACCGTTACTCCGGCGGCACGGTCATCGAGAGCGGCGGCATTCTGCAACTAGGCAATGGCGGCGAAACGGGATCAATTCGAGGCGAAGTCTTCAATAATGGCGCCTTAATTTTCGATCGATCCAACCAACTCACCCACAACGGCCACATTTCCGGCAGCGGCACGCTCACCCAGGCGGGCACGGGATCAACCATCCTTTTAGGACCAACCGACTACACCGGCGATACCGACGTTCAGCAGGGAGTCCTGCAATTCGAAGGTGACGGCACTCATGTGTCCGCATTCACGGGCAACGGAACGCTCGCCTTCGGTGGGGGGGCCATGATTTCGACAACCGCGCGCCTATCAGCACGGCCAACCTGCGGTTGAGTGGCGGGACCAATAATTTCAATGCCAGCAGCGTAAACACCTCAGCCGATGTCGGCATCACCGGCGGCACAAATACCTTTTCGGAAGGGACCAGCCTGACTGCGAAGCGGGTCGAAATTGGCGGTGGAATCAACAGAGTGAATGTCGGCAGCACGATCACTATCAATGAGGGCGAGGTTGATCTGCATCCCAATACGGAGGTCCGCCAATTCATTCAGACCGGCGGCATACTCTCGGGTCCCGGCGATCTGACCGTCAGCAGCGCGATTTTGTCCGGCGGGGAGTTACTTGGACACGGCGAGCTGATCATTCGGGACGGTGGCGGTGATTCCACTGGATTGCTGCTGACGCGAGACTTTACCTTGCGCAACAACTCAACGCTGATCAATGCCGGAAAAGCGTTCGTTTCTAAGGAGTCGACCCTCGAAAACAATTTGAATATTACCAATTCCGGCTACTTCACCGTTGCCGGCAAACTGACACGGGCCGGGGAGAAAGGCTCCTATATCCAGACGGCTGGCACCACGCAGGTCGACGGCAGCTGGGATCAATTAAGCACGGAGATCCAGGCGGGCATCCTCCGGGGAACCGGCACGATCGACGGCGAGCTGATCAACCGCGGAACCGTCCTCGGCGATCTCAGCACGGGGATCACCCTCCGCGGCAAGGTTTCCGGCGCGGGCGGTTATCAAGGGCTGGTGACGTTCACGGACCGATTTTCGCCCGGAACGGAGAACCTGGAGGCCGCGATCCCCGCCGGGGCTGCGGCGAGCGATAAATCCAGTTCTCCGGCCGGCAGCGACGTCGCCACGATCGATGCCTCAACCGCGCACCTGGTGTTTACGAAAAGCAGTACGCTGGTGATCGACTTTGGCGCCGGGACAAACGGCCGACTGGCGACCGACTCCATCACAGCCGACAGGATCGACCTGCAGGGCGGCACGCTCATCCTGCGCCGGGCGAGCGGGCAGGAGGGTTACTCACCCAAGGAGGTGGTCGCCCAGTCCAACATCCTGTCCGCCAACAACGGCATCAGCGGCAATTTCAGCGACAACATCACCTGTCCGGAAGACTCCACGGACCTGTACGTGTTCTCCAAGCAGAAGACCCGCTTCCTGCTCACCGTCGTGCCGAAGCTTCCCAATCAGGTGCCGCAGGACATCCAGTCCCTCGCCGATGCCCTGCAACAGATCGACTGCAGCCCCAATACGCCGCCGAGTTTGCAGCGTTTGCTGAATGGCATTAAGCCCTTCTTGAAGAACGGCATCGCCACCGGCCCGAAAGTGACTGAGTTCATCCAGGCCCTCCGCGCCATCAGCCCCAAACAGATGGCGGCGGAAAACGTCGCGGCCAACCGGATCGCCCGCCTCCAGGTGGGCAACATCAACCAGCGGCTGCTGGACGTGCGCGGGGTCGCCAGCGGCTTCGGGATGCGCGGCCTGTCCCTCAACATCAACGGGCAAAACCTGCCCACCACCCTGCTGGCATCGCGAGCCGTCGGCGGCGCGGCCGGGGACGAGTTCGACGGCGATCTGATGAGCCGCCTCGGCGTGTTCGTGAACGGCCAGTTCGAGTTTGGCGAACGGGACGCGACCATAACCCAGCGCGGCTACCATTCGCGGCTCTATGGGTTTACCGCCGGCATGGATTATTGGTTCACCAAGCGGGTGCTGGCGGGAATCTCGCTGGGTTATGCGAATAACGATTCGACGCTCTCCGCGCAAAGCGGCAATCAGACCATCGACGGCTATACGCTGACGGCGTTCAGTTCGGTCCATCTGACCGACAATTGGTATGTGGACCTGGTGGCGAGCGGCACGCTCAACCAGTTCGCCAATAGCCGCGTCACCTCTTACTTCGACGCGAAAAGCAATCCGGTGAACGAAACCGCCCGGAGCAATTTCAACGGCTCGCAGCAGCTTTATTCGCTGAACACGGGATATGACATTCCCATGGGTACGTGGTTGTTCGGTCTGCGGCAGCGGACGGAATACGGCGATACCACCGTGAATGGTCACCGGGAAAAGGGCGCCGGCCTGGGGCTTAATTTGAACATTGCGGACCAGCATTACGATTCGCTGACCACGGCCTTTGGGGGCATGGTGTCCCATACGTCCAGCACGCCGGTCGGGGTATTCGTGTCGCAGCTCAATGTGGAGTGGGAGCATCAGTTTTTGAACGATGCCCGGCTGATCAGGACCAGTTTTACGGACGCGCCTAATGTGCCGTTTACCACGGCGACTTACAGCCCGACGCGGGATTACATGAACATCCGCGCGGCGGTATCCGCGCAGTTTGCCCATGGGACTTCGGCCTTCGTGCAATACGACACGACGGTGGGTATGCAGAACTTTGCCAGGCATGCATTTAATGCGGGGATTCGGATTGAGTTTTAGTGAAGTCAGCTGCGATTTTATCCGTAGAAATACGGAAAGGTTTTACTGGATGGCGTGAGTGGATTTATTCCGGAGAAATCGCAGTTGACGAATTGGGCGGTAGGGAATACTCGTAGCCATCGCACAATTCAGTAATTTCGCAGCGCTTCAAGCTAGCTACGAGTTTAAATAAGACCAAATAGCGTGCGGTTTACACGCGGGAAGAACGGGTATTAAGAGAATGGGTTTTAGTAAGCAACCAGAAAAGGTGGGTTACGCTTTGCTACCCCCGCTCTACCGCGCTGCCTCCTTGACCCCTTTCCATTCTCTCCCGAATGGCCATGGGAAAGCAGTTCAGGGACGGTTAGGTGACGGTAGGCGGGGAGGAGTTTAGTTTGAGATGGATTGAGGTAATGCGTGGTAAGGTGATGTGTCGGTAGCAGGATCCCTTATGTCTTACCTTAGAATGTAGCCTTATTTGACAGGGTTTAGAAAAACGAATTTTCCCCCCACTTTTGGTTAGAAAAATGGCTCGGCGACCGATATTTTGTATAAAAACGGTCAAAAACACCCGTTTTTTAGGATTCAGGTGGCAAGTTTCGCTGAATTTTGCCCGCCATACCCCGCTCTCAAGAGAAAATCAACGTCCTGTTAATAGGAGATGGAGCAATGCAAATTAAATTTACAGTCTATAACTGTGGTACTGGATACAACCGTAATGCGACTGATGTCATCGCACAATTGAACAAAGAAACGCAATCTGAGCATATAATCAATGATGGTCCAGGAAGCGGTTCGAAATGGCATATTTACTCGAAGGTTGGTGGGTTGCTCGGAGGTATTGGTGTGGATGCCAATGTTCAAGTAACTGTTGAGCGGATCGAAAAATTTGGAGAAATAAAACAAATGGTCGTAAATATGTGAGAAATGGTCAAAACTTGTGTATCTGGAGGTTGATCAGGCGGCGATTTTCTCGACGTCTTCCCGTACTCCATCCTTGAACACAATTCCCTCGATGACTTGCGCCAGGCGGGGATTCCATTGAGTTTCCGCCAGTGCCGTTCCGCGCTTCTCACCAGCATGAACACCATGGCCAGAATGCCGTCGCGGGAGACGCAACCGCGGGTTTTGGCGGTGCGGTGCCGGACGGTGGCGAAGGTGGATTCGATGGGATTGGTCGTACGCAGGTGAATCCAATGTTCGGCCGGAAAGTCATAGAACGTCAGTAGCGCGTCCCGGTCCTTTTCCAAGCAGTCCGCCGCCTTCGGGTATTTGAGTCGGTAGACGGTTAGAAAATGATCGAACGCTTTTTCGGCGTCTTGCCGCGCCGCCGCCATCCAGATCTCCTGCAACGCCGCTTTCGCCTTCGGCTGCTGACTTTTGGGCAGCTTGTTCAGGATGTTGGCGGTCTTGTGGACCCAGCAGCGCTGCGGGCGCGTCGTCCCGAATACCTGGGGCAGCGCTTTCCAGAACCCCAGCGCGCCGTCCCCGACCGCGACATGGGGATCGATCGTCAAACCTCGGGATTGCAGCCCGAGGAGCAGTTCCCGCCAGGACTCGGCGCTTTCCCGGTAGCCGTCGGACAAGGCCACCAGCTCCTTTTTGCCGTCGGCCGTCGCCCCGATCACGACCAGGATGCATTGCGCCGCATCCTCCAAACGCACGCCGAAATGGATGCCGTCCACCCAGAGATAAACATACCGCCGGTTCGACAAATCCCGGCGCGACCAGCGCTGCTGTTCGTCCTTCCAGGTCTCCTTCAACCGGCTGATCGTACTGGCCGACAAGCCTGGAGCGTCCTTACCCAACAGCACCGTCAAGGCTTCCTGAAAGTCGCCGGTGGAGATTCCTTTCAGATATAACCACGGCAGCAACGCCTCCACGGTCTTGGTACGACGCAGGTACGGCGGCAAAATCGATGAACTGAAGCGGATTCTTCCTGCGCGATCGCGGACGCGTGGCACCGAGACTTCAATGTCGCCGATCCCGGTCTGGATCGTCCGGCTCGGCAACCGGCCATTGCGGACCATCCGGCTCACGCCCGCGGCGGTCTTCTCCGACTGAACCGTTCCAGAAACGCCGCCACCTCCGCCTCGATGGCGGATGCCAGCAACTGGCGCGCCCCGTCTCGCAAGAGCTCGGTCAGCGCATCGTGCACCGCACCGGGCGTCCCTGGACTCGTGAATTGAATAACTTTATCTTCACGCATGGCGTAGTTCATGCCTCCCGTAGGCGTTGATGACCTCGAAGACCATCAAGAATACGCCGCCCCTTCAGCATCCCTCAGCCACAACTTTCGAGCATAACTCTAAATATGTGCGGCTGGAGTCGTGGCGCAGTAACATGCTTCAAAATAGCAAATAAGCTCTATGAAAAATATGGCCAAAATATAAAATGCAATATCTTTGCTATCGATCCTGTGCCAGGTGGAAGCAGCATCAACAATCATATGTGGAAATCTATTGATATCAAGCAGGAGGCAGTTGGTATGTGCTGCATAATCCTGTCACAGCATGACCAACGTTCGTTGTTTGAGCCCTATTTCAATCCGGATTTAGGACCGAACACCGAGGTCCATTTAATGCCGGGTAACCACAGCACTATCGTTGTCGCGAAAGCAGGACAAGAGGCAGCTTCTGAGCTCGTCAAGAACATGGCTAAAAGGTTTCTAATTGCCCGCGGTACATTTTTCAAGAATCAACAATTACTAAGCACATTAGAAATTCTCGAAAAATACGCAAAAATTGCGGATACCTTTGATGATTATGCTAAGAACTCTACCAAGGTGCGTTTCATTCGCGATGGCAGTGGTAAACACGTCTCAACCCGAAGATTAGCGGACATCCACACTCCCCTAAGCGAAGCAGATAAAAAAGGATACGCGAGAATTCTTCCCATCAAGCCTGCCTTTTCTTCAATGAAGATCACCGCGAAGCTTATCAGAGCTTGTTTCCTAATTTGACAAATGAAATTGACTTGCCGCCGGAAAAGGCTTTCGAAAAGAAACGAGGGCAAAGTGGATGGCGGAGTTCGACAGCATGATGAACAATCTAATAGGAACTTCTAGAATGACTTTGTTTTATATGATTGCATGCGATGGAAAGCAGAGTCAGAATAAGATATAGGGAATGATAATACAGTTAAATCTATATTATGTACGCATTTTTTGATGCCAGGGCTCATAAGGGGGTAGAGCCGTGCAGGTTGGGTATGGTTTTTCCTGCCCGACATCTACATTGAATCGTACGGCGATGTCGGGAACGGGTACATGCCAGATCTACCGATGGGCGCAATAGAATCTCCTCTGTATACGCAATGTTGCCGCTAAAAATCACCCGGCGCGACTTATTTCCGCGCGGCTGAAAAACAAAGGTTCGCTCGTAGAGTGGAATATGTTACGCCCATATTCCGCCGCATGATTCTTTCCTCTAACGGCGCAATAAACTCATATCCTATTCTGCCCTACTGCTCGACGCACCGGCTAGAACCCGCTCGCTGAGCGCTCCCAATCTCCCGCTTAGGGCGGCGCCGAAATACCTCGCATTAATCCACCAGCCCTGCTCCACTCCGCGTGACGGTTTCCAGCACTTACCGCCCAACCGACAGCACCGGAATAACCATCAAATACTTGAAGAAATCCGCCACTTCCCGTTTCAGTTGATCATCAACTCCCGAGGGCTGCCCATGCGGCTTTCGTTCGCTGGCAAACGCATGGACCAGAAATGACTCGGCATTCGGCGGCTTACACACCCAACCCTCGACCGAAATATCGAGAACCTGCCCCGGATGATAGGGATTATCCCGTTCCTCCTGCGTCATCTGATAATTCACGCATACGTCCCGTAAGCCTCGGCAACATTGGCATTCACGCCCGTCACTTGAATCCGGTCGTCCTTGGCGGTTTTCCAGAGCGTCTGGTGCAGCGACGCCAATAATCCCTGGGCCGATTTGACGTCCATCCCGCGGCTATCCATATCCAATACCGCGACATAGAAAAAGGCCGAGTCCGCCGCGGATCGCTCGTCAGGCAGCTTGAACTTGGCAGGGTCCGCTTATGAAAAACGACCCCAATGGGCAGAGTTGCTTCAAGGACATACCAGCCATTGCCCGGCGGGGGCAGGACGGAAAACCCATATCCGCGGACAGGTCTATTGGGGTCGGAAACCGGGCGAAGGCTCGGCCGGGGCATGCAACCGGCCAGCATGACGGTGAAGATCCATAACGCCAAAGCCAGGGAAACATTCCCCGCGGACAGCGATTTCATGGAAGTGACCGTCACTGGCGCGCGTGTTGAATTTATTTGGGATAGGAGGCAAACAGCTTGGAAACCAGTTCCGCGAGGTCGCCGCGTTCATAGCCCACCGGCACCAGGCCAAAGTCGATGTCGTTCACCCGGTTGCCCCAAAGAACATCGCCATTGCTGCCGTCCACCAAGGCGGCCTCGACCACCGCACCCGCGATCGGATCTTGCGGAGTCACGAACAATCCCATGGTGGGCCACCCCGATCAAGACCTTGGCGGTCATTTCGCCCGCCACTGATCCTCCGGAGCGTTTGAAACCATTGAACCTGACCAGAAAGAGCGCATCCGCCTTGGCATCTTTGGCTAGTTTGGAGATTTCCGGCCCCAGGGAGCATTCATAGGCAAGCGCCTCCTTCGGGTCACATTCGCCTTCTTGCCATAAAGTTCGTGGTCCAGTTCATCGTAAGCTTTTTGGATAAGCTCGGAGACCGCCCGGTTTTCAGCGGACCGAGCTTTGTAGACATTGTCAAATGCGCCAGCTTTCAACCTGAAGCTGTGCTTGGGCGAGCTCGACGCCAACCAACTCGGTCAACTCCCTCGCAACCCTCGTGCTTTCCTCGGTCAGCGCCTCCTTATTGCCACCGACGACAACGCGCACAAACTCGGCTTCCGGTGGGACGATTGCAACGTCTCGTATGGTTTGACAGCGTGCCGAAAAATCAGGACTCTGCCGAACGAAAGGGCTTTCGGCACAAGCGGCGAGATAACTGATGATGACTAACAGAAAGGCTCGACAAATCCATTCTTTTGTTTTCATGTTCATGGCCCTTCCCCATAAACAAACTTGTGTGAGAGCGCGTAGTTAGCCCCTGGAATTGCGATCCACCATACCCGCGACGTTCGAAAACTCCCTGTAGGCCCGACGCCCACAGGGAGTCGAGCGGACGTTAATGCCGATGACCGTGATGATGTTTCACGTCGAAAAGGCTGGCCGTTTGATCTGCAAAAACTCCATAAGCCGCCTTGGTCGGATGAATGCCATCCCAGAATAGATAGCTGTCCGGATCCTCGCATTGATACGGGCTCACACTTGGGGTTACGCAAGTATCCGTGGCATTGCCGAGACCGAAAGACTCCGGATTGGCATAAATTTCATCCAAGAGCGTGAAAACGTCCAAAACCTTCACGGATTCAAGTCCTAATTTCGCTTGAAGTCCGGCGACGACTTGCTGCCGCAGGGCTATATTGAAATTTAAGGCCAAAGTCTGGGCGAGTTGCATTGTTCCCGGCTGGATCATATCCGCGGTGCGGATTGCCCAGGTTTTGCTGATGTCCGGCGCCAGCACGATCAGAAAGTTTCTGGCCCCCATTCCATAGAGTTTTTCTGTCGCAAGCTCAATGCCTTGAACTGCATTTATTATGATTTTGCTGGCGGCCAATCCTCCTGCCTTTCCATAGGCTTCCATGGCGTCGCGAACGTCGTTGGATCCGAATTCCAGAACATAAAGCGCGTCATCCGGGGCACCGTTTCCGAAGTGAGCGGTAAAGGCTTCGATTTGCTGCGGTAAATCGATTCGGCACGCGATATCCGTCGCCCGCGCCCCACCGACAGCGTAGTTGTGAGCGCCGCGGCGATGATTGCTGTAGGCCGCTGCGGCGCTCCTGCCGAGTCCGATCATCCGGGCGTATCGTTCGATCCACGTGGGGCCGTTGGTGAAATGATTGTGGCCCACGGCATAGGGCCGGTCAGGGATCCGTAACGGATCGAGATTGGCGTAGGGTGGGATACTTTTTGGAGGATCTAAGGAAGCGCAGAAATTGGTCGGATCTTTTTCCAGAATGTAGAAATTACCGGGATCGGAAATACTGGTTCCGAAAATAAACATCTCCCTGAAGGCTGGATGGGCCCATGCGCTGTCGTAAAACAGCCCTCCCATCAAGATCAAACTGAATACTTTGATTAGAAGCTTTGTAATTTTCAAGATTCCATTGTTCATATACCATTCTCCCTCTTCAAGTTTAATGATTTTGTACCGCCCGGCGGAGCGGCACGATCTTCTTTCATAACTCCGAACGGGCGATCGCTGATTTCGATAGCCGCCCCTGTCGGCGTACGCAAGAATTTGGAAACAAAGGTGACGATATCATTGCGAAAACGCCGCTCCGACAGGCGATATTCAATCACTCGTAGAGAAAAATCGTCATCCGGGTACGCCCGTCGGTAGTATTACGGATAACGAGGCACTAAGGGAATGCACACCCGTTATGGATTGGCGTATTTGATTTGATAGCTGTGCTAGATCTGATGGGTGCACCCGGTTTCGACGATGGGAAGACAGATACCGGGCCGCTGTCTTTCCGCTAATGGGCAACTGCACGATGCACAGTGAAAACCGGGATACCGGCTGTTACATTAATTCTTTATCCATGCCCTGATGGTGAAATTGAAACTGGCGATTTCTGCCGGTTTAGCCAAAAAATCGTCCATACCCGCACCCTGACAGGCCAGTCGCATTTCTTCACTGTCGTCTGCAGTATAAGCAATGATGGGAATATGGGAAAAGTGGCGTAATTTGCGAATTTCCCGCGCTGCCTCAAGGCCGTTGAGATTTGGCATTTGGATATCCATGAGAATCAGGGACACGGATACCTTTTCCAGTGCTTCGAGGGCCTCCCAGCCATCGGCGGCAGTTTCGACCTTCAGGCCGAAATCTTGTAAGAAGATCCGGGCGATCTCCCGATTTGTTGCATCATCGTCCACCACCAGAATCGTCGCTCCCGATAACGCTGATGGCGGCTCATGATCGGGATCGTCGATTTCCATTTTCTTTCCCCCGCATGCAATCAGCTCAGGAACGCAAGCCAGAATCACTTGCTCGGCCGTACAACCCGCCGGCACCTCAGACAACAACCGGAGAAGGCGCCGCGCGGGTTGCATTTCTTTCGGTGGGGAGTATTTAACTGGATCATCACAGAGAAACTGAATGCGGGCGCCCCCGTCGGTAGTATTACGGATCCGTCGTTCGAGTTGGCCGTTAGCTGCTGCCAGTTCCGTACGATCACCTTGGTAGTGGCTAGGGATGCACCGGTTGTCAAGATTTGCCTGACTATTGCTCCGGCAACTGTAGCGGAATAGTGGTTCTGGACCATTCCTCAGAAGAACCCGGGCAATCAGTATTTCTCCGCGCCTCTCCCGCGAAAACAGTGTGCTTTCATTCCCTAATTCGATAATACGAATGACCGGCTGAAGGCAGTCATGCTCCTTAGCTCGATTGTCACCCGTGGATTGCCTGCCGAATGTGGCCTAATTTGGCGGCGGAAAACTCGCGCTCCCGATAATCGGTTTCATCTTTCGGCTGCCTCTCGCAGCTCGTACGTGCTTGCCAGAAATCTAGAAGGCTGCGATGAACCTGTCGAAATTGACGATGGCTTAGGAACTCTCAAGCGACAGTCAATCATGCAGGCCCTCGACTTTGATAGGCAGCACGCAGAAGCCGCTGGCCTCGCTGTGGAAGGTGACGCGTTCGACGCTGCCGGTCAGGCGTTCGGGCGTGGGGTCCTGCAGGGTCATCCGTCTTCGCCATTTCGGGTTATTTGAAGGGCCGCTCGCGGCCGAGCGCACGGGTCCCGCGTTCGCGCCTCAGGATTCCGCGGCGTAGGCCTTCTCCATGGCGGCGTGGCGTTCATCGGCGTGGCTGTGCAAATAGACCGAGGTGGTGGAGAGGCTCTGATGGCCCAGATTATCCCGCACCACCGTCAACGGCACGTCACCAGCGAGGGCATGGGTGGCATGGGTATGGCGGAGCCAATGGGCACTGGCTTTCGCGAGGCGCTCGGCCGCTTCGGGATCCGAGGCCTGGAGGGCCGCGGCCGCTTCGCGGAAGAAGCCCCGCAAGACCTGGTGCAGGCCGTTCGGGGTCAGGCCCGTCTCGTTTGCGCGGGTGCCGTCGGCGGAAAGCGGACCAATCGCCCGGCAGCGGCCAATGAGCGGCGCGTCCGCGCTGCGGGTCCCGAGGCTGAGCCCGCGGCTGGCGAGAGTGGCCTTTAAGCGGCTGACCACGCCACTTGGCAGCGGCACGTGCCGTTCCCGCTGACCCTTGCCCACCACCCGCAGCCACCACTGAACCCCGTGGGGCGTGTTGCGGGACTGCACATCGCCGATCCGTGCCTGGGCGAGTTCGGTGAGCCGCAACCCGGTGGCGTGGGCCAAGCGCAAGACAAACTGCAGGCGCCGATAGGGTCCGTTTGGGTCCGCCGCATCGGTGACCCGCTGGTCACAATAGGCCAGCAGCCCCGCCCAGTCCACGGCCGTAAACGCCCGGTCCACCTGGATTTTCTTCTCCACGCGCAGACCCTGCCGCGGGAGCCCGTCCCAGGGGTTGCTGTCCCAATAACGCTGCTTCACCAGCCAGGTGGCCAACGCGCTGAGGATCACTTCCGCGTGGCGCCGGCTGCGCGGCGACAAAGGCCCCTGGAAGGGTTTCCAGTCGCGGCTCCAGCGGCGCGCGCCCGTGCCGACCCAGGCCGGATCGGGCGATTGGAGAAAGGCCCGATAGGCGGCGCAATCGTCCACCGTGAGATCGGAGAGGGCTTTCCCCCGCACCTGCAAGGCCCACAGGAGCCAACGCTCTGCTTCCTTCCGATAGGTGCGGCGGGTCGCGCTCCCCGCCGGCCACAGGGACCACCAGGTCTCGAGGGCCGCGTAATCATGCACGGCCTCCAACCGGCAGCGGGCGACCGGCGCGCGATTCCGCCCGGTCGCACCACGGAGGGCCGACTCGCCGGCAAACCAGTCGGGGAGGGGATTGTTGACGGTGACCGACCGCGGGTCGGGCGGCGTCGCCAGGGTTTCCGGCGCAAGACCCAGCGCCGTCGCATGCTGGGTCAGGAAAGCGTCGATCCGGCGCCGGTCGGCGGGGGCGAGGCCCCTAAGCTCCCCACCGGCCGGGGACCAGGCCGCGATCAACGCCGCCAGCGTGGCCAGGTCCGCGGCCGCCAGGCGCTGCGCGACCCGGGGCGGGAACCAGCGCGTGACCGTATCCGGTCGGGCAGGGCAGGGGACCGGCAGGGCCAGCACCGCTTTGAGCTGGGCGTGGGCCGCTTGTGTCCAGCTCGGTCCTGGGGTGGGTTCCCGTCGCCAGAAGGCTTCGAGGTCCGGCCGGTCAGCGTGCTGCGCGCGTTCCGCGAGGCGCCGGCGCAGGGCCAGCACGGTGCGGCGGGTGGTGAGGAGATCGGCGCCGTCGAGAAAGTGCGCCCCCAGGGTGAGCCAGCTCAGGCGTTCGATCCAGCCGCGGAGGAGGGCCTGTTCCTGTAAATTCAACAACATGGGGGTGGCGAATGTTGAAAGGGGGATTTTACGTGTTTATACCAGATAAGGGGATTTATCTGGTACAACATTTCTTTGTCATTGCTTCTTGTAGTGAAAAACTCAAAAGATTCTTCGTATAATGACGCGCAAACGGTCGCCCGGCGACGGGTGACCCCGTTATTCATCCCGTTTTGCCCGGAGGCCCGCCATGGCGCGCATCAAAGCCTTTGCCCCCAACCTCGAAACCGCGGAATGGGCCATGCTGAAGCAGGTCGCCGCCGAAGCCCTCACGACCGCCCGCGATCACCAGCGAGCCCATCTGCGCTTTCACGGCGTGGACGTGATCGCCGAACACCGCGGCGACCGCCCGCGCGGCGTCGCCCTGTTGCTGACCTTGGCCCGACAGGGGCGGGTGCTGGCCGAGGACACGGTCCTCTGGCCGTATGCCTAAACTGACGGATACCTACGCCCGCGCCTATGCGGCGTGCGGCGAGGTCCTGAGCGCGCTCGGCCGGTTTCCCACCATCGAGCTGATCCGGGAGCGGATTGGGGTGAACAACCCCGCGACCATCAAACGGGCGATCAACGACTGGACCGCCGCGATGGCGGTCGAGAGCCGGGAGCGACTCGTGCGCCCCGGCGTGCCGGAAGCGCTCCTCGATGCCACCGCCCAGATCTGGCGCCTCGCCCAGGATGAGGCCGCGGCCCACCTGAGCGAGGCGCGGGCCCAATTGGATCATGAACGCCAGACCGGGGCGACCGAGTGGGCGGCCCTGCGTCAGGTGGAGACCACCCTGCGCCAGGAACTCGAGGCCGCCCGACAGGCGGTCGAACACGAACGTGCCCAACGTGAGGCACAACGGGCCGAGGCCGAAGCCGCCCGGCAGCGTGAGGCGGCGCTGACCGAGGCCCTGGCGCAGGCGCGCGAAGCCCAGGCGGAATTGAATGGTCGGCTCACGGAAGCCCTGGCCGCGCAAGCCCGCCTCAAGGCGGAGTGGGAAGCCCGCTTCGAAGACGATCATCGCTGGCATCTCCGCCGGATCGAAGAAGAAAAAGGTTTCGCCCGCCAGGCGGCGGCGGATCAGCTCGCGCAGCGCGACGCGGCGCTGGCGCAGGCACAGCAACGCCTCGACACCCTGACCGGTCAATGGGAGCACGCGCGCCAGACCTGCGGCGAGCTCACTGGCGAAAATCGCCTGTTACGAGAAGCCGTCGCGCAACTGGAGGCGCGCCAAACTGCGTGGCTCCAGGAATTGGAAGCGGTTCGTCAGCAAGTTCGCGACACTCAAACAAAACGCCGCCCGCGCACCGCGAAACCAAAGACGCCGTCGCCTCCATCCACCTCGCGTGATGCCGGTCCGAAAAAGAAGGTCGGCCGCAAGCGTGCTGCGGAGGATCCCATTTAAAAGCAGCGTGCGGGTACCGGTGAAGGTCTGAGCCGCCCTTTCGGAACGGGATGGATCACCGCGAGACGGTCTCACGATCCGAAAGCCCATCAACATTTTTCATCCTCTCTGATCCGGCAACGACCGGAATCAGCGGACCGGGGATCGAACATTGACTAGCCGCCACAACCTGGCCATTCTGCGTTAGTATTAACGCCATCTGGCTACTTGGTTTGAGCAATGTCGACCACCGACGCCATCATTTCCTTATGGGGCGGTCCCCCGATCTTAGGCCGTTCCGTCCACACGGAACACGAGTTGATCCCGCTCCTCCGTGAAGGGCTGCCCTTTGCCGCGTTGGAGCACGCGATGGTGGCCTTTGCGCTGTCGCGGGACGAGGTAACGCGCGTATTAAACCTGCCGCCGAGAACCTTGACGCGCCGCAAACAGTTGCAACGGCTCGATGCCGGTGCATCGGACCGGCTGTACCGTGTCAGCCGGATTCTGGCCCATGCGGAGCGTGTTCTGGGGGCGCGTGACAAAGCGACGCAATGGTTGCATCGGCCGAATCAAGCGCTCAATGGCGTGACGCCGCTGGCCCTTCTGGACACGGATATCGGTGCCACCGCCGTCGACGATGTCTTAGGGCGGCTCGAGTACGGGGTCTTTAGTTGATCCGCGTCTGGCGGTTGTGCCAGGCGATTCATCGCAACACGGCCTTTGATGGCGAGGGTGCGCGCCGCTTTGGCGGTCGCTGGAACCGCCGTGGATTCGCGGCGATTTATACCGCAAGTACGCAGTCGTTGGCCGTTCTGGAAGTCCTGGTGCATGCCGACTCGGACCTGTTGGTGAACGACTATCTGTTCTTCGCGGTTGATATTCCTTCGGGACTCGCCATTGAAGCCGTTCCACTCCGTAACCTGCCGCCGGATTGGCGGGAGACTTCGCCCCCGATGGCCTGCCAACGATTGGGCAGTGAATGGCTCGAGCAGAGGCGAACGCCGGTGTTGTCGGTGCCCTCCGCCGTCATCCCCGCCGAATCCAATTTCATCCTGAATCCGCAACACCCGGATTTCGCCCAAGTACACGTGCACGCGCCGGAGTTGTTCAAATTCGACCGGCGGCTCTGGAAGTCGTAGACCGCGCGGGCGAGAAGCCTGTCTGCGCAACAGGCACTTTCGCGTTCAGCTGCTATCCGCCCCGGGGTCGAAAATTGGTTGTCGCCTCCGTGCCCTTATGACCAGTTTCCTTTTATGCACAGGACGATATTGGGGAGCGAGACGCAGCCTGGGTTAGAGGGATTGTGCTCGCCCTCGGGCTTTGCATAAAAATCAGAGCGTTTTGAGAAACTTGAGTAAGGAGTCGGGCGCGGAATATCGAAGCGGTTTCGCCTCGGGTTACTGAAGTCTGGCTAATTCCTTTTGCTTCATCGCCAGATCGGCCTCCGGCATACTGGTACGTGGTTTTTCGGACTTTTTTGCCCCAACCGTTGTGCGATTACGCTGATATCGGCACCGGATTGCAAGAGGTTCGGGACTTCCACTCCAAGCGGCCCCGGAAATTATGTCCAGTTCTCCACTCGTGTCTCACAAAGGCCCGCCGTTATGACTGGCAATAAGTCGTTCATTTCTGCGCTCCTGTGCATAAAAGGAAACTGGTCATAAGGGCACTTATGCACAGATGTGCATAAGTGCCCAAACCAGCCTGTGGTGGTACTTGAACTGGATCGGCAAGTAACGGGGTGGAGCGGCCCCTTGATCACGAAACCGAACTGGAAGTTCTCGGCGTCCGCAGTCATCCGACCTGATCGACGGCTGTCATTCACGATCGTCAGCTCTCTTCGAGTCTAACCAGGAACCCGCCCTCACAGCGACGCATCATCGCCGTTGCAGACTCGGACAACGAATCCTTGCGCTGGAACAGCTTCAGCACCCGTCTGCGGGTCTGATACTGGACTCGCGCAATGGCGGTATCAGTCTGAAACTCCGCGTGAAACGGTATCCACTCCTCCTCCGGTGCGATGAATACGCCATCGACGATGCAGCAATTGAAGCGAAGATGGGCATTCAGCGCCGAGCCGAAGCGATGGACGAAAGTCACCGCGCCCAATCTGACCGTCCGAACTGCAGCACAGCAGCGCCTCTATGCGATTATCGCCCCAAGATCCCCATCGTTCATTTCGCGCTCTTACCCCACAAAGCCTTCTGATTGCGATACAGGTTCGCCGCCGCAAAGCGGCATTGCGCAACATGCTGATCCGCCACCTGCCCGTAGGCGCGCCTCCGCTGCTGCCACTCTTCGGGCGTCAGGACTCTCACGTTGCCGGCATCATCCATCGCCGTGCCAGTCATGACCTCGACCAGTAACGGAAGTTGCTCCTGCGGAAAATCCGCGTCCGTTTGAACGTTCCAGATCCGCGCCGTCCCATCTTTACTCCAGGTCAGGATACGGCTCTCGTCGGGATTCCACGCGGCGCCCAGAACGTCGTCGTCATGCCGCATCGGCCGGCCGATCGGGATACTGTTCCGGCTTCTCCACAGCCGCGCCGTGTCGTCGTCACCCCATGTCAGTACCAGGCTCTCGTCGTGATTCCACAGAGCACCCCTTACGGTTTCGTCCTGTTGCAGTGGCACGCCGAGCGGGGTGTCGTCGCGGGCGTTCCATAGGCGCGCCGTGTTGTCTTCACTGAAGCTAAGCACGACCGTATCGTCGCGGTTCCACGCCGCCCCCAGGATCGCGCCGTCATGGGCCAGCGACGGTCCGGCGGGCTCGCTCGTCATCGCGTTCCATATCTGTGCGCTGTGCGAACCCCAGGTGAGGATCCGCTTGCCATCCCGGCTGAACGCTGCGCCTTTCATGAAGCCGCCTTCGATTTTCAGATCGGGCCCGGCCCTGCCCCCGTCTGATGAACGCCACAACAAGACCTTGCCTCGACTCCAGGTCAGAATCCGGCTCCCGTCTAGGCTGTAGGTGGCACCATTGACCTCATCGTGATGTTCGAGAGGCGGCGTGATGGATGCCCCATCCACCGCTCTCCACTGTCGGGCATTGAAGTCGTCACCCCACGTGACGATCCGGTTTTCGTCAGGACTCCACAATGCCCCGGTGACGCCCCTGTGAAGCATCGGCGAACCAACCGGTTTGCCGTCGGTCGCGTTCCACAAGTGCGCCTCACCGTTGCCCCAACTCAGAATCCGGCTCTCGTCACGATTGAGACTCGCCCCCGGAACACTTCCGCTGTGCTGCAGAACCCGAACCGCGCTCCCCCCGCCGGTAGGCTGCCATATCCTAGCGGTCCCGTCCTGGCTCCAAGTCAGGATGTGGCTCTCGCCCCCAAACCAGCGCGCGCCGTTCACCGAACTCTCATGCTTCATGGGCTCTCTGAGCGCCGTACCGTCTGTGCTCCACAGCCATGCCGCAGCATCAGGACCCCACGTGAGAATCTTGGTTCCGGTCCGGTTCCATGTCGCCCCTTCCAGCCCGTCTTCGTGCCGCAGGGATCTCCCCACCGCAAGGCCATCGCCAATACTCCACCAGCGCGCCGTGTCGTCATCGCCCACAGCGATCAGTGTGTTGTCGTCATACCAGGCAGCCCTTGTGACCCTGTCGCTCAGTCTCAGCGGCCATGTGGCCGGCATGCCGTTCGCCGCAATCCAGATTCTGGCGCTGTGGTCGCGGCTCCAGGTTAGAATCAAGCTTTCGTCGCGATTGAAGATTGCTCCTTCGATCGAGTCCTCGTGCTTCATCGGGGCGCCGATCCACTCGCCATCTTTCACGTTCCACAGCCGCACCGTGTTGTCGGAACTCCACGTCAGAATCAGCGTATCGTCGTGATTCCAAGTGGCGCCATCGATGTCACTCTCTTGCTTCGCGGCTGGGCCAAGGTACGAACCATCGACTCCATTCCATAGGTATCCACTCCCCTCGGAGTCCCAAGTGAAAAGACGCCTACTGTCGTGACTCCAAACCGCACCATCAACCTCGCGTTGGTGTGTCAACGGCCGACCTGCGGGCTGTCCATCCGGCGCTCGCCAAAGGGTTGGAACCTTGCCGTTCGTTCCCCATGAGACGATCCGGCTTCCATCCGGAGTCCACGCGGTGCCCGCGACCGCGTAGGAGTGCTTCAGCGGTCCGGTAACGGGCTCCCCCTCGTCAGCCTTCCACAATCGTGCTGTATGGTCGTCGCTCCATGTAAGGATTAGACGGCCATCGTGGCTGAACATCGCCCCGTTGATATCATCCTCGTGCCGCATGAGAACGCCGCGTGTCGTTCCGTCGGTTGTGTTGATGGACCACGCCGTGCCTCCCGCCCAGGTCACGATCCGCTTCTCGTCGTCGCTGAACCTCGCTCCGTTGAAGTCGTCCGCGTATTTCAGAGGCGGACCTATCATGGCTCCGTCCGACGTGCGCCATAACCGTGCGACGTTCTTGTTACTCCATGTAAAGACGAGGCTGCCGTCTTTATTCCAAACAGCATCGTCAACGTCGTCTTCGTGCTGGAGTGGTCGTCCGACCGGTGAACCATCTGTCGCTCTCAACAACTGCGCCGATCGGCGGTCCTCGCTGAGCGATAGAACAAACTTTAATTGTGGATTGTTGTGATACGTTTTGGTTCCGATAACTCCGCCGCCTGTGTACTGGGCGTAGGAAATGAGAAAGGCCGTCTTCAGTTGGCCTTGTACTCCCAACCGTGCGTTGTTCACCTCCGCGGGGTCCTGTGTTTCCCGAGCCGAGCGGGCGAAGTAGTGCGTCGCTTTGAGCCAGTCTCCGCTCGACTCGGCATAGGCCGCGTTCGCCCAGTAGTATTGCGCCAGGCGATCCTGCGCCTTCAAACGCGCGGCGTCCGCGCTCCGGTAGAAGTAGAACGTCACCAAAAACGCGATGAGCAGCACCGCCACGATGCCGCCCACAATGGCGTTTCGGATCCGGCGGCGGGCGCTCTCTCTGGCTTTTTCGCGCTGCTCGATGTCGCTCCGGTTCGTGGAATAGATGTTGGCCAGCGTGGTGAACCAGGCGCTTTGATACGCGCCCTTGTCTACCTTATTCCGCCCATCAAGGAAATGGAGATAATTTACTGCAAGCGGCATGGCAAGGTGGTCGTAGAGCGCGTCGGGGAATGCTCTCTCGGATTCCTGCCCCGGCATCGCCTCGTTATTGGGGATTCCCGATAACAGGACGGCAATGATGCTCTCAGCTCCGTGCCGCTCGACAAACCGGCGAATCTCGTCGTTCACGTAGACGCTCGCGCGCGCGTTCGGTGAACAGATCAGCAGGAGCTTCCGTGATTTTTCCAGATGTTTGCTAAGTGACTCGTAATAATCGGCGCCGGTAAAATCGCTCTCGTCGCGAAAGACGCGCAGCGGCCGTTGAGGCACGGGCAGCCCTTTCGGCGGCCGGTAAGCGGACAGTGCCTTTTCCAACTGGATTGCAAACGGCTTGTCTTTACGGGAGTAACTGATGAAGACGTCGTAGACGAACCGCGACTCTTGCTGCATCGTGTCCTCAGGCATTTTCGCGGGACAGGCGCTTTCGCTTGCCGCTACGAGCAGAGCACGCCCGGTCTTTTAACGTGTCAAGTCGTTGACATCGAGCGGTTTGCCGAACATCAAAAGGATTGGAGATCCGATAGGCTGAATCGCCCATTTCGGCCCAATGGTGCTCTGGGGAGGAAACGCGGTCAAGCGCTGCGCTGGGCAACCGAAAATAGGGTCTGCGAGCACGGAAGCGCGAATGCGGTAGTACTTGGGGCGCCGCAGAAAAGCCGTGCCGCAGCCGAACCGGGCTGTCAGGCATGGCGGTTCCCGCCGGTCTCCAATAGCGGCATATGCTGCATGAATGTGCCGTTCTAATGTGGTAGTGTTGGTTCCGGTGGAGGTCTGACCACCCGTTCCGGAATTGGATTGATCAGCGCGGGATTGTCTAAACATCAAAAAGCGCATTTGCTTTTTTCATTGTCTCTGATCAGTGCACGGCCGGAAAAAAGTCTCATTGCTGGTCAAAAACTCACCGGCGCCAACACTGGGAGGACATCGAGCGCGACGGCGCCGAACTGTCGGCGGAATGGTCCAGGCTAGTGTTGGCGGTCCGCGCGGTGTTGGCAGCGGCGATGCCGCCGAACCAACCGGTCAGCGGGCCGGTCGTAAGTGCCTCTAGGGCGTCCTGAAGCAACCGCTGCAAAACGGCGCTACCCCAAGAACGGCCTCTGTAGGCGATGCAGAATTAGAGCACGCTATAGGTCGTGCTATTGGGGCTTCGCTCCCACTGGGCCCTATTGAGACGTTAATTTCGTCGCATTCCGGGGTATCGGTAGGGTTAGACACACCGTTACGCGCTGGATAACGGGCTATCTTGCAAGGCCAGAGGCGCTCATTCGACGTTCTCGAGGGTTAGAGTCACGAATGCAACAATCGCCATAGCCACTAAAAAAGTAATGCTCATAAAGACGTCCATGATTCTAAAACGACACCGCAAGCCCGTAGGCGCAGGATCGCTTCAAGGCCATCCTGCCTTCGGCAATAACGTCAAAACCCGCCATTTGATGATCATATCAAGGATATATGCACAAATCACGTGACGGTAGTTTTCATAAAAGCAGCATTTAGGCGCCAAAAGATAGCTGATGGTTTTTTCAAAAGTGAACGCCATTATCCCGCCCAGAGGGTGGGGTGCGGAAAAGGAAATGTTTGAGCTGTACGACCCTTACGCCAGATGCTCCTAATAGCGCACAAATGCGCCCTCATTGAAGCCATCACTTATTGTCATGGTGCTCTGGACCGGCGAACGTCCGTGAGCCTTTCCGGTACGCTCCCGCTTGGCAGACCGCTCTTGGGCGCGCGCATTACCCAAGTCGAAAAACGATACGAGCTTAAGCAGGTCTTTGGACTGGTTGTTCATATCCTGGGCAGTGGCCGCTAATTGCTCGGAGCCGGAGGCATTCTGCTGAGTCACTTGGTTCAGCTGATTCATCGCGGCGGTCAATTGGCCGAGTCCACTCGCTTGCTCGCCCGAGGCAGCCGCAATCTCCTGGACCAGGTCCGACGTCCGCTGGATGCCGGGTACGATGGTTTCCAGCAGCGTCCCGGCGCGCTCGGCTAGACGGACACTGTTAGTCGCCAAAGCACTGATTTCCTGAGCGGCCACCTGACTGCGTTCCGCCAGCTTGCGGACTTCCGCCGCGACCACGGCAAACCCCTTCCCCTGCGTTCCCGCGCGCGCCGCCTCAATGGCCGCATTGAGTGCCAACAGGTTGGTTTGGTAAGCAATATCGTCGATGATGCCGATTTTGTTGGCGATGCTCTGCATGGCCTGCACGGTTTCTCGCACCGCCTTACCCCCCTCGACCCCCTGATGGGACGCCTCTTGGGCAATGCTATCGGTTATTTTCGCGTTTTCGGCATTCTGATTGACGGAGGCAGACATCTCTTCAACAGAGGCGCTGGTCTCCTCGACGCTCGCCGCCTGCAGGCTGGCGGACTGGGATAGGGACTGGGCCGCTATGCTCACTTGGCCAGAGGCCTCGTCGAACGCGTCGGCAGCTGCCACAACTTCCGTGAGGGTACGCGTCAGTTGCTCTGCCGTACGATTACCGGCCTCTTTCAGCTTCCCGAAGACGCCCGCATAGTCTTCAGTCACCCGCCGGGTCAGATCCCCGTCTGCCAGAGCGCTGAGCAGGCGCTCAATATCGGCGAGACTGACGGAGCTGGTATCCAGCATCTGGTTGAGCTTTTCCGCCAACATCTTGAAGAAGCCCTTTTTGCCGTCGATGCTCAGCCGGGCGCTAAAATCCCCCTCCGCCGCCGCGCCGACCACATTCGCGACTTCGGCCTCGACTTGGGCTTCCATGGTACGGTCGAGCCACTCCACCACGGAACCGACGCGTCCCCCGGCGGTGTCGAAGACCGGGTTGGCCGTCAGTTTGAAAACCAGGCCGCCAACGGTTACCTCGACGGTGTGCGGGTTGCGTAAGCCTGCCAGCAAGCCCCGCGGGTGGGCGGGATTGCGATGGAAGCTGTCGAAATTGCTACCCAGCACGCTGCGGGGATCGAACTGGGGCAGTTGCTTGCGCAATTCGCCTTCTGCGCCAATCAGCATGTTGCTGATGGCCTTGTTCAGATAAACGATGCGGCCGTCATTGTCGGCAATCATGACGTTGGTGCTGCAGTTATCCAGAGCATTCTTGATGCGCAGTTGCTCATCGGCCGCTTCTGCAGCCTGCTTCATCAAGATCCGGACTTCTCCCAAGCGATCGGAAATCAGCTTGCGCTGGTTGGGCTGCTCGGGCATGGCCTCGGTGAAATCGCCGCCGACGTACTGACCCATGAGATCGAGGATCCTCATTTTCAGGGCAATGTGGTCGCCGACCATCTGATTGACCCCCTCCGCCATGGTTCTGTAATCGCCCTGGAATCGGAAACCGTCGATCACGGCATCGATTTTGCCGGCCTGATGCTCGCGGGACATCGCCTGCATTTCGGTAATGAACGCCGACAGTTTTTTCCAGACTTCCCGAACGTTATGCTGCAGCCAGGCGATTTCATCCCGGCCCGTCGGTTTGGGAGGGGCTTCGGCAAATTTCCCTTTCGCGAGATTATCCAAAACCAAGCAGGCATCGTTGAGCGGTTTGGCGATACCGCGCACCACGAAATAGGAAAAGCCCGCGGCGACCAAGGCACCGATGATTTGAAAGGCGAGCGTCAAAGCCCGATTGCGTTCGTAGGTGGCACTGGCGCTCTCATAGGATTCCTTCGCCACCCGGGTCTGCAGTTCGATTAACTGGGAAATCTTTTCCGAAATCGGATCGATGGCCGGATACAGAAGGGTCATGCTGAAATCCGCCACCCCTTTAGCATCCTGGGCCGCCATTAGAGCCTTGAGCCGGGTGATGGCGGCATCCGCCTGGGTCAGCAGCGGCTCGGCTTCGGCCACCAAGTGCTTTTCCTGTTCCACTAGATAGGTGGCCTTGTAGGCGTCCCAGGTGGCGCGAATGGTTTTTTCCGCCTGCTCGATATTGGTGAGGCCCTGCGCGTAAGTCAGGTTGCCGTTGCGCACCTTATGGTTGGTATCGACGATATTGACCGCGTAGAGATCCGCGACCGTCTTGAGATCACGTAGCGGAATCACCCGATCCTTGTAAACGGTATCCAGACCTTCAACCGCAGCTTGCATCCCACTGATGCCGAGGATGCCGAGCGTGACATAGAAAATGCCCAGCAGCCCCACAGCTGCGATCAGACGGGTACTAATCCGAAGACGGTTTAGACGCATGATAGTTGTCCCTAGAAGAAGTGCTGCGAAGCCGGAAACACCCTGCATCGGTGATTTCTCCGGCATTGAAACAGCATGGCCTTAAGACGCGCAGTGTTTTCCCGTTAAACGGTGCGCCCTGTATCCCCTAGGCGCTTGATCTCAAACTCGCTTGTGCTTGATAAAGAATAGGCGCTTTAGACGATTGAAACTACCGACACATTCATACCCAACGGTGCAATTAAATGGGTGATAGGCGGCGGCGTGTTGTGCCATGTAGGCGATGAACAGCTGCAGAATATCGGCACTCGCGTCTTTGGTTTCTACGCATCGGATTGCGTCGCTCTAAGCGCTGTTTTAATTCAAAAAGAAGCGTAGTTAATTTCTGTCGCAATTCTATGCAAATGGGAACGGGAAAGTAGCTTTAGGCTGCGTTCGTCAGGCCTAATTTCCTGCCAAGACGTTGGTGCTGTGCATGAAAAGCTTATAAAGTTCAATGGAATAGCTATTCTATTGTCCCTTGCTGTGGCCTGATTTGTCCTGATCAATAGTTCAGCCTTGATGGTGCAATCAAGGATACCAACGACAATTCAATGCCCCATGGCTTTAACGGTCTGTCGGGTTTATTCTTGAATGGATAATATCGATAACACCTTTCGAGATTTTAGCGGTATTATCGTATTACCGGGACTTGCGGCTTTCCGAGATCAACTATCGGTAAATTGCATTGCGACTCCTTGGGTTTATTGCTGGTTTGATTGTGTTCGCGCTGGTGGGAGAGGGCTGGTATTTGCACCGCATACTTATGACCGGTGCGGCCTACAGCGTTTTCGGTATTGCTTGAATATTTTAAAAAGCCAAGGCAGCCGAAGATTACGTGAGGTGAGCCAATGTAATAGACCTAGACCCAGTAACACCGTTGGCGAATTCGTTGGGGGCTTTCAGGCGGCTGGAACGAAGGGATAAATTTGGGCGAACCGCGAAATACGAGTAGGGGCGAGTGGAATACCGGCCCACCAATCGCGGAGCCGTGTTGGCGCTCAGCGAAAACGGATTAGCGATTTACGTTGAAATCTGACCAGGCGTGGAAAGCCGGAGAGCAGGCTCCGGCTGTGGATCAGTGTACCGCAGCGGCATACGCCCGGGATTGACGGTCACGCGAGGCGGGCGTCGAGCGTGATGCCGTCACGATCACCACGGCGGTTCGTCTGCGTCCGAGGTCTCCTCGGGAGGCTCGCCCTCAGGTTGATGTCGGCGACTCTTCTCGCGCGATCGGGTTCGGGCTTTCGCCGTCTGACTGCTTTGCCGGAACTGGTAGGAGTGAGGTCAGTCGGCAATAGTGGACACCCTGCGCTTAAGCGGCTCGGCGGTCCTGGTAGAACATTCGAGCGTAGGCCGCGGGCGATAGATAGCCCAAGCGGGCTTGTCGCCGTTGGCGGTTGTAGAAGATTGCGATCCACTCCGTAATCGCATCGACCGCTTCGGGCCGGGTGGCGAACCGCCGGTGGTGGACGAGTTCGTTCTTCAAGGAGCCCCAGAAGCTTTCCATCGGGGCGTTGTCCCAACAGTTCGCTCTCCGGCTCATCGAGACCCGGAACCCGAACCGGTCGAGCAGGTTGCGGTATTCCCGCGCGCAATATTGGGCGGATTCAATCGGTCGTCGCAACACCTCTGACTTGAGGAGGTGAAATGGGACAGAAAGCTAAACACGGCCGTTGCAGACGAGGTGTCCGTCCGGCGGTAGGATCCATTGGTCTGTTGGCGCCGGTGATTTTTTGACCATCGATGAGCCTTCTCTCCGGTCGCTGCCGGACCAGAGAAAATGAAAAAAAGCGCATGGGCTTTCCGATGGTTAGAGATTCTTGCGGTGGTCAAACATCCACCGGTACCAACAGTACGGCGAGGGCGGGGAAGGGAAGGGCAAAGAGGGGATGCAGGGCTTGCACGTCGTGTGGGGCGCAGTCCCGGCGCCCGCCCAGGGATTGGGAGCGGTTCCACGAACGGACGCGGGACAACCCGGTACCGGCCCAACCGTGGGATACCGGAAGGCTTGCCCGAAGAGCCGCTTGATGCCGCTCAGCGTTGCGCTCGAAGCGGCGCGACTATTAGCCATTACCCTTTCAAGTGGTCTGCCATCCGCCGAAACCTTGCGGCTTTTTCATGCCCGCGCGTCCTTGGACACAAGCGATCATCTTCCGTGTTGCCATTTTGGCAAAATTTGCCAAAATCGAAGTCTGAGCCCTATTGCGCATGACGAGGCAACCCGATGAGCACCATGAATATCTCACTGCCCGAGCCCCTGAAAGCCTTCGTGGATGCACAGGTCCAGGAGCGTGGCTACAGCACGTCGAGCGAATATATCCGCGATCTCATCCGCAACGATCAGATCAAACAAGGCGAACAACATCTGGTGGCTCTGCTCCAGGACGGATTGACCTCCGGTGCCCCCCGCCCGGCCGATGAGGCGTATTGGAACCAGAAGAAAGCTGCCTTCAAGGCCCGGCATGGGGAGCGATGAAACCTGTATGGGTTCGGCCTCTGGCCGATCACGACGTCGATGCCCACGCGGATCATATTGCGCAGGACAATCTCAATGCCGCCCTGCGCTTTCTCGATGCGGTGCAAGCCGGGTATGACCAGATCAGCAGCCACTCTCACATCGGCTCCGCGCGCTACGCGCATCTGATCGCGGGCCTGCGTTTCTGGCTCGTGCCGGACTTTGAAAATTACCTCGTGTTCTATCTCGATCATCCGGACGCTGTGGAGGTCCTCCGCGTCCTGCACGGTTCCAGGGACATTCCCGCGATCCTCCAACAATAGCGCCCTCATCCTATTGTCCCAAGTGGGCGGCGGCGAAGGCGCCGAGAAGCCCGGCTATTCCTGGGGGGTTGTGTTCTAACTTTGGTCAAAAGGAATCATCTTGTCCGATTTAAGGCATCGCTTGCATTCCAAAACCTTCTGTTTATCACCCCAGCCGATATGATGGACAAAACCACATAATACGTGCTATCAGAAGAAGTCAAGCTGGAATATGAAGCGGCAATAGAATGGAACAAGAGGCTGTACCACTGCTCCTTGATTCAACACAACTGCCGCTTACACTCGCAGAGTTTCAGTATCTGGACTTAAGTAAAGATTTTTAGGGAAATACACCGAGACGTCGGTGCCGCCCGGCTACGTTGGCAGTTATTATTCGGCAGTAGTTCCAACAGACCGAGAAATGTATGCCGCAGCGTTCATGATTCGTGACTTCCTAGTCAAGCGGCTCATAGAGGACGACGATGATCCATAGCTCTGTACTCCAACCGGCCGCTCTAAGCTTACACCCCGGGCGTCGGCTGAGTTTATTTCGCTAGGCTTCTACAGGAGAAGATCATGAAAAACAAAGTCGATGCAAAATTAATTATGGCGCTTCTTGCAGTTTCTATAATAATCCTGGCTATAGACCCCGCCGCGAATGCCTCCGAACTCGAACATAATAGTACCGCATACGCGATCAATAATTCCGGAATGATAGTAGGCGAATCAGATGTGGCACCTAGCATCGACTGTGTACCTGATCCAGCCGCCGGAATACTTTGTGTGCACGCATTCTTGATTGACCGCTACGGCGGCCTGCGCGACCTGGGGACTCTTGGCGGCCCGAGTAGCCGTGCCTTGGGCGTCAACGCTCGAGGCCAGATTGTTGGATCAGCTGAAACTGCGACCGTGGGTGGCGACGGAGCGTTTATCTTCCGGGCTTTCCTTTATGTTGACGGTGTAATGCATGACCTCGGTACGCTCGGGGGGCCGAATAGCGGCGCTACTGGCATCAATGATCGCGGCGAGATAGTCGGTCTGGCAGACACTGCTGCTAGCGATAGCGATGGATTTCCAGTTTCCCATGCATTTGTTTACGCTCGTGGAAAGTTGGTGGATCTCGGGACGCTCGGCGGCACAAATAGCGCTGCCCACGCCATTAATAATCGCGGGCAGATAGTGGGAGAGTCAGATACGGTAGATGGACAGACTCACGCTTTTTTCTATAGCCATGGGAGTATGCGCGATCTTGGCACTTTAGGGGGTACAGGCAGCCGCGCCTTGGCAATCAACGAACAGGGTAAAGTGGTCGGGGAATCACGCACACCCACGGGTGAGCGTCATGCCTTCCTCTATGAGGACGGCTTTATGCGCGATCTCGGTACGTTTGGCGGTACGGTGAGTAGAGCTACTGGCGTCAATGATCGGAGTCAAATCATCGGTCAGTCACGAGATATCAATGGAAACTTTCGAGCGTTCCTATACGAGGACGGAGTGATGCGTGACCTGAGCACGCTCGGGGGCCCGCAAGCGCGAGCGCTTGCTCTCAATTCACGGGGAGAAATTGTGGGCGATGCTGATACGTTGAGTGTGGATATCGAGGACAACCCGATTTTTCACGCCTTTTTGTATCGTCGTGGGAGGATGCATGATCTCGGCGCGTTTCCTTGATCTAATTTTTGGGAGTTACACGACAATCGGATCAACTCGGAATACGAGAAGGTTACGTTTACAGTCAAACATTGGCTTAAATTTGCGCTCCAGCCGACCGTTTTCCCCTACGCTCCAAGCGTCGGCTGAGCTACTACGTTAGACAATTCGGCACGGTCGGTCTCATGTCACGTATTACGTCGGAGAATAAAAAACCGCCTGTTCGGACGGTCTTTTATGGGATTCCGATGGGACCGACCGTGCCGTTTTGTCCCAAGCTTCAAACGATTTGACGCCGACTGATCAGGCCAAACCCGGCCAAGGCTGAACCCAACTGCCACATCCCGGCGGGAACCGGCATCGTGGTAGGCGCTAATAACAAGGGCTGGAAGTCATCAGACTCTGTAGCCCCCAATTATTAGATCTTGGAAAGCTACAGAGCCACGGACAGTCTCGGCCTAGGGATGTTGATACCGGCCGAAAGTTGACCAGGGATTCCGGTTGAAAACTGACCAGGGCTGGAAGCCGCGCCGGAACGGCGCGGCTGTGGATAAGTGTACTGGTTTCAGATTCAGATTGGGTCGCTTGGGGGCCCTCCGCGCTTGCTTTGTTCCCGTGCCTTGATCCGGGATTTGGCGGTGGCACTGCTGTGGCGGAAGCGGTAGGACTCGTTGCCGGTTTCGACGATGTGGCAGTGATGCGTGAGCCGATCCAGCAGGGCCGTCGTCATCTTGCCGTCCCCGAAGACACTGCCCCATTCGCCGAAGGTCAGGTTGGTGGTGATCATGACGCTGGTGTGCTCGTAGAGCTTGCTGAGCAGATGGAACAGCAGCGCCCCGCCGGCCTGACTGAACGGCAGATACCCCAACTCATCCAGGATCACCAAGTCGACCCGCAGCAGGCTGAGGGCCAGCTTGCCGGCCTTGCCGGCGGCTTTCTCCTGCTCCAGCGCATTGACCAGATCGACGGTGGAGAAGAAGCGCACCCGCCGGCCATGGCGGGTGATGCCGGACACCCCCAGGGCCGTGGCGAGATGGCTCTTGCCGGTGCCGGCTCCGCCGATGAATACGACGTTGTGGGCGACTTCGGTAAAGGCCAGATCGGCCGATTCCAAGACCAGGCGTTCGTCCACTTTGGACTGGCTGAAGTCGAAGCCGGCCAGGTCGCGGTGCACCGGGAAACGGGCGGACTTGAGCTGGTAACTGACCGAGCGCATGGCGCGATCGGTCTGTTCGGCCTGTAGCAGGTGCTCGATCAGCCAGCGGGACGCTTCAATGCCGGCGGAGCCCTGGGCGGTCAGATCGACCCAGGCTCCGGGCCATGCCGTACAGGCGCAGTTCCTTGAGTTCGGCGGCGATCTCACGCATGGTCGGCCGCCTCCGAGCGCAGTTGGTCATAGCGGGCCGTATCCGCCACCTGCAGCGCCGTCTCGACCCGCGGGACGGCGGGCTGCGGTTGCAGGCGTGCCAGCACGTTATGAATGTGCTCGGCGTTGACGGCCCCTGATTCCAGGACTAGCTCGACCGCGACCAGTACGGCTTCGAGGCCCACCTGGGGCACGGTCGCGAGCACTTCCGCCATGAGGCGGTCGCCGCCCGCACGCTTGAGCAAGCCTCCGCGCAGCCGTTGCAGGGGTTCGGGCAGATCGACGAAGGGTGCACCGTTGCGCAGGGCTCCGGGTTTGCGTTCGATCAGGGGAAGGTAGTGCTGCCAGTCATAGCGGGTCTGGCCGCGATCAAACAGGCGGTCGTGGCAACGGCCTCGCCCTCGGCGGATACCAGGATCACCCGGTCGGGGTATAACCGGATGCTGACCATCTGGCCCACCCATTCGCAGGGCACGGAATAGCGGTTGCGTGCCACCGTGGCCAGGCAGGTACTGGAGATCCGACCCAAGGTCTCGACGTAGCCGTCGAAGGGCGTCGGCATCGGCATCAGCGCCGGCTGCTCATGCTCCAGCATCTCGGCGACGGTCAGCTCGCCAGAGTCCGGATGGCGCACCTCGCGCCAGACCACCCGACAGCGTTCCAGCAACCAGGCATTCAGCTCCGGGAAGCTGCCGAAGCAGCGCTGACCGGCGTCCTGCCAGATGCGCCGCCGGCTATCCTGCACGTCCTTCTCGACGACGCCTTTCTCCCAGCCCGAGGCCACGTTGCAGAAGTCGGTGTCGAACAGGTAGTGGGACGCCATGGCCGCAAACCGGGCATTGACCAGGCGCACCTTGCCCGGCTTCACCTTGTCCACCGCGGTCTTCATGTTGTCGTAGATGCCGCGCTTGGGGATACCCCCCAAGGCAGTGAAGCCGCGGGTATGGGCATCGAACAGCATCTCATGCCCTTGGCTCGGATAGGCGACCAGTACAAAGGCGCGGCTGGCACACAGCTTCAGGTGGGCGACCTGGAGACGCCGCCAGACCCCGCCGATCACCAACCCTTCCTCGCTCCAGTCGAACTGAAAGGCTTCCCCCAGACCGAACGTCAGCGGCACGAACGCCCGCGTAACCGCGGCACCGCCGCGCTGCGTATTCCGCGCGCATTCGGCCGCTGAATCCATGACGATTCGGCCACCCGTTCCACGCGTATTCGGCCACTGATTCCACGGCCATTCGGCCACCCCTCAGGGCGGAGGCGACGCAGGGTTCTTTCACCTTAAGATCGGCCGCTTTTTCGGAGCGAGGGGCCGAGGTGGAGCGATTACCCATGCGTATGATTCGAGAAGTCCTCCGGCTGAAGCTGGACTGCGGTCTTTCCGACCGGCAGATTGCCCAGAGTGCCGGCCTGGCCCGCAGCAGCATCGGCGAATACCTGCGCCGCTTCCGGGAGTCAGGGCTGATGTGGCCGTTGCCGTCCGCCTTGGCGGATCGGGACCTGGAAGCCTGCCTGTTCCCGCCGCCACCGGCCGTGCCCCGCGTCCAGCGGCCGGTTCCGGATTGGCCCACCGTGCACCTGGAACTGCGCCGCAAAGGCGTGACCCTGTTTCTGCTGTGGCAGGAGTACAAGGCGCAGCACCCCGACGGCTTTCAGTATTCCTGGTTCTGCGATCACTACGACGCCTGGCGCGGCCGGCGCGATCTGGTGATGCGCCAGACGCATCGGGCCGGGGAGAAGCTGTTCGTGGACTTCTGCGGCCCCACGGTGCCGCTGGTCGACCGGCACACCGGCGAACTCCGCCCCGCGCAGATCTTCGTCGCCGTGCTGGGAGCCTCCAGCTACACCTACGCGGAAGCGGTGGCGACCCAAGGCGTGGCCGACTGGATCGGAGCCCATGTGCGGGCCTTTGCGTTCTTCGGCGGGAGTCCGGCCGTCCTGGTCCCGGATAATTTGAAAGCCGGCGTGGCCAAACCCTGCCGCTACGAGCCGAACATCCAGTCCAGCTATGCCGAGATGGCGGCGTACTACGGCGTGGCGGTGGTCCCGGCCCGCGTTCGAAAACCCAAGGACAAGGCCAAGGCCGAAGCCGGCGTCCTCCTGGTGGAACGTTGGATTCTGGCGCGGCTCCGCCACCGGGTGTTCGGCTCCCTGGCCGAGCTCAACCAGGCCCTGGCGGAACACCTGGTGGCGTTGAACCAGCGCCCCTTCAAGAAGCTGCCCGGTTGCCGCCGCTCCGCTTTCGAGGCCCAGGACCGGCCGGCGCTCAATGCCTTGCCGGCTGTGCCCTACGCGTTCGCCCAATGGAAACAGGCCAAGGTGCACGTGGACTATCACGTCGAGGTGGAGGGCCATTATTACTCGGTGCCCTATACCCTGGTCGGCCGTAAACTCGATCTGCGTTACACGGTCACGACCGTCGAAGCCTTTCACCAGGGGCAACGGGTGGCCAGCCATGCCCGCGTGGAGCTGCGTGGCCGCCACACCACGGTGGACAGTCATATGCCGCCCCATCACCGCAACGCCCAGTGGTCGCCGCAACGGCTCATCGGCTGGGCCGAGAAGACCGGTCCGGCCACGGCCCAGTTCATCACCGCGCTGCTCCACAGCCGCCGGCATGTTGAGCAAAGCTACCGCTCCTGCTTGGGGGTCCTCCGGCTGGGCGAGCGCTTCGGCGGCACCCGCCTGGAAGCCGCCTGCCAGCGGGCCCTGACCCTCAAGGCCCTGAGCTACCGCAGCGTCGAATCCATTCTTGCCCATGGCTTGGAGACGCAGCCCTTGCTGCCCGAACCCGTCACCCCCCGTCCGCCGCACGACAACCTGCGCGGCCCGGACTACTTTCACTGAGAGGACGCCCCATGTTGCATCACCCTACGTTCGATCAACTGCGCCGCCTCAAGCTGACCGGCATGCTCCAGGCCCTGCAGGAACAGCTCCAAAACCCTGAGCTGGAGCCGCTCGACTTCCTGGAACGCCTGGGCCTCCTGGTCGATCGCGAAGCCCAGGTGCGCGACAACCGCCGCCTCACCACCCGCCTGCGCTTCGCCAAGCTCAAACAGTCCGCCAGCCTGGAAGACCTGGACTTCAAGACCCCCCGGCAACTGGACCGCGCCCTCATCCAGCAACTGGCCGATTGCCGCTGGATCGCCCAGCATCTGAACGTCCTCATCACCGGGCCGACCGGCGTGGGCAAGTCCTATCTGGCCTGTGCCCTGGCCCAGAAAGCCTGCCGGGAAGGCTATACCGCCTTCTACCAGCGCCTGCCGCGCCTGCTGACGGAACTGGAGATTGCCCGCGGCGATGGACGCTACCCGCGCCTTATGCGGCAACTGGCCAAGGTGGATGTGCTGGTCTTGGACGACTGGGGCCTCGAGGCCGGTCTCAATGACCGCCAGCGGCGCGATCTCCTGGAAATTCTCGACGACCGCTATGCCAGCCGCGCCACCGTGGTGACCAGCCAGCTGCCGATCGAGCATTGGCATGAGGCGCTGGGGGATCCCACCCTGGCCGAGGCCATCCTCGATCGCTTGGTCCACAACGCCCACCGCCTCAAGCTGCACGGGAAATCCATGCGCAAGCAGGCGGCGGAAGCCCTAAATCCCTCGAGCGTTACGCCGTAACGCACCTCTCCCGGAGAACACCCCATGGCCAAAACTGCCGCCCAACGCCAAGCCGACTACCGGTCCCGCCGTCATGACGGCGACGGACTCGAGCGACTGAACACGTGGCTGAGTACGCCCGCCTTCTGCGCCTTACGGCGCTTGGCCCGCCACCACGGGCTGAGCCAACGCGCCTGCCTCGAACAGCTCGTGCTCCGACTGGATGAGGAAGCCCAAAGAACCCTGGACCCCGAGAGTCCGGAGTGGGACCGCTACTTCGGCGTGACGCCGTAACGGAGCCCCAAGAACGCTGAGCGGCCCCGGCCGGAATGGCCCACCCTTGACCGTGCCGGCCACCGCTGAGTACCCTCAAAACCCCGCGTCGCTTCGCTCCGACCGCCCCGGCCGAATGCGCGTGGAATGACCGGCCGAATCACCGTGGAATCGGTGGCCGAATCGCGTGGAATACGCACCGCGCTGCCGCCACTCCCGGATAAAGTCGCTGACCAGCGTATAACCGCCGGTGTAGCCTTGCGCCCGCAGGTCCGCCAACAGGGCCTTGGCCGTACGCCGATCCCGCTTCGGCCGCTGCGCATCGCTCGTGAGCGCCCGGACCAGAACCGCTTCAAAAGGACTTAACTTGCCGGGCTCGAAGGCGCGCCGATACTTCGGCTCCACTCCCTCGGGCCTCTTCAGCCAGGCTTTGATGGTGTTACGCGACAGACTCGTGCGTCTGGAGATTTCGGAGATGGACATCCCGTCCCGGAAAAACATCCTGCGGATTTTGCCTAATGTGGCCATGGTGATCACCCTCCCGCTCCTGCCTAAAAATTGGTCAGGATAGGTTGAACAACCTGGTCACTTTTCCGCCGGAATTAGCCCCTCTAGCTGGTCAGTTTTGGACCGGCGTCAACAACGATGTCCGCCTCAGCCGCCTCCCGGCGGGCACCTGCCATGATCAGAGCCTCTTCGAGAATGGTATTGAGATCCACGTGATCGATCTGCTGCGGGCTTCGACCAATCCGGGAAAAGCGTAATAACGCATTCAGCAAGCTCTCCATACGCTGAATAAGCCGCATCTGACTCCGTGTCCTCTGCTCGTTCTCCGGGTCTGGATCACTAGCCAGGATTTGCTGGGCATATTTCGCAATCCCCCGGAGGGGCTCCTTGAGGTCCAGGCTCACGACGTAATTGAAAGTGTCGAGTTCAAGATTGCTGCGCACTAAGTCGGCGTTCAACGCAGCCAGTCGCTCTATCCGGGCAATGACCAACTCCATGATCCACACCCTCAACTTCTGGGCGGCTTCGATCTCCATTGTTTTCCAAGGCAGGGATTTTCCGGATACCGATTCCAGAAACAACTCGAAGGAGACCCGAGGGGTCAGCCGTGGGCCATGGGGGCCTGGCACGGTCGGCTTATCATGCGGACTGCCCGCCCAGCGGATGGTTCGGACAGTTTCCGGCCGAAACCAGATCAACCACTGATCATGACGGGTGGATAGCCGGAGTGCCAGAAGCCCGCTGGCGATCGGAACCAGGGCTTCGACTTCGGGATAGTCGTGGCGCAAATGATCGGTGGCATAGATAGGATGAATAGTCGATTGCAGTTCCGACTTGGTTGACAACCATTTGGCCAACGCCCCAAGCTGCTCTTCAGTCGGCGTTTCGCCAACTCGCCACCAATGCTCGTCGTAATGCAGCGCCACACCACCTGCTTCTAAACCATCCAGGAGATTCGGTTCTCCTTCGAGCAAGGCTTCGAGCTTGCCGTCCCCCTCCGTCGCGGCCGTGATTAAGCGGCTATGGAGATCGTCAATTCTGAGGCGGTCCAGCAGGTCTTCGCGCTCCTCGACGGACCGGAGCTGGAAGCTCACCGACTGGGCCAGGAACTCGGAAGCGGCCCGAATCTGATAAGGGAACTGCGTCGGGGTGTAGTGGTGACAGGCGATCAGTCCCCATAATTCGCCCTGATTGAGGATCGGCAGGGTCAGTGTCGCGGCGACCCCCATATTGCGCAGGTATTCGGAGTGCATGATCGATACGCCACGCAGCGCACAGTAGGTCATATCCGTGGGTAGCCCGGTGTCGGGGTTGGCGAGAGGCACCAGTTCCATTAGCGGAGCCTCGGCATCGGGGAGGGGCCGAATCCAGATCTTCTTGAAGATTTCCCTCGCGGGTTTGGGAATATCTTCGGCGGGATAGTGGAGCCCCAGCCAAGACGGAAGATCGGGTCGCGCGCTTTCGGCCAAAACCTCACCGTGGTCGTCCGGATGGAACCGATAAACCATCACCCGGTCCAGCCCGGTCAGTTCGCGAAACTCCTCTGTCACCCGCTGGCAAAAATCAGCCACGTGAGTGGCGGCGTGAAGCTTGGCGATGGTCTTCTTGAGCAGGGCGTAATAATCCGGCTCGACCGGATTGGGTCCGCGCCCCGTTGCCTCAAACTCAACCAGAACGACGCCATCCAAGGTATGTACGGAAACATCCAGCGCTGCGCGTTCGCTCTGTTCCGGCAACGTCAGGGTCAAAGCGTAAATCGGATTTTTCTCAAGGATTTCGGTTTCTAGGCAATGTTTCAGCCGTGCCTCGCCCTCTGCTCTCAACACGGTGGCAATCGAATTGCCCAGCAGGTCCTCAGGGGAAATTCCCAGCCATGCCGCGCTGTTATCGCTGACCTGGAGGATCTTGAGATCAGCTTGTCGCAGCAACATGAGCACGCCATGACTCTGGATACAGCCCGGCGTTTGAATTGGCTCGGCATCACAGTTTTCGATGGTGGTGCCATGACGCTTGATGCTGTACGGACCACTCGCCCAAGGCGTGTCAGCAGACGATGGGACGGTCATGCTCGATTCCTTATGTACTCGGAGTGCTTGGTCGAACTGCGACATTCTTCTCCGCTATTGATCGAAGTCTGAGGCCGATGGGTGCCATCCGGATCTGGTCTTTAGTTTACCGACCGGTTTATCGCGCTGCAGATCGGATATTGAAATGGGTTTTTAGTCAACAGCGGACCAGAACATCCGGGGGGAGTCCACGCAAAATAGCGGCCTCCGGGAATAGGCCAACTCAGTCAACGGCCGAGATTGAAACATGCGTGTTAGCTGCGGGAACGGCAGCTACCTGGGTGAACCCGATGTTCCACTGACCGGCTCGCAGGTACGAGGACTGACCAGAATTGGCCGAAAGCCGGTGTTGTAGGCCCGGAAAACTCTGAAGAACTGATGACTGCTGACTTCTCCGGTGGCGATCCAGGGTGATCTTGAGGTTTCGGTCAGCCTCGGAAAGCTTGCCGCCGTTCGGCGCATCGGTCAGGCGTAACCCCCTTTTCCCGCGTGTGCTTATAAAGCCTCGTCGCACCGCTTGACACTCTGAATCGCAGAGTTATACGCTCTGCATTCCAGAGTCTCTGAGTCACGCAGCATGTCATCCCCTGAATCCCAGCTTGAAAGCATTCGCGCAATGCTGTCCGCAGGCCATCGTAGCGTTCACCTGGAGCGCCATTCGGTATTGCTGTGGGGCGGTGTCGGCGGGTGGTTGTGCGCGGTGACGTCCCAAGTGATTACCGCCGATCACTTTCCTGCGGCCGCTGACCAGGCCATGGCCCTGCTCGTTTGGCTGACTTTCTGGCTGGGGTCCGCCGCCTGGTTCGACCAGCGCTTGACGCGCCGGACCCGCGCCTTGCGAAAGGAGACGCTGCCCTTTGCCCAAGCGCAATTAACCCGCGCTTGGTGGATGCTGTTGGCCATGGGAAGCCTGGGGTCATTCGCCATGCTGTTCCACGGCGGGGCCGGCATGGTTTACGCGCTATGGACAGTGCTGCTAGGTCTCGGCATTTACCTTTTTGGCCTGTTCTCCAAACCCCTCACCGAATGGGTCGGCTTGGCCACAATTCTTTCGGGTGTCACGGCCCTCTCGACGGGTCTGAACTATGACGCGACCCGCTGGCTCGCAGCCGCGTGTTTTGCCGTGGGCTTGCCCCTGGTGGGCTGGCTCAGCGGGCGGGTCGATGACCGGAAGTTTCCTGTCCGCGTCCTGGCTTTGGGCTTCTGGACCTTCTGTGTCACCGGGACCGCCTTGGCGGCCGCATCGCTGGTACCGGCATTGTCCGCTGAGCCCGCGGGGCCTGAGGTGCCGATGTCCGACCCGGGTCTGGGATCAGGCGAAAAGATCGTCGCGCTGACGCCGAAAATCAGTATCCCTTTGGTGCTCGATTTGGAGAGCGCGCTCCTGAAAACCGCCGATGTCGGCTCGACAAGCTTACGTCTGAACGCGCCCATTCACGTCGCTTTGCGGGATGGACAACCGGACGGACGTTATCGAATTGCGGCTGGGCCCTGGCGAGCAATCCAGCAAGGCGCCTTATCGCTGCGCATCGATCGCGTCGCGCCGGGGGTTGAGAACGGCAAACCGGTGGTGCGCATTCACGCCCGGGTGGACGCAGAAGACTTACCCCTGGAGCAGCCATGAGCACGCCCCTACCGGTCCTGAACGCGCTGCTGCATCAGCCCTTGCGCACCCAGCTTGCGGCATTTCTTGCAAGCCGCGGAGAGGCGACCTTCGCCGAACTGAAACGGGTATTGAACGCCACCGACGGCAATCTCGATGCCCACCTCACCAAGCTGATCGACGCAGGCTATGTGGAAGCGCGCAAAGAGGCGCCGGCGGCCGGGCGGGCACAGACGGTGTTCAGCCTTACTCCTGTAGGGCGGGAGGCTCTCGCCACCTACATCGCCCAACTCGCCGATATCGTCAACATCAGCCGGCTCGTCGCCGATTCGGATGACGTTTCCGCTCAACCGACTTGAGGGACTGCTCCCATGCGCATTTTGTTTCCCTTGGTGGCCGGCGTCACGTTGACCGGCTGCATGACCCTGCCACCCTCTGCGGAATCCATCGCGCAATTACCGGTGGTGGAGTTTCCCGACCCCGCGCCGACCGGCGATTTCATCCTCAAGTTGCCGGCCGGCACGCCGATTCCGCTCCACACGATCGTTCAAGGCACCCTGTTGACCCAATCGGCGGAAAGCACGTTGAGCAGCGCCTTGAAGAAAGATTTGTACACTTACCAGCAGTGGGCCAGTGAAGACGGCAAGACCTGGAAGCCCGCCCGTGATGTGGTTCAGGTGACGCTCACACTGGCGTTGCCTTCGGACCTGCATCCGAAGCCGGGGGAATTAAAGCTGGTCGTTAACCGGGGGACGCAGCGCTAGGTTGAGCCGCTTATCGGCGCGTGGGGCCGCGTTCGCCACAGCGGCAGGCTTTTGGCTGCCTAGCGCCTTTTCAATAGCTCGACATCAGTTCCGTTGCCCACGCCGCCTGGCTCGTTAGTTCTCCTAAGGGCTGACTGACGAACGCACTATCGGGTCCAATACAAATCCGACGACTGGCATGGAATGAATTCGTTACCGGGACGCAAATTGACTCCCTCACCCACGTCCCGCTGATCGGTGCCCGCGTACTGGACGTCGCATTCGCCGATGCAGCCGCCACCCTGACACGTAAAGCCCGCATCCTGTTTGAAGAGGAAGCTCCGGCCATCCGGTGACCAGCGCGGGTCGACGGAAAAATCATTGACCGTCAGGCGGCCGAGCATCTGGCCGGCGAGTGTGGTCAGAAAGATATTGTGATCACCGCCGGTGCTGGCTAGACGGCCGTTCGGATCGCGGAGGGACACAAGAAAACTGGCGCCGTCGGGGCTGATGTCCCAGCCGGCGAAGACCTGGCCTTGGGTATCCAGGGTGCCGATGATCTGCTCGCCGGATTCTCCTGTGCCGGGGTGGCCGACGACGATCTGCAGATCCTCGCGCAGATAAACGTAACGGCCGTCGGGTAGCCAAGCGTGGGAAACGATGGCTGACGGCCCGACATTGTCCTCGACGTTGGCGATCCGGACGAATCTGGGATTGGCGGGGTCGCCGAAATCCAAGATGGCCAAATCGATGCGCGGCTCATCGCGTATCGTGTCGTAATACTCCGGGCTCCAGGTAAAACTGACATAACGGCCGTCCCAGGATCCCCTATACAGTACGCCGTAGCCGTTTACGGAATATTCGCCCACGAGATTTTTCGCGCCGACCTCATAGACTTGAATCGTGGTGGTGACGTCCGTGGTACCGCCTCGATTGAAGGTTTCCAGGTAGCGCTGCCCAGCGGGGAAGGGCGCCAAAACCGCGTCATAGTTCTGGCGACGCGCGATGGATTGCTTGACGCCAGTCGCTGCGTTGATCCGGATCAGTTCGCCTTCCCATTGATACCAGATGGACCCCGCTAACCCCTCGCCCGCCGAAGGTGGATCGCCGCTGCCGTTGGGGTTCTCGCTCGGGGTTTGCGTCGGATCGGTGCCGAGGCTGCAAGCATTCCTCGGCGCGCCCTTCACCTTTAGCTTCTTCTCCCGTGCCCCTGCCGCGACGACCCTTACCGCACAGGGTACGTCTGTGAGTCCGGTAAGAGAAAACAAGAAGCGTCGTCTCTTCTTTTGCGGAAGGATATCCGCAAGGGAAAGGCTTGCCAGTAGGCGGTCCAACTGCTTGTCGAACAGGTAGGCCATGCCATTGTCCGCTGAGGGCTCGCCGCGATAACTGCCCGCCACGGTCAATACGCCGTCCCGAAAACGCGCCGATTTCACAGCAAGTGTGGCGGCGGTAACCTGACCTGTTGCGATCAAGTACAGGATTAAGAAACAAGCGGATTGCTTGAAGACGTGGCAGCGCATGATCAACTCGCTCCTCATTAAGTCGAAGGCCGGATATCTAGCGTGTCTCAGGCCAACGCGATGCTGTGGGAGCGAGGATACAGCCCGCCATTGGATTGACGCCAGATGTGACTGCCACCGTCATGTTGAGTGTGCTTCTCATGCCCGCAAAGGGCTGGCGTTTTCGAAAAATCAACCCGAATTATTGCCGCTCGGACCGTGGGTTTTCAGTGTGACGTTCCAAGGCCCCCGGGTACCAAAGCCCCTCAGATTGTCGGCAGTGTCCAGGACATCGGCGAGGGACATTCGAAGCGCCGCAACACCGAGTTTCGCAAGTTCCTGTGAACCTTGGAACGTCAAACTGAAAGCTGCCATTCACGACTACCTGGACCGCCCAACCCGAGGCCACCGTAGCCACGGTCGCCAAAGCGAAAGAACAGCGAGGGACGTTACACTCAGATTACCGGAGCTGGTAACGGGACAAAATCGCGTTACCGGGTCGGGCCTACTCAATTTGTTGGGCAGGTGAAACCGCTGGTCCCACGCAGTAGTACGGTGGCATCACAGGTGAGCGTTCCTATGGTGGAAGTCCGCAGATCAGCGCGGCTTCCGAAGCTCAGCATGATGTCTTTGCCCGCATTGGTCGTGAGATCGGAGTTCACCAATGTGGCGGCGGAGCCGTCGTCGACCAGCAGCCCGTTCACTTTGTTCTGCTGAGCAATCAAGCGTGCTTGGACCGACAAGGTCAACGTCGAGCCTTTCTGAACCTTTACGCCGGAGCCATTGTTGTCTTGGCAATCGACGGTGCTGAAGCCCTGCACACCGGAAAATTGCGGAATATTGAAGACGGTCATCACGGAATTTTCCTGCAGGACCAGACCATCGCCGTTGCGGGCGCAAGTGAGTACCGAACCTGCGTCCAGATCCAACCCGCCCTTCGAATTCACCGAAACACCATTGACTGGATTGCCCGAGGCGTTGATGGTGCCGCCGAAGGAGACCATGTGGGCACCGGAGACCACGGTCAGGCCGGTCGCGAAATTGTCAGTGACGTTGAGCACGCTGCGGGCGTCATTGATGAACGCATTGGCGCCCGTCGCGACCTGCATGCCCAGTGCATTGCCCGTCAGGTTGGCGATCGCCTCGGAAAAGGTCAGAGAACTGCCGTTAACGTTGATGCCGAAGACCCGATTGCCGCTGGATGTGAACGTGCCGATGATGGTTGCGGCCGAACCGGTTTGAAGGTCGAGGCCGTGCACCCCGTTTTGGAAGGTCGCGACTTTCGTCAGAACCGCGCTGGAGCCTGTTTGCAGGGAAATGCCAAAGGCCCGGCTGCCGCGGACGCTGACATTCTTCACAGCCAAGTGGGCACCATTAATGCCAAGGATTCCGTTGGTGCCGCCGCGAATCTCCAGATTCGACAGGGCGATCCCAGAGGCACCGGACACGGTCACCGCTGTGCCGCCGCTCCCGCCGTCGATCACAGCGGTTCCGACACCCGTCAGGGAGAAACCATCGGTATTGATTACGATGGGACCGGAGCAGACGCCCGTGAAGGCAAGGGTCTTCTCACGGCTCATCTTGACGGCGTTCTGCAGGGATTGCTTGCTGCAATCGATGGGCGGCATTGCTGCCGAGACAAGATTGGAGGACATGATCCCGAGAATTGCCAGAGTTTTGGAACATCGCATGCGGATTCTCCTGTGATAAGTCGAGACCAATTCAATTACCAGGTCGGCCGGAGCGGCACGGGAGACTACCACAGCGAATACATTGGCGACGAAAAAAGCGAGGTGCGCGCTCGGAGTTGTCATAGAACGGGGCAATCCAGGGTTGCGATGCCTCAGAAAGGAGTCGATCGACCTGGCTCTTCTCCAGACCTGCCTCCCAGTCGGTGAGACTGACGCCCCAACACCCTCAGAAGCACACTGAGTAGGGATGGGCTAAGGCCAATGAATTGCAATGATCTAACCGCAAAGGCCGGGTGGGCAGACGCCGGTCGGCTCTGCCCCACCAAAGCTCCACCGTAGCGCCGTGATCAGGGCCGGTTTGTCGCTGGCGTTGACCAACTGGGCGCGGGCCCAAAGCTTGAGCCGCTGGCGATTGGGGTAGTCCGTCAGCATCAGGGCGATTTGGTCGTCCGCGCACAAATTGCCAACGCTGATGTACTGCCGCTTGCTGCGAAAATCGGCATAACCCAGAGTGGCGTCGATCACTTTCAAAAACCCCACCGGACCACCCCGGAACTGTAAAGGCGCAACCGCTTTCGGCGACGGTGGCCTGATAGACGCCGTCCCGGACCGCGGTGAAGTTTTTTCCGATTCCGTCAGCCGGTCGCTGCCGGGTGCCGGATAAGTCCCGCCGGCCAGCGGGCTCGCGTAGTGGATTCGGGCCGCTGTGACGCTTGGGGTCTTGGCCATCTGATCTCGCGAACCGTCATGGCGATCGCCGACGTTTAAGCCAAACCCGCGCATGATGGGGCAACATGGTGAAGCTGAACTGTTCACGTGCCGCTCCGGCCGCCTCGTCCGGGGATACGTGAAAGTGCCGGCAGATCAGTGCCACGGCCAGTTTCATTTCGATGAAGGCAAGCTGTCGGCCGGGGCAGAAGCGCGGGCCGGCGCCAAACGGCATCAGCACCTGCCGATCATGCTGCGGATATCGGGCGGCATCGCGCGGCATCAGCCAACGCTCCGGGCGGAATTCGGCGGCCGACGTGAAATGGCGCTCAGCGAGGCCAGCAAGACGCATCAGCAACATCACGCCAGTTCCCTGGGGAAGCACTAAGTTGCCCACCTTAAGGTCGCGATTCGTTTCCAGAAACAGGAGCGGCACCACCGGCTTCAGCCGCATGGTTTCCTGGATTACGGCTTCGACGTAAGCCAATCCTTCGAGGGCCTCCGCCTCCAGGCGGTCCGGCAGAACATCCACTTCGGCTTGGACCTGCTGCTGCACCTGCGGGAAGCTGGCCAGGAAAAGCATGATCCACGCCAAGGTATGGGCGGTGGTGTCTTCGCCCGCCAGCAACATGGTGACCGTGTTACCGAAGATCTCGGCTTCGCTGAGCCGTGCCAGGCCGTTCTCGTCGTGCGTTACCAGCAGACCCTCCAGCAGATTCTCCGGGTGTGCGGCGCGTTCCGAAGAGGCGGCGAGTCGGGTTCGACTTTCAGACACAAAGCCGTCACACGCCTCCCGCAATGCGATCATCGCCTGCTCCAGATCGCGGTCCGCGGCAAACTTCCAGTATCGCCAATAGGGCCAAAGGGCATTCACCCGCCGGTTGATCATCGGCAGGATTTTCGCGATGTGGCGCTGCAAGGTATCGCCATCGGATTCCAGCGTGTTCAGGTCGCAGCCGAACACGAAATTGGTGGTTACGTCCACTGTATAGCGCATCAGATCGTAGTGGATATCGAAGGCTTGACCTGTTTCGGCGGCGGTCTCCCAGCGGCGAACCAGGCGCTGCGCGATATGGTCGAGAACGGGAAAGAATCGGCGCAAATGGGTTCGGTCGAAGCCCCGCATCACCTGTTCACGCTGCCGTCGCCAGATCTCGCCCTCGGCGGAAAACACCCCGCCCACCCCCAGTTCGCGGTTCACCTTTTCGATGGTGCTAAGGCGACGGAATCCATCGGGACGATCACGAAGGATATCTAGTATGTGGCCAGGGTCACCGATCGTGACGATCGGTTTGCGGGCGATGAAAAATCGATAGATGGGCCCATACCGCTCGGCCCAGGATTCGAGATCTAGATGCAGGCGGCTGAGCTTGAATTGCCCAAGATTACCGAGCAGCGGGAGGACCCGAGGCCCTGGCAACTGCCCAATGGAAATCAGATTATTCACAGGGGCCTTTCTGGCTGTGGGGAGAACGCCCTTTGGCGAGTCCAGGTCAGCCCGATGATGTGTGGGGCTGAAACGATCGTCAACCGGTGACGCCTCACTTTGCCATTGAACGCGTGGTTCCCGAATGACCGACCATGCCAGTTGAAATCTTGCGTGGTGACCGGCGCGATTTACGAACTGGTGGGTAAAACGTCACCGGCGCTAACACTATTGCTTCGGTAACTAAAGGAAGGGTAAGGCGTCGAATCTGGGATGAACCGACGCAAAGCCAAAATCAGGTCCGACGCCGCCTTAACCGAAGTGCATCAAACCGCCGTGCGGATGCGGGCCCAAGGGTATACCGCCCGAGCGATTGGTGAAGCCCTGGACGTGCATCCGAACACCGTCTATCACTGGGAAAGCCTCGCGCAAACGGGCGGCGACGCCGCCTTGCAGGTCGCCCGACGGGGCCGCAAGGTGGGCGAAAAAAGGCACCTGAGCCGGTTTCAGGAATGGGCAATCCAGCGGCGTATTCGCACCGAGACGCCGGAGTCGCTGGGCTTGCCGTTTGCGCTGTGGACGCGCCCGGCGGTACGGGCGCTCATCGCACAGGAAACCCGGGTCTCGATGCCGATTCGCACGGTGGGGGTGTACTTGAAGCGCTGGGGGTTCACCCCTCAAAAGCCGCTGCGCCGGGCCTACGAACAAGATCCGCACGCGGTCGAGCAGTGGCTCCGGGAGACCTATCCGGCCCTTCAAGCGCGGGCGAAGGCGGAGGGGGCGGACATCCACTGGGGTGATGAGACTGGGGTTGAACAGGACGGGCAGCGTGAACGGGGGTATGCGCCGCCGGGGCAGACGCCGGTGGTCTCGAAGCCGGCTAAAAAGCTACGCCTGAATTTGATCTCCAGCCTGACGAATCAGGGGACAGTGCGGTTCATGCTGTACGAGGACACGCTGACGTCGGCAGTCTTGATCGTGTTTCTGAGCCGGTTGATCCAGGGACATCCGGGCAAGATTTTCCTCATCTTGGATAATCTCCGGGTCCACCACAGCCGGGCCGTTCAGCGGTGGGTGGAGGCCCACCGGACGCAAATCGAAGTCTTCTATCTGCCCGCTTATTCACCGGAGTTGAATCCGGATGAACTGCTGAATAGCGACTTGAAGGGGGTTCTGCATGGGGGGCTGCCCGCCCGGACGAAACGTGAATTGAAACGGAAGGCGCGATCCCATCTTTGCAAACTACAAAAGCGACCCGAGCGCATCCGCCGCTATTTCCGCCATCCCAAAATCGCTTATGCCACCGCATGATTCTGCTTTAGTTGCCGGGTCAATACCATCCCTCAGGTGCGCCAATCGTGGATTAAAAACCGCTTATATAATAGGTCACAATACACCCTAAGTTCTCCGCTTGAAAACCGCGCGATCAGCAAGCTTTGCAACCGCGCGGTAACCAGTATCAACGCAAGTCAGACTCACTTAGGGGCTTATCAAGCGGGTCGGTCAAAGACATCATCGTACCTCGGACTTCGGCAGTGGCCTGACTAACCACAACTTTGCATGAAGCGGATTCATTCGTCGGTGTCGGAACCTGGAACGAACAAGTCCGCTTTGGAATCAGGGTTTTACCACAATCGTCAAACGTTGGTTTCATAATGCCGGAGAATTGACCGACCAACTGCTTTGACGCTAAGGTAACCGTTGTGGTCCCCAGGTTTACGAGCACACAGGCCACGTGTGTTTGACTCGGCCCGCCAAAGACCACGCCTGATTCCAAGGTCACGGCATGTGCGGTGCTAGCCAAACTACTTGCCAGGAAAAGTCCTGTCAGTGCGTCGAAACGTTTCATAAGTGGATCTCCCGTATTGAGGATGCAAAAAGTACGTTGACCAAGGTCCAGCCACCGAGAATCCTGTTGTCTATGCGGTACTATTGATACTGAGAATCTCGTCTCTAGTTTTCAATTATTAGTAACTGATAACTAAGATTTTGGTAGTGGACACATGATCCATATAGCACTGGCTGTATTAACCAGTGGCATCCATTCAAACATAGGGTTCGAAAAAGCCATTTATCCCAGCGAACAGATTTTTTAGCCAATCGGCGTTATTCAAATACTAAACCAGCGTATGGATGTCGTATCGGACCTGCTCGCAGTTGTGAAGCTCAGAGGAGCGTTCTACTTCAATGGCGAATTTTCTGCGCCATGGTCGGTCCGCACTCCTCCGTCTACAGTTCTCGCACCTTTTTTGGGGCAACAGGGCCGGGTCATCATCTTCCATCTCCTCACTGATGGTCGGGGAGTAGCGGGGCCGGAACATGGTGAACTAATTCCAATCAGCGCGGGCGATATCATTGTGTTTCCACATGGTGACGCGCATGTTGTTGCGAGCGATGCATCCACGAAGCCCGTGGACTATGAAGGCGCGCTGCACCAGATCATGGCTCAGGGACTTCGACTGACGCGTGCCGGTGGAGGGGGCGACATCGCGAGGTTCGTTTGCGGTTATCTTTCGTGCGATGCCCGCATGGCTCAAATGCTATTCGGTTCACTCCCGGCCGTGTTTAAAGTGAGCGTTCGCGGCGAAGGTGCAGGACAATGGTTGGAAAATGCGATCCGGTTCTCGGTCAGCGAGGCACATACGGCGCCCGCCGGCGGAGAAGCTGTTCTGGAGCGGCTCGCGGAAGCATTGTTTATCGAGACGCTAAGGCGTTACCTGCTGGCACTTCCCGAGACGCAGACGGGGTGGCTCGCGGGGGTTAGGGATCGTTTTGTTGGGAAGGCGCTCGGTCTACTCCACGGAAACCCCGGCACAGCATGGTCACTTGACCAACTCGCTCAGGAAGTCGGTTTGTCGCGGTCTGCCTTGAACGATCGATTTCGCCATTTTTTGGGCGAAACTCCCAAGGCCTACTTGACCCGGTGGCGGCTCCAGCTGGGTGCACGACGCTTACAAACGAGCAAACTTTGCGTTGCAGAAGTCGCAGCCGAAGTTGGCTACGATTCTGAGCAGGCGTTCAATCGGGCCTTCTGTCGAGAATTTGGTATGCCCCCTGGGCGCTATCGGAAACAGGCCAAACCGACATGAAGTATTGACGCCGGTGCATTTTTTACTTTTGGAGAGAATTTGGGGGCTATCGGCGAATATATAGTTACGCCAAGGGCCACGCCGCCGATGGCCCGTTCGACGGGATTCGAGTCGATCGCAATCCGTCGGTCTAGGTGATGGTTCCGGTGAAAGTCTGACCACTCGTTCCGACATTGGATTTATCACCGCCGGAGAAATTAAACATCAGAACGCGTATCAGTTTTTTTCATTTTCTCTGGTCAGAGCACGGGCGGAAAAAAGCCCAATTGCTGGTCAAAAATTCACCGGCGCCAACAACCTAAGGGTTCGCCGCCATCAGCCACTTCAGCACCCGGGCATAGAGGATCGCTGGATCGATCGGCTTGCTGATATGATCGTTCATCCGACTCCAGGCACCGGCGGCGGTCTTCGTCGAAGGCATTGGCCGTCATGGCGATTAGTGGGAGGTTGCCGCCGTACGGCAGGCGCCGGATGGCCCGGGTCGCCTCCAGTCCGTCCATGACCGGCATTTGCACATCCATCAAAATCAAGGCGTACTGGCCGGTACGGGGTACCGCGCCACAAAAACGGGAGCCACAGGGGCGATGCGCGACGCGGTCCGGATGGCGGTTTAATCCCGGACCGCGCCGCAATGCCCCTTCCGGAGCCCTTAGAAGTGCACGAAGCTGGCCGTGCCCGTGAGAGGGGTCACGCTGTAGGTGTCCCGTTGCCCGGCGTTCAGGGTCGGGATAATTGAAAATTTATGGCGTGTGGTAATCCCGTCCGTCCGGATCGGGGCCTGGAGCGTTGCGTCGAGATTGACGCGCGGCACGAGGAGCGTAAACGTCGTCGAACCCGTGTCGATCGTCATCACGGTGGTCACGGTTACCAACGTGCCGACTTCGGTGCCGACGGTCCGGATCTGATCGCCGGCAAAGCTCAGCGTTTTGGTCGCGGTTTGGTAGGTGAAATGGGGTTTGCCATCAATCCCCGTCGTGGAATAGGTGACGGTGAGCCCACCGCCCTGGAGCACATACTGGTTGGGCGCGGTAAAAAGCGGTACGGCGTGTGCGGTTGCCGACCATAACAGCCATAGGGCCAGGCAGCTCAGCAGCCATCTCGGGACATGATAGAACGACTTCATCAGAACCTCCTTCGGTTCGGGTGCGGGTTGGGGCGATCCTAGCCTCCGGCCCCTGTCCGAGGTTCCCGGCCAGAGGTTGCCATTCCGAAAGCCCCCGGGAGCTTACCCAGGCCCGTGCAGAAAAACGCCCCACTATCTCACGCAAAACGCGGAAATAACGGCTTGATTGCAGTCCGTTTGTAGGTTTTGGTACTTGTTGACCGTTGGCCTACAAAACCTCCTACATTAAGCCACACCGGCGATTTCCATAGCCCTTAAGGCCAGCCCTTTTAAGGTGACCGCCCGTCACGACGATTCTAGGAGGAGTTTGTAAGTCGAGACATGCGGGTGTTGAGGATCATAGGGCGGCTTGGGCTTCGGCTTTTTGGGGCCGCGCCCGTGTTTCTGCAAGCTCTGGAGGCGGACGTTCCGGGCCACATCGCAGAGCCATTGGGCAAAGTCGCCGGGGGAGCCCGTCGCGAGGGAACGCCAGTCGTCCGCCGCGCTCAGTAAAAGGAGCGCTCGAAACGTCGCGGCGATCTCATGCGCGATGTAGTAGGAGGATAGGTCTTGGGAGACGGGTTTGCCGTGGGCGCGGTCGAGGGCCGCGCGCATGACCGAAAAGACGTTGTAGGCGACCACGGCCAGACAGAAGCCGAACAGCGCGGCCCGCGGATAGGCCAGGGTATTGATCTCGGAGGCGAAGTGCTGTTCGAGGTGCTGGAAGGCGGTTTCCACGGTCCAGCGCTGGCGGTAGAGAGCGGCCACGGTGGCGGCGTCCACCTGCGCTGGCAGGTCGGTGATCACGTCCAAAGCGGTTTCGCCGTCACGCGTCGGGGTGGGGAGGTCGATGCGGACGCGCCGGTAGGGCCGCCCCTCGACGGCGATGGCCTGTTCCCAGAGGTGCTGGCCCTCCGCGCCCCCCGGCTGCGGGGTAAAGGCCGTGCGTTCGGTCAACGGCAAGCCTGCATGCCGCCGCACCACCGCCTGGGCCCCGTGATCCTGGAGGCCCCGCAAGAAGCCGAGGGTGCAGAAGTTGCGGTCGGCAATCCATGTTTCCCCCGCCCGGACGGTGGGCACGACCGCCTCGAGCAAGCCCCGCTCCTGCGCGTGGCCGTCTTCGCAGGGGAAGACGTCGACCATCAGCCGGCGCTCCGGGTCCAGCACCACCAGCGACTTGCCCGGCAGCGGCGCGGCCGCGAGTCCCTCATGGACGCCGAGGCGCTTCTCGCTGGCCGCGAGGCAGTTGCCGTCCAGGATGCGGATGGCCGTCCCCGGCAACACGGGCTCCCGCGGCAGCGCGAGGGCCTCGAGGATCGCCGCCAAATCGGTGGCGGTGTCCCGCACCAAGGCCGCCGAGACCCCGACTTCGATGCCTTTCAGCTTGTCGTAAAGGGCGACCGCCGACACATTCAAGTCCGCGTGGCGATCCTGGTAAGCGGCATGGGCCGAGGGATACACGCACAGCACGACCGCCAGCAGCAAGTCGCAGACGGTCGAAAACAGCAACTCCCGCGTGTACTGCTCGCGCGCATGCGTTTCAAACAAGGCGTCCAGCCGCTCCGCGGCAAAGCAACGCTCCAGCAGACCCCGCAATAAACTCGACAGGGGCATTTTCTGACAGAACCGGTCGATCAACGCCAATGAACCGTCCATGGATATTCACTCCAGCCATTCACCAAACCCATAGAACCTATGGACGAGATAATCCCTTTTTCATTCCAGGTTTAAAGGGCTGCCCTTAAGGCCTACATGGCGCAGCGACTTCAGTGGGTGCTCGAAGAGGAATAGCGGCATGACGTAAAGACCAATCAATTTTGCGTATTATCGTTGTGGTTTGGGCGCCAGTTGATTTCAACCAACGGACGCCTAAGACTCACTAGATGACGACGTATATCATTGTACTTAAGGGTGCTATGTTATCGGTATGGTTTTTGCATTTTATTTGTTGATGATTGATTTTACGAAATTATATGACCGCGCAAAAACCTTTGAAGCAACCCGCGATGCCTGAAAACCTGAACGAGCTTAATGGGGTGGCCACAGAATTCGGAAAAAATCGTACGCTAAGACCGACCGCCAAGGCGTAGCGGCCGGAACGGCCGGTTTTCGGCCCGGCCAGTCTGTTGCCAGACGTAATCGCCGGTGAGGTTGATATGCTCCCAGCCGAGCGGCGACAAGTATTGCAGTAATGCATCATCGATCTGGTGACCGACGTCGCGCAAGGCGGTTATTGCCCGCTCCAGATAGACCGTGTTCCACAGCACGATGGCCGCGGTGACCAGGTTGAGGCCACTGGCCCGGTAGCGTTGCTGCTCGAACCCGCGGTCACGGATTTCGCCCAGGCGATTGAAGAAAACGGCGCGGGCCAGCGCGTTGCGAGCCTCGCCTTTGTTGAGCCCGGCCTGCACGCGGCGGCGCAGTTCCACGCTTTGCAGCCAATCCAGGATGAACAGGGTACGCTCGATGCGTCCCAGTTCACGGAGCGCCACGGCCAGGCCGTTCTGGCGCGGGTAGCTGCCGAGTTTGCGGAGCATCAGCGAGGCCGTCACCGTACCCTGCTGGATCGAGGCGGCCAGCCGCAGGATGTCGTCCCAATGGGCGCGGAGATGCTGGAGGTTGAGCGGGCCACCGACCATCGCACGGAGCCCCGGATAGTTCTCACCCTTCCCAATCAGGTAAAGCTTGGTGTCCTTGAGATCGCGGATGCGCGGCGCGAAGCGGAAGCCCAGCAGGTGCATTAACGCAAACACGTGATCGGTGAAGCCCGCCGTGTCGGTGTAGTGTTCCTCGATGCGCAGGTCGGATTCGTGGTAGAGCAGGCCATCGAGCACATAGGTCGAGTCGCGCACCCCCACGTTCACGACCTTGGCGTGGAATGGCGCATACTGATCAGAGAGATGGGTGTAGAAGAGCCGCCCCGGCTCGCTGCCGTATTTTGGATTGATATGGCCGGTACTCTGCCCTGGGCCGCCGGATCTAAAGCGTTGTCCATCCGATGACGACGTGCTGCCGTCGCCCCAATGCGCGGCAAAGGCGTGGCCGAATTGGGCATTAACCAGCTCCGCCAGGGCGGCGGAATAGGTGTCGTCGCGAATGTGCCAGGCTTGCAGCCACGCCAGCTTGGCGTAGGTCGTCCCAGGGCAAGACTCGGCCATCTTGGTCAGGCCCAGGTTGATGGCATCGGCCAGGATCACGGAGAGCAGCAACGTCCGATCTTTTGCCGGTTCGCCGTCTTTCAGATGGACGAAGTGACGGGTGAAGCCGGTCCAGTCGTCCACGTCCATCAGCAACTCGGTGATCTTGACGCGCGGCAGCAGCAGGCTGGCTTGATGGATCAGCGCCTGGGCCGCCGCCGGCACGGTGGCATCGAGCGGTGTGATTTTCAACCCCGTCTCGGTGAGGATGGCGTCCGGCAGATCGTTGGCCAAAGCGAGACGATTGACCGTCGCGAGTTGCTGTTCCAATCGCGTCAGCCGGTCGTGCAGATACGGGTCGAGATCTGGACTGACGGCAACGGGCAGCGCACTCGCCTGCTTAAGGGCATCGAATTGGGCGACCGGCAGCAGGTACTCGTCGAAGGCCTTGAATTGGCGCGAACCTTGGACCCAGATATCGCCCGACCGCAGGGCGTTTTTCAGCTCCGCCAGCGCGCAGATTTCGTAGAAGCGGCGGTCGAGGCCGGTCGCGGTGATGACGAGCGGTTTCCAGCGCGGCTTGATGAAGGCGGTTGGCGCATCCGCCGGCACCTTGCGGACGCCACTCGCATTCATGTCGCGCACGACCTCGAGGGCCTCCAGCACCGCTCGGGCGGCCGGCGCGGCTCGCAGCTTGAGCACCTCGAGGAAGGCCGGCGTGTAACGGCGCAGGGTACTGAACTGTGCGCTCACCCGGTGGAGGTGGTCGAACGATTCCGGCGCCGCGAGCCGATCCGCCTCGCTGACGCTGCGTTCAAAGTCCTGCCAAGGAAGGACCGCCTCGATGGCGGCATAGGGATCGGCGCCGGCCTGCCGGGCATCCAGCAAGGCGCGACCGATGCGGGAGTACAGCCGGACCTTGTCATTGATGGCCTTGCCTTGGGCCTGGAACAGCTGCTGATGGGTGTTCTTTGCGGTGCGGAACAGCTTGAGCAGGATGCGATCATGCAGGTCGATGATCTCGTCGATGACGGTGGCCATGCCCTCCAACACCACGGCCACCAGAGTGGCATAGCGCCGCTCGCTCTCAAACTTGGCGAGATCGGCCGGCGACATCTGCGCGCCCTCGCGAGCCATCTTTAGCAACCGGTTCTGGTGGACGCTGCGGCCGATGCCCTCCGGCAGGCCCAGCGCCTGGAAGGTCCTGAGGCGCTCGATGTGTTCCAGCACGGACCGCGAATTGGGTTTCAACGGCGACTGCCGCAACCACATCAGCCAGGTGAGCTTGCTGTCGGGTTTCACCCGCAGCAACCGGTCGAGACGACGGCGATGATCGTCGCGCAACGGCTCGTTCAAGGCTCGGTAGATACGCCGGTTGGCGCGGGTGATCGCCTCGGCGCAGGCACGTTCAATGACGGTCAGCGCCGGCAGGATGACGCGGCGCTGACGCAGCGTCTCCAGCGCGTGTTCCGCGAGCAGCAGCCCCTTGTCCGTCTGCATCGCCCGCTCGGTCAGGGTCTGCGTCAGCAGGCGAAAATCGGACAGGCCGAAGGCCGACAATCCGAGATAGGCGCGCAGTTCCTGGAAATGCTCGCGCCGGGTCTCGTCGCGCGCCGCATACCGCCGCCAGGCGTCCGCTTCCGCCGGCACCTGCCGGGCGATCCAGTCGATCAGTGCACTCGGCAGCGGCAGGTCGTTCCCCAACGCGAGTCCCGGATGGCGCAGCAAGGCCAACTGTACGGCGAAGCCGATCCGGTTGGCGTCGCCCCGGTGTTGCTGGATCAACGCCAGGTCGGATTCATCGAAGGTGTAATAACGGATCAGGTCGTCCGGGTTCTCAGGCAACGCGAGCAGGCTGGCCCGCTCGATGGCGGACAGCATCGCGCGGCGCGGCATGATCAGTCGTCCGCTTTGAGGTACTGGTAGAGAGTTTCGCGGCTGATGCCAAACTCGCGGGCCAACTGGGCCTTCTTCTCGCCCGCCATGGCGCGGCGGCGCAGTTCGGCCACGCGTTCCGGGGCGAGCACTTTCAGGCGCCCCCGGTAAGCCCCCCGCCGCTTGGCGAGGGCGATCCCTTCGCGCTGCCGCTCGCGGATCAGGGCGCGCTCGAATTCGGCGAAGGCGCCCATCACCGACAGCAAGAGGTTGGCCATGGGGGAATCCTCGCCGGTGAACGCGAGGTGTTCCTTCACGAATTCGATCCGCACGCCCCGGCGCGTCAGTTTCTGGACCAGGCCGCGGAGATCGTCGAGATTGCGGGCGAGGCGATCCATGCTGTGCACGACCAGGGTATCGCCCTCTCGGATAAACCCGAGCAATGCTTCGAGTTCAGGCCGGTGCAGGTCTTTCCCGGAGGCCTTATCGACGAAGACCTTGTCGACCGGGACCTGCTCCAGTTGGCGCTCCGGGTTCTGATCGAAACTGCTGACCCGGATATACCCGACCCGCTGCCCCCGCACCCATCCCCCAACGTTAAAAGTGTCAGGTTAGACTCTATGATCTTTACCGGAGGGTGTCAATTAATCCCAAAACAGACCCTAATCTGACGGTTCTGAAGGGCCTCGCCTGACATCCAGTTGAAGTAGAACTCAATCGGACAGCATTCCCGTGCCAATGCCTGAATGATCGGATAGCTGAAGTCTTCATTGCCGGTCATGCAAGGCGCAAATCTCATTGCGTGGTACGCGGGTAAAGCCGCATTCGGGGGATTGCTGCCTGTTTTGCTCGTTCGGTTCGGTAACGTGTCCGTCCATCCAACAGCAACGCGGAGGCTGCGGGTCTGCCGCAAACGGCCTAAACCTACGATTTTCCCGAATTCTGTGGCTGGCCCTTACACACTAACGGGCTGCCATCCTCAGATCTCCAGGCGCATGTCCAGCTCGATGACCTCCTGGGCGGGAATCTCGAAAAAGTCCGGTGCATGCGCGGCATTCCGCAGCATCACCGCAAACAATTTCTCGCGCCACAGGGCCATTCCCGGCAGAGTTGTCGGTATGGGCCGTAACCGGCTGACGAAATAGGACAAGTCGTCGGCATCGAAGTGGACCAGTTCAAGGGCGCGGCACTCGTCCAATACCTTCGGGACATTGGGCATCTCCATGAACCCGAAGCGCGCGGTGATCTGGGTGAAATTTAGGGTGAGGACGTCAACCGTGTAGCGTGCACCGAGGGATTCCCGCGGGCGATCGGTGATGAGCAGGGTCAGGATGATGATGTGCGCATGCAAAATCTTGTTGTGGCGCACATTCTTAAGCAGGGCATTGGGAATCCCTTCGCCTGGGGCGGCTAAAAAAACGGCCGTGCCAGGGGCCCGAAAGGCAATGGCCGGCACCTGCTGGCTGAGAAAATCCTCGAGCGACGGCTTCTGGGGGTGAATACGCCGATAGAGCAGCGCTCGCCCGCGGCGCCAGGTCGACATTAGGGTAAAGGCCACAACGCCAATGGCCAGCGGCAGCCAGCCGCCCTCGACGACCTTCAGGAGATTCGCGCTTAGGAATCCGCCATCAATCATCAGAAACAGCCCCACCAGCGGAATCAGGAGGAACAGGCGCCAACCCCAGGCATGACGGGCGACGACGAAAAACAGCACCGAGGTCATCAACATGGTTCCGGTCACGGCAATGCCGTAGGCCGAGGCCAATCGGCTGGAACTCCCGAACCCCACGACCAGCAGGATCACGACTACCAGCAGCAGGGTGTTGAGACCCGGGAGGTAAATCTGGCCCCGTTCCGTCGAAGACGTGTGGCGGATCTGAATGCGCGGCAGGTAACCGAGTTGGAAAGCCTGCTGCGTCAATGAAAAGGCGCCGGAAATGACCGCTTGCGAGGCGATCACCGTGGCAACCGTCGCCAACAGCACAATGCCCAATTGCGCGGAAGCTGGAAACATCAGGAAGAACGGATTTTTGGCGGCCGCCGGGTCGCCCAGAACGGTGGCCCCCTGTCCGAAATAGTTGAGAACCAGGGTCGGCAGGACCAATCCGTACCAGACCGCGCGGATGGGGCGCGCGCCGAAATGCCCCATGTCGGCATACAGCGCCTCGGCACCGGTGACGGCAAGTACCACGGCGCCCAAGACCACCAACGCTTCCGCGGCGTGGGCCTGCAGAAAGGCGAGCGCATGCCAGGGATTGAGCGCCATCAAGACGATCGGGTGCTCGAGGATTCGAATCAACCCCATGCCCCCCAGGACCAGGAACCACACGAGCATGATCGGGCCGAAAAAGCGGCCGACCCCCGCCGTGCCGTGACGTTGGACGGCAAACAGGGCGATCAGGACAGCCAGGGTAATCGGGACGACGAACCCATCCGGTAAGGGGGTGGCGATTTCCAATCCCTCCACGGCACTCAGGACGGAAATCGCCGGTGTGATCACCCCGTCGCCATAGAACAAGGCCGCGCCGATCAGACCCACCACGATCAACAGCCATTGGCCCTGTGAGCGCGTCTCGAGGGCGTGATGCGCCAAGGCCAACAGCGCCATGATGCCGCCCTCGCCGTGGTTATCGGCCGCATGACAAACACGACGTATTTCAGCGCGACCACGATGATGAGCGTCCAAACGATCAGCGACAGCACGCCGAGGATCACGGCTTCCTGGGGTTCACCGCCGGCCGCGGCCAGGCATTCCCGCAACGTATAGAGCGGACTGGTTCCAATATCGCCGAACACGACGCCCAACGCTGGCAGCCCCAGGCTGCGGAGCCAATGCGGGTTCTGAGCGGTAGACGATTCGGTCATGGGGTGGGGTTATCCAAACGATCGGGGAGAAGGGGCCGTGGAGTCTTCCGGGGGCGCTATTGTCGTCAGGCTCACGCCCAAAAGAAACGCCCAATGGGCGAAATCCGGCATCGAAAATGAAATTTTTACGGAATTTTTACGCGGAGGCGCCCGCTTTATACAGGATCTTTACCGGCTTCCCCTTAGCATTCAGCCTCACTGCTTCATCCCGCCGCTTTGTCTGAGCCACCCGTATTGAAGTCCGGTTCAACGGGGTCATTGCCTGGAGTACATCACGATGGATTTCCTCTATCTGTCCCTTGCCGCCGTCATTTTTGCGCTCACCTTCCTCCTGATTCGCGCCTGCGAAAAACTCGGAGGCGCTCCATGAGCGGGCTTTATCTCTTGAGTGGAATGCTCGCGGCCGGGCTGTTCGTCTACCTCCTGATGGCTCTTTTCTTTCCGGAGAAATTCTGATGACCCGGGATAGTCTTGTGCAGCTTGTCTTGTATTTCGCGGTCCTTTTCGTATTTGCCAAACCGCTGGGTGGCTACATGGCCCGGGTGTATGCCGATACCCCCAATGGGTTCCTGCGCGTGTTTCAGCCGGTGGAGCGGGTGCTGTATCGGATCATGGGTATCGATCCGGACCAGGAGATGCGCTGGCCCACCTACGCCGTTGCTCTGCTGGTGTTCAACTTGCTGGGCGTGATCGTCGTGTTCGTCCTCCAGCGCTTGCAAGCAGAACTTCCCCTGAATCCCCAATCCCTGCCCGATGTGGCTCCCGACAGTGCGTTCAATACCGCGATCAGTTTCGCGACCAATACCAACTGGCAGGGGTATGCCGGGGAAACCACCCTGAGCAACCTGACGCAGATGCTCGGACTCACCGTGCAAAACTTTCTGTCCGCCGCGACCGGCATGGCGGTCCTGGTGGCTCTGGTCCGCGGATTCACCCGGAAGAATGCGGACACCCTGGGCAACTTCTGGGTCGATCTGACCCGCGGGACGCTTTACATCCTGCTCCCGCTTTCCTTCGTGCTGGCCTTGGTCCTGGTCAGTCAAGGCGTGGTCCAGACGTTTGGGGCCTACGCCACGGTACCGCTGGTCGAACCGGCGGCTTACCAGCAGGCCCAAGTCGGCGCGGGCGGCCAGCCTGTGAAGGACGCCAACGGCGCGGCGGTCACCGAACCAATGACGGTCACCCAGCAAACCTTGGCTTTGGGACCGGCCGCCTCGCAGATCGCGATCAAGCAACTCGGCACCAATGGCGGGGGATTTTTCAACGCCAACTCCGCCCATCCGTTCGAGAATCCGACGCCCTTAAGCAATTTCCTGGAGATGTTGGCGATCCTCCTCATCCCCGCCGCCCTGTGCCACACCTTTGGGATCCTGGTCGGAGACCCGCGCCAAGGCTGGGCGCTGTTGGCGGCCATGACCGTCATCCTGGTGACGCTGGTGGCGATCGAGGTGCCGCTGGAACAAGCGGGGAATCCGGCATTCACGGCGCTCGGAGTCGATCAGCAGCCCTCCGCGGGCCAGAGCGGCGGCAATATGGAAGGCAAGGAAACCCGCTTTGGCATCGCCAATTCGGCCCTGTGGGCGGTCGTGACAACCGCGGCCTCCAATGGCTCGGTCAATGCCATGCATGATTCCTTCACGCCCCTGGGCGGCATGATCCCTCTTTGGCTGATGCAGCTTGGCGAAGTGATTTTCGGCGGGGTGGGATCGGGCCTCTACGGCATGATCGTGTTCGCCCTGGTGGCGGTGTTTGTCGCCGGGCTCATGATCGGCCGGACGCCGGAATATCTTGGCAAGAAGATCGAAGCCTTCGAGATGAAGATGGCGGCGATGATCATCCTGATCCCGCCGCTGGTCGTCCTGGTGGGCACCGCCATCGCCGTGATGGTGGACCCGGGCAAGGCCGGCGTGGCCAATCCCGGCGCCCATGGCTTTTCGGAAATCCTCTACGCCTTTTCCTCGGCCGGCAATAACAACGGCAGCGCCTTCGCGGGGCTCTCCGCCAATACGCCTTTCTACAACACCGCCTTGGGCCTCGCCATGCTGCTCGCCCGCTATTGGCTCATCGTACCGGTACTGGCCATCGCGGGCTCCCTGGCCGCCAAAAAGATCATCCCGGTCAGCGCCGGGACCCTGCCGACCCATACGCCGCTGTTCGTCGGGCTGTTGATCGGGACCGTCATCGTCGTGGGGGCGCTGGCGTTCTTCCCGGTGTTGGCCCTGGGACCGATTGTCGAACACTTGCAGATGCACGGCATCTGAAACCTACCCCTGGAGATTCCGATGACCTCGATGTCCTCCTCCGCAAGACGCACCCGGAGTCCGCAATCCGGTGAACCGGGAACTGACGTCGGTTCACAACGGGAAACGCCACCCGCCCGAAAAAGTACGGCCTCGGGTCTCGTCGACCGAAGCATTCTCCGCAGCGCCCTGGTCGACGCCTTCCGGAAACTCGCTCCCCAGGTTCAATGGAAGAACCCGGTGATGTTTGTCGTTTACATCGGGAGCCTGCTGACCACCCTGCTCTGGGCGCAGGCGCTCGCCGGTGAGGGCGAAGCGCCGGCCGGCTTCATTTTCGCGATTGCCCTGTGGCTGTGGTTCACGGTGCTGTTCGCCAATTTCGCCGAAGCCGTGGCGGAGGGGCGCAGCAAAGCGCAAGCGGCCTTTCTCAAAAGCGCCAAACGCGACATCACGGCGAAAAAGCTCGCCGAGCCGCGCGACGGCGCCGCGCCTGCGCCGGTCAATGCCAACGATCTGCGTCAGGGCGACGTGGTCCTGGTGGAAGCCGGCGACTTCATCCCCGGCGATGGCGACGTGATCGAAGGCGTCGCCTCGGTGGACGAGAGCGCCATCACCGGCGAATCGGCCCCGGTGATCCGCGAATCCGGCGGCGACTTCAGCTCGGTCACCGGCGGCACGCGGGTGCTGTCCGATTGGCTGGTGATTCGCATCACCGCCAATCCCGGCGAATCGTTCCTGGACCGGATGATTCACATGGTGGAAGGCGCAAAGCGGCAGAAAACCCCCAACGAGATCGCTCTGACCATTCTGCTGGTGGCGTTCACCTTGATCTTCCTCAAGACCACCGCGACCTTGCTGCCGTTCTCGCTCTACAGCGTGGCGGTGGCCGGTGCCGGCACGCCCATCACCATCACCGTGCTGGTGGCGCTGCTGGTCTGTTTAATTCCCACCACGATCGGCGGGCTGCTTTCGGCGATCGGCGTGGCCGGGATCGGCCGAATGATGCAGAAGAACGTGATCGCGATGTCCGGCCGGGCGGTGGAGGCGGCCGGCGACGTCGACGTCTTGCTGCTGGACAAGACCGGGACCATTACCCTGGGCAATCGGCAGGCGGCGGCGTTTTTGCCGGCGGCCGGGGTTTCGCAGAACGATCTCGCGGATGCGGCACAACTGGCGTCTCTGACCGATGAAACCCCGGAAGGCCGCAGTGTCGTGGTGTTGGCCAAACAGCAATTCGGCATTCGCGAGCGGGACGTGCAGGCCTTGGGGGCGACCTTTGTCCACTTCACGGCGCAGACCCGCATGAGTGGCGTCAATCTTCCCGCGACATCCGGGGTGCAGGCGCCCATCGCCCGGGAGATCCGGAAAGGCGCCGCCGATGCCATCCGCAGCTACGTGGAAGATCAGGGCGGTGTGTTTCCCGCGGAAGTGGAACGGCAAGTCGAGGCCGTCGCCCGGCGCGGCAGCACGCCCCTGGTGGTGGCGGAAAACGCGCGGGTGCTCGGGGTGATCGAGCTCAAGGACATTGTCAAAGGCGGCATCAAGGAGCGTTTCGCGGAGCTACGCCAGATGGGCATCAAGACCATCATGATCACCGGCGACAACCGCCTGACTGCGGCCGCCATCGCCGCCGAGGCGGGGGTCGACGACTTTCTGGCCGAGGCCACGCCGGAAATGAAGCTCAAGCTGATCCGCGAGCATCAAGCCGACGGGCGATTGGTGGCCATGACTGGCGATGGCACCAACGACGCCCCGGCGCTGGCGCAGGCGGACGTGGCGGTGGCGATGAATTCCGGCACCCAGGCTGCCAAGGAGGCCGGCAACATGGTGGATCTCGATTCCAACCCCACCAAGCTCATCGAAATCGTCGAAACCGGCAAGCAGATGCTGATGACCCGGGGCGCGCTGACCACCTTCAGCATCGCCAACGACGTCTCCAAGTATTTCGCCATTATCCCCGCGGCCTTCGCCAGCACCTACCCGGCGCTGAATGCCCTGAACGTCATGCATCTCGCGACGCCGGCCAGCGCCATCCTGTCGGCGGTGATTTTCAACGCGCTGATCATCGTCGCCCTGATTCCCCTGGCCCTGAAGGGCATCCGTTACCGCCCCGTGGGCGCCGCCGTGCTGCTGCGGACCAATTTACTGATCTATGGACTGGGCGGGCTGATCGTGCCGTTTATCGGCATCAAGGTGATTGATATGGCCCTCGTGGGGCTGGGTTTGGCGTAAAGGAGTGCATTTCATGATTTCTCATCTCAGACCCGCGTTTTTGTTGCTTCTGGTCCTGACGGTCTTGACCGGCATCATCTATCCCGCCGCCGTGACCGGGGTCGCGCAAGTCCTATTTTCTGACCGTGCGAACGGAAGTCTGCTCGTCGATCAAAACGGCAAAGCCATCGGCTCGGATCTCATCGGCCAAGCTTTCAGTGACCCCAAGTACTTTTGGGGCCGGCCGTCCGCGACGTCTCCCTATCCCTACAACGCCGGCGCTTCCAGCGGGTCCAACCAAGGCCCCACGAATCCGGCCTTGATGGAAGCCGTCAAAACCCGCATCGCCGCTTTGCACGCGGCCGACCCCGGCAATCGAGCCGCCATCCCAACTGATTTGGTGTCCGCTTCCGCCAGCGGGCTGGATCCGCATATCAGCCCCGCGGCGGCGGCTTATCAGGTTGAGCGGGTGGCCCGGAGTCGTCATCTGGACGCCGCCCGGGTGCGGGACTTCGTCGCAGAGCATACGGAGCCCCGGCAATGGGGCGTGCTGGGCGAGCCACGGGTCAATGTCCTCGTGTTGAATCAAGCCCTGGACGGGCTCCGCTGAATGCTGGAGTCCATCGGACCATGGATCGCCCACGGAAGGTTCCGGTTTTCGGCGCGGTGTTGGCGCTGGCCGTCGTGAAGATCGCCGCGGCGACGACCGACCCCTACGCGCTGCCGTCGACCAAACGCTATCTGCCGGCGTGCCAACAGGCGGTGCTATCCCGACATCCCGGCCAAACCCTGGAGACGCGGCTTGCGCATGTGGAGGGCCACGTCCTGATGCGCGTCACCGTCTTAAGCGAGACCCATGAGGCGTGGCTCCTCACGTGCGATCTGCAGACGAGGGCGGTGGTGGCTGAGGAACGACTTCTGGGTCAGGCACCTTTTTACTTCGGCAGCTCGCCGATCCCGCGGCGAGTGGTTCGGTGAGTCCGGACGACCCGTTGATCATGCAAACGGCTTGAACAACTTTCAAAACCATCATTAACAACCCACGACAAACGGATGCCAGAACGAAGTGATATCGGAATCCATTGCACGGACCAGCAGGAATGGATCGTAGCGATCTGGAGCGGCGAAAAACGGTTGATATCCCCACTCTTCAAGAACACGCCGTCCGGGATGTTCGCGCTGGTCCGCTTCATCACGGCCAACACCGACCCCCCCAAGATTTGCCTTAAGCCGATAAGTGCCGAGGCCTTACGGCTCATCAAATCCATTGGCGAAATTCCCCGGGTCGAGGTGGTCCTGCTGTCGGAGGCGGGATTCGAAATGCAGCGAGCCTGGATGAAGAAACGGACAATGCCTGCAATGAACGGGCACGACGGTGGGCAGGGCAAGCTGCCTTGCTCTCGAGTTGCGCCGAACGAATGACAGAGTCCAATCAGATAAGGGGGGGTTTAAGGTGTCTTGGTTGATGCAATTGGGTAAAGCTTTGGATTGGGGTAAAACCGTGGTTGCCGAAATCACTGAGCTGAGCAACATCGGTTATCTGATGTTGTTGGCGGTGATCCCACTTGGCAGTGCCACCAAACCCCCACGTCAAGTCATGGATGGCTAAACCCGTGGTACCGGATCGCCCCGACCCCGACGCCCTGCTCGCCAAAGTCGAGCGGGAGGAAGCCAAGGCTCGGCGCGGCAAGTTGAAGATTTTCTTTGGCGCCTCCGCCGGGGTTGGTAAGACCTTCACGATGCTGGAGGCGGCCCAAGAGCGCCATCGCGAGGGCCTCGATGTGGTCATCGGACTGGTCGAGACCCACGGACGCCAGGAAACCGCCGCCCTGCTCGACGGCCTGGAGATCTTGCCGGCCAAGGCCATCGAATACCGCGGCACAACCCTCCGCGAATTTGACCTCGACGGCGCATTGAAGCGCCGGCCGGCCCTCCTCCTGGTGGATGAGTTGGCCCACAGCAATGCCCCCGGTTCCCGCCATGCCAAACGTTGGCAGGACATCGAGGAACTGCTCGACGCCGGTATCCACGTCTATACCACCCTCAACGTCCAGCACCTGGAAAGCCTCAACGATGACGTGGGGCAAATCGCCGGCATCCGCGTGTGGGAGACGGTGCCGGACACCTTTTTCGAGGACGCCGACGAGATCGAACTGGTCGACCTGCCACCGGATGAACTCCTGGTGCGTCTCAAGGAGGGCAAGGTCTATCTGCCGGCCCAGGCCCAGAGCGCCGCCCAACATTTCTTCCGCAAGGGCAACCTCATCGCCCTCCGCGAACTGGCGCTGCGCCAGACCGCCAGCCAGGTGGACGCGCAGATGCGCGGCTACCGGGAAGCCCACGCTATCCGCGACGTCTGGCAGGTCGGCGAGCGCATCCTGGTGTGCATCGGCCCCGGCCCCATGGCGGAACGGCTGATCCGCGCCGGCAAGCGCTTTGCCGCCGGGCTGCGGGCCGACTGGATCGTGGCGTACGTGGAAACGCCGGAGCTGCAACGCCTGCCGGCGGAAACCCGCGACGCCGTGCTACGCATGCTGCGGCTGGCCGAACAGCTCGGTGCCGAAGCGGTCACGCTGAGTGGCGCCGACATGAGTTCAGCGCTGCTGGAATTCGCCCACGCCCGCAATATCACCAAGATCGTCATGGGCAAGCCCACCCGCCGGGGTTGGCGACGGTGGTTACTGGGGTCGGTGGTCGATACCCTGATCAGCGATGCCCACAACATCAACCTGTACCTGCTCGGCAGTCCCCGCGATGCGAAGAGTACAACCGCTCGAGCGGCGTCGTCCCGCGACGCCCCGGCACCGGGGCTGCAGAAACCGGCGGAGCAACAACGCCAAAAACGTTATCGACGTTATGCCTACGCCACCCTGATCATGGGCACATGCACCCTCGTCGCCTGGCTGATGCATGGCCGCTTCGACCTGGCCAACCTGGTGATGGTGTATTTGGTCGGGGTCATCGCGGTCGCGACCCGTTTCGGCAAGGGCGCGTCCATTTTCGCGTCGTTCCTGGCGGTGGCCGCATGCGACTTCATGTTCGTCACGCCGTTCTACAGCTTCTCGATTAGTGACTCCCAATATCTCGTGACCCTGCTGGGTATGCTGTCGGTCGCCATCGTCATCAGCCATCTCATGGCGCGCGTCCGCTACCAGGCGCGGGTGGCCTCCCACCGGGAGCGGCGCGCGACGGTGCTCTACCGGATGAGCCGGGAACTGGCGGCGGCCCGGACCGAGGGCGACATTGTCCGCATCGCGGTTCGCCATCTGCACGGGGAATTCGGCAGCCGCAACGTCATCCTGTTTCCGGACGAACATGGCCGGGTGGTGTGTCCCCGCGACAATCCCTTGGATTCGTCCCTGTGCGGGGCCGACTTGAGCGTGGCCCAATGGGTCTACGACCACAACGATCTGGCGGGACAGGGTACCCATACCCTCGCCGGAGCCCAGGCGGTTTATTTCCCGTTGACGGCCGACGAGCGGGTGCTCGGTGTTCTCGCCCTGCTGCCGGTTAATCTGCGCCGGATCTTTCTGCCGGAACAGCGGCAGTTGCTGGAAACCTTCCTCAATCAGATCGCCCACGCTCTGGAGCGGGTCCGATTGGCGGAACAGGCGCGGATGGCCGCCGTGGAAATGGAGGCGGAACGGCTGCGTAATTCGCTGCTCAGCTCCATCTCCCACGATTTGCGCACTCCCCTGGCGACCATCGTCGGCTCCGCCAGTACGCTGGCGGAACAGGAGGACACCCTGGCGCCGGAGGAGCGCCGGAGCCTCAGCCGCGGCATTTATGAGGAAGCGGAGCGCATGTCCAGCCTGATCGCCAATATCCTCGATATGGCCAGGCTGGATGCCGGCGCGGTCACACTCAATCGCCAGTGGCAGGTGCTGGAGGAGCTCGTCGGCACGGTGCTGGCCCGGTTGGAAAAGGCCCTGCGAGGGCGCACACTGACGGTGCGGCTGCCGCAGGAGTTTCCGCTGATTTTCGTTGACGGAATTCTGATCGAGCAGGTGCTGGCCAATCTGCTGGAAAATGCCGTGAAATACACTCCGCCGAGCAGTCCGATCGAGATGACCGCGGAAGGCGGTGACTTCAGCGTCACCGTCTCAGTGGCGGATCGGGGGCCCGGTATTCCCAGCGGACAGGAGGCGCAATTGTTCGAAAAATTTTCTCGCCTCCATCCGGAACGGGCGCAAAGCGGGGTCGGCCTGGGGCTCGCCATTTGCCGGGCCATCGTCGAGGCCCATGGGGGCACCATTCAGGCCAAAAATCGCGGCACGGGCGGCGCTATCTTCACCTTCACGATTCCGCTTGACCGGGCGCAGCCGAGCATCGAGCCGGAACTCCTCCCGTGAATGCTCCCGCCGGCCCGCTTCCGCGCGTCGTGGTCATCGAGGACGATCCGCCCATGCGGCGGTTCTTGCGGACCAGCCTCGGCCATCAGGGCTTTCAGGTCTTTGAAGCCGATACCGGCCGGCAGGGTCTGGTGGAAGTCGGCACCCGCAAGCCCGACCTCGTCATTCTCGACCTGGGCCTGCCGGACATGGATGGCGTGGAGGTGGTCAAGACTTTGCGCGGCTGGACCGCGCTGCCCATCGTGGTGTTGTCCGCGCGCACGGCCGAGACGGACAAGATTGAGGCATTGAATGCCGGCGCCGACGATTACCTGACCAAGCCCTTCGGCGTCGGCGAACTGCTCGCCCGGCTCGGGGTGGCGCTCCGCCACAGGGGCGCCACCGCCGGTGCTTCCCTGGACGAGACTTTCTGCACGGGTGGACTGCGAGTCGATCTCCAGCGGCGCCGGGTTTGGGTCGATGACCAGGACGTCCATCTCACCCCGATTCAATACCGGCTGTTGGCCTTCATGGTGAAACATGCCGGCAAAGTCCTCACGCAACGGCAAATTCTGCAGGAAGTCTGGGGTCCGGCTTCGGTGGAGCATCCGCATTATCTGCGGATTTATATGCGCCAGCTTCGCCAGAAACTGGAGCGCGATTCGAGTCAACCGCACTATCTGCTCACCGAATCCGGGATTGGTTATCGGCTCCGGACCTAGCCTTGAACCCAGAATGACGCGAGCGGCCAGAAGGACTCTAAGTGGAGGCGGAGAACGCTAGAGAGCTTACCGTACGATTTTTTCCGAATTCTCTGGTGCCCCCTTACAGAACAATGTCTGCACGGTGCCATCCCAGCCTCATCCCCACGGATATCCACAGAAACTGTGGAAAATTCGAAAGCCGAATAGTCTGGGGGCCAATCCGGATGAAAGGGTAGGGGAGGGCGGTTTCGTGGACGGTGATGGCTTACCCAGCGTTGCCGCTGGGGAACGGAATCAGAACCGCAAATCCCTTGATATTCCGATAGAATGATGACTATTCGTGTCGTATTTTGACAGCTCTGGAAAGGTTCCCTTTGAAAGCCGAAACTCTGGAAGCCCGCCTGTTGAAGCGCATCGCCCGTAAACGTGGCGATGTCTTTCTGCGCGAGGATTTCGCCGACCTCGGCGGCTATGACCAGGTGGGCCGCGCGCTGCGCGCCCTGGTCCGGCAGGGCCGGCTCATCAAGCTGGGTCATGGCCTGTATACCCGTGCCCGGCCGTCGCCCCTGGACGGGAGGCCCGCCCCCATCAAGGGGCTGCGGACCCTGGCCGCCGAAGCCCTGGCCCGCCTCGGCATCGAAACCGCGCCGACCCGGCTGGAAGGCGCCTACAACCGCGGCGAGACCACCCAGGTGCCGGCCGGCCGGGTCATCGGCGTCCGCCAGCGGGTGCGTCGGCGCATCGGTTATGCTGGCACCCTGATGAGTTTCGAACGTGCTGGACCGCGCCCTCGTTGAGTCGTTAGCGGGTGCGCTCGCCACCGACGAGGGTCTGATTGAGAAGGACTGGCACGTCATCCGCGCGCTTGGCGTCATCGCCGCGCTGGATTCTGGGGACATCACCCCGGTCTTTTCCGGGGGCACCTCGCTTTCAAAAGGCTGGAACCTGATCCAGCGGTTTTCCGAGGACATCGACTTCAAGGTCCTTTCAATGGCACCGGACCGCAAGTCTCGCAGCGCCTACCGGGAGTTGTTACTGGCAGCCCTCGCAGCGGCCGGCTTTACGCCGGTCGGTGCACCTCGGGTTGGCAACGAAAGCCGCTTTTTTTCCGTCAACCTGGATTACGGGGCGAGCTTTGGGGCTGTGAGCGGACTGCGCCCGCACCTGCGAATCGAAATGTCGTTCGTGGCACCGGCGTTGCCCCCTGTACCCCGACCCCTGCGCTCCTTGATCGCCCAGGCCCGGCAACAGCCGCCCGAAGTCGCGTCCTTCCCCTGTGTCGACCCAATCGAGACCGCCGCCGACAAGCTCAGCGCCCTGGCCTGGCGGGTCGCCGCCCGGAAACGCGGCAGTGCAGGCGACGATCCGACCCTCATCCGCCATTTGCACGATCTGGCCGCGCTGGAAGACCGGGTCCGGGAATCACCGGACTTCCGGCGGCTGGCGAAGACCACGACCGCCACCGATGCCAGTCGGGGAGGGGGCGCGTCCGAGGATGAACCGGCCGCCCGACTGACCACGATGCTGGACCGGCTGGCGAGTGATCCCCTGTGGGCTCGGGAATATGACGATTTCGTGCGCCAGGTCTCCTTCGCCGGTCCCGGACAAACCCTCCCGTTTCAGCCGGCCCTGGCGGCGTGTACCCGGCTGGTCGAAACGGTTCTGGACTCCTTGGGCTCCAATGAATGAAACCCGGCAGTCACGCCACAGGCCTGAAGCATTCCCTCGAACAGAAGGGGAGGGCGGTCCATGAGGGGCGTCTACCTGGAACGGAACGATCCCGACCGGAACATGCACCGGTTCTACCGGTTGATCGTACAGCCGACGCTGTTCGGCGACTGGGCGCTGATCCGCGAGTGGGGCCGGATCGGCTCGCCCGGCACGGTGCGGGAACTCTGGTTCGCCTCGGCCGAGGAAGCCCACCAGGCAGCAGAGCGGCTGCGCGAGCAGAAGCTGCGCAAGGGCTACCAGGACCGTCCCCGCACGACCCCGCCGGCCACCCCGGTGACTTAACGCCGGCTCGGACGGGGCGTTGTGCAGTTCGCGCTCACCGGAATCCGGATGGGCGCCCGGGTGTCTCCCATCGAGTTCAGGGCTTTCACGTATTTTGCAAATTCGGCGGAACCGGCAGACTACGCTCACGCTGTTGAACACGGATCGGTTTAACAGACTGAAGGGAATGGGCGAAGGATTCGCCCCGGTGTCGGCCCAGGGAGCGGAATCGGTTCCACGGAGGGAAGCGGGACTGAACGGCACCGGCCAACAGCATGGATGCTGCAGGGATCGCAAAAAGGGCTGCTCGGCTTACCGAGCGGCCCTTTTTGCGTTTGAGGCAGCCCGCCATCGGCCGCCGACCGCAGCGCGTCCGCTACCGCCACGGCTTCTCAAAGCGCTCCACGTCGCGGCCGGTCCGGTGTTTGCGGTCGGACAGGGCTCTTATTCCAGGCGGCTTTTCAGCCGCTCCGGAGAGTGCTCGCTCCGAGATACGCCCTTTTTGTTCCCGACAAAAAGCGCCTCTCCGCTCGCACCATTAGTGCCTTCGGCGCCCCGGCCGTCCCCGTCACCCGGTCGTCGACGACAAGGTCGCCGACCGTGGCTCTCAGGTGACTCGACGCCCGATCGTGGGCCTTGCAGATTCTCTAATCGAGAATCCGCCCGGCACTCGGGCTTCCGGGGTCTACTCGGCTCGCTCGCATTCGCATCGCTCCATGCCTCGCAGCGGGAGCAAATCCATGCGTTCATGCAGCACCGCCAGGATGCGGGGCGCCTGCCCGTCGGGGTGGAGATAAAACACGTAGTGGTGTTCACAGCGGGTCACCCGAACCTGGGGATACCGATCGGAAACCGGACGTGAAACGGCACGGTTGGCGGCGATGGCATCGAAGTGCGTTTCCAGCGCCGTGATGTAGTGCAAGGCTTGTCGCTCGCCATGACGCTCCAAGGTATAACGGATGATGCCGCGCAGATCGGCTTCCGCCTGCGGCGTCAGGACATACCGGCACATCCCCTTAGCGAGCGTCCTTGAGCACGTCCTCGTAAATCTGCCGCACGGATTTTTGCACGACGACCCCGTTCTCTGCCGCCTCAATACGCGGCTGGAGCAACGCCTCCAACTGGCGCAGGGCGTCGTCTGCCGCGTCCGCTGACACCTCCGGCAAGACCCGGCTCAACACATACTCCTTCAGGCTCTGTCCGGATAACGCCGCCATGGCTTTCAGCCGTTGATGCTGTTCGGGGGATACGTCAATTGATAAACGCATGCGCGGGTTCCAGAGAAGGGGGGACTTCGATCATCCTAGCATGAGGACCCACATTTGTTCATTTGTACATGAGCGGGTCGCGCCGGTGCCGGTCTTGACGGGCTGTCATTTTGTCCTAAGTGAGCGGGTGAGAAAGGGGCGAGCGGCCCTGATTTTATTGGATGGCGTTCTTCAATATGGGACAAAAGAGATCATTTTGTCCTATTTGCCCTATCCAAAGTCCTTCGCCGACACCGAGAGCGCTAACCCGTTCCCATGCGGCGCTTTCGATCATGCTTGCCTACTTTGTAACATGACGTCATGGCAAAACCATGAAAAACGGAGGTTTGCAAACTGTCCTGCATTTAGGTCACCGCAGCAACCGTTGTAACACCAGAAAACTACTGTGGTATAAGCATGGCCGGGGTCCAGCTCAAAAACTTGATTTTTAGAATCCGTAGATAGATTTAGGGGGTAATTCGTCATGAAAAAGACCATCCTGTCCCTTGCGCTTCTCGGCAGCTTGGCGTCGCCGGTGTCCCACGCCTCGATTCGCTATACCGTCACCGACCTCGGCACCTTGGGTGGGACGGGTAGCGAGGCCACCGGCCTCAACGACAACGGCCAAGTGGTGGGATATTCCAACACGACCGGCAATGCCGGCCAGCACGCCTTCCTCTACGACGGCGCGCTGCACGACCTCGGCACCTTAGGCGGGACGTTTAGCCTGGCCTACGGCCTCAACGACAACGGCCAAGTGGTGGGATATTCCGCCACGACCGGCAATGCCACCTCTCATGCCTTCCTCTATAGCGATGGCGCGCTGCACGACCTCGGCACCTTAGGCGGGACGTCTAGCCTGGCCAACGGCCTCAACGACAACGGCCAAGTGGTGGGATATTCCTACACGACCGACGATGCCGCCATTCATGCCTTCTTCTACGACGGCGCGCTGCACGACCTCGGCACCTTGGGCGGGACGTTTAGCTCGGCCACCGGCCTCAACGACAACGGCCAAGTGGTGGGATATTCCAACACGACCGACGATGCCGCCCTTCATGCCTTCCTCTATAGCGATGGCGCGCTGCACGACCTCGGCACCTTGGGCGGGACGAATAGCTGGGCCAACGGCCTCAACGACAACGGCCAAGTGGTGGGATATTCCAACACGACCGACGATGCCACCTCATTTCATGCCTTCCTCTATAGCGATGGCGCGCTGCACGACCTCGGCACCTTGGGCGGGACGTCTAGCGTGGCCACCGGCCTCAACGACAACGGCCAAGTGGTGGGATATTCCGCCACGACCGGCGATGCCACCGCTCATGCCTTCCTCTATAGTGACGGCGCCATGACCGATTTGAATACCCTGCTGTTCGACTCCGATTGGACATTGGGATCTGCCACGGGTATTAACGACCACGGCCAAATTGTCGGGACTGGCCGCAATGCTCTCGGTCAGAGCCATGGCTTCTTATTGACGCCGGTGCCGCTCCCCGCCGCGGTGTGGCTGTTGGGTTCGACCTTGGCCGGGTTGGGCCTGGCCGGTCGGCGTCGAGTCCTTTGAAGCTTGGGACAAAACGGCACGGTCGGTCCAATCGATGGCTTGTCATCTCAAGTTGCCTCACTGCCTAACGAGCCCCTTCTTTGACAAGGTATTGCTTCTCGAATACTTGCAGCTTGTCTGCATATTCTGGCTTTTCACTTGCGAGTTCAGACAACTCGTATCGGAGGACGTCCATTATGGAGCGACTGGGTTGGGCTGATTGGAAGGCGGTCTTGGCGCGTTCATCCGCTGCTGGAACTTGTCCCGCCAAGTATTGAGTTATGGCGAGGCTGAGTGCCGCGTAAGCTCTTTTCTCAATGGTGGAATTAACCTCGACACCTTCCCGGCCCAACTCGAAGTACCAGGGATCTCGTTGCTCGGGCTTGGTCATCAACGCCTGATCGTCCAGCCAGCCCAGCGCAAGCTCTTGCTTTTCCAGTGCCGAGCCCAGATTCCCCTGCCGCCAATAGATTTTGGCGCTTTCCAAGGCGGCCAGCGGAAACGTCGACGTTCTGCCATATTCCCTCAGCGCTTGCGGGTATTTGCCGTGCTTGTAATGCCAATAAGCAAGGTTATTCCAGTATTTCGGCGTGGTACGAGATCGCTCGGCGGCTTGCTGAAAAGCCGATTCCGCCAGCTCGGGGTATCCCGATTGATCGTAGACGACGCCCAGGCCGAAATAGGCTTCCGCTAACTTGGGATTGAGTTGAACGGCTTCTTCAAAGGCCTTCCTAGCCTTCGGATTGTCGTGTTCGGCGGCGAACAACTGGCCCTGCATGAGTTGGACGTAAGAGTCATTCGGCCTGATGTCGGCAAGATTTTTGACTTCCTGCTCGAAGGCCGATGATTCCCAGGTTTTAGCGACTCTGGCACCCCAAAGGGCGTCTTCGTTGCGTGGATCGGCTTTTAAGGCATCCTCGAAAGCCTGCTTGGCTTCGGGATACCGTCCGACATTGAGAAAGCCGTTACCCGCCTCCACCAGTCGATCGCTTTCAATCGTAAAGATGAAATGCGTGTAGACCATCCAGGCGGCGCCGGTCAGCGCGGTGATGAAGGAGCCCAGCACGCCAAGCTTGGCGATCGTGGATTCGTTCAGTGCGTCCCATAACCCGCGAAGCTTGGACGTTGCTGGCGGCGAGGTGAGCACTTGCGGACTAACGGACCTCTCGGGGGACTTTCCGGCCTGGGGCGTCCTGATTGACCGTTCCCCAATCGCATTGCGGAGACCCTGAGCAATGTCGCGAAACGCCTCGTCGCGATTGTGCCAACTCGTCACCGGTCGGGCATCTTTCGGCAAAGCCTGTAAGTGTCCGAAGGGCGCTTCCTGCCAGTCCACCGCCCTTAAGATGACTGGGATGACCCGCGCCTCCTGAGCCGCTTCTCTTTCGAGAGCGCGTTTCAGTTCCACGTCGTAGCAATAATCCGAGGCAAGGAAATCGGCGCTGACCAACAGTAGGATAATGCCGGCTGTTTCGAGATGCCCGTCGATTTGATTGCGCCATGCACTGCCAGCGGTGATTTCGCGGTCATGCCATCCGCTGATGATGTCCTGGCGCTCCAGCAGTTTCAGGTGCTTGTCCAACTCGTCGCGGAGCGCTTCATCCTCGTGCGCGTAGGAATAGAAAACCTCTAGCGGAGTTATCACGTACGGCTACCGCGATCCGATGGGGAAGGACATGCCCTGCAATTCGCGCATGGGGAACTGCTCGTAGTGCCATTGCGTGCTGGTGATTTGCGGAACCCGATCCATGACGTAGCCGGCGAGTTCATCAATTTCGATTTGCTGGTTGCTGTTGCTATCTGGCGATTCGCTTAGTCCTTCCAGCAGGGCATAAGTGAATACGCCGTGCTGCTGATAACCCTCCAGAGCCATATTGGTGTCCGAGGTTGCCGCCAGGACCGCCCGGCCAGTAGCGCGCATCAAGCGGTCGATTGCGGTTTTTTGCTCCAGGGCCGCGGGAGGTCAGCGTGAAGGAGCCGGCCTCGCAGGTGTCCAGCAGGACAACCGTCTTTTGCGCGGGGATTTTCGCCAGCAGTTCTCGGAGTTTGTCCTGGTCGAGGCTATGGTCACGCAACGCCGCCGCATTTTCGTAGATCATTTCCCAGGGAACGAAACTGGGATTCGCCATCGACCGCCTTGCCGTGGCCGGCGGGTAGAGGACAAAGACATCTTGCGGCTGCACCTGGTCGGCAAGTTTTTCGAAAGCGGCGTCGATGTTGATAAGCGTGGCGTTCTCGTTGAGCAGCGGCGGGGTGATATGGACCGAGCGGAACAGTCCCGCGCCGCGGCTGCTCCAGTTCCCTCCCATGGCTTGGGCGTCTGCATCGGCGTATTTCAACTGCATGGAATGGTCCTTGTACTGGCTGATGCCCAAGGCGAGTACATACAGGTCTGCCGCTTGCTGGGGTTTTGCACCTTGACCGTGGCTTGAACAGCCCGCGACTCCACACCCTTGCTGTTGGTTGCCAGCATTTCGATGCGGTTACCGCCAGGCGCTAGAGAAAAGCGCCGCTCCAGAGGATCGCGGCCGGGAATACCGACGCCGACGGGGCGGCCGTCCAGTACCTGGCCGTTGACGCGGAAGATCAAACGACCGATGCCGCCGCCTCGGTCCGTAACCTTGAAACGCAGCAGGTAATCGGCCTGATTCTGGGTCACGTCTGCGTCCGACAGCAATTCCACTTGCGGCGGCAAGCCGTTTGCCAAACACCTGACGCACATCGCCGATTTGCGCCAGTGCTGCGTTGATCGGTGCTTCATTACCTTCGAAGCGCGCGGCGACCAGATCCGGCCGGTAGAACAGGCTGTACAACTGTTTAGCGTCGACGAACTGGCCTTCGTGGTCCGGGCCTTGGTTGATGTGGTAGCCAATCAACTCCTCCGCACCGGGGCTGGCGTCGAAAAAACCCTCCGGCGTCCACAGCACCCAGCGTTTGCGGTCCGCGTGGAGAACAAGGCCAGCCGCTCCCGGCCATCCTCCAGCCCATACCAGCGGATGGTACCGTCTCCGAACGCGGCTACTGCCCAGCGACCGTCAACACTGATATTCACCGCCCAGGTTGATTCAGGGGCGGGCACCGACGACGGCCAGACGAGTTGACCTTGCGGGTCATAAAGACGGAGAGCTAGCTCAGTTCCCAGAAGAAAGCGTTTTCCATAAGGGCCGATAGCCAGACTACGCGAGGTCTCGTGGGGCACTAGAGTTAGCGCTTTACCATTAAGCTTGGGGGCTGATTGTTGCGCCAATCCGTAACGTCTAAGCCGGGGATGGAAGTTCGAGGCGGCACGAGTTTTGAGTCGAAGGCGGCGTTTGTGACCAAGGTGCGCTGTCGCAAATTAAACCTAATTGGGGGTTCATGACGCCGATTATTGGTTCAAGCGTAACGCTACTGCCGTCTTCCGCAAGAAAAAGATCCGTATAGCGAACATCCATGGTGGCGGCCGTCTGCTCGAGGTGGATGCTACCATCGGTGTCGAGTACGCCCCAGGCCGGATCGACGGTTCCAAACGCCATTCGATTTTTGGATAAAGCATGCAGATCCATCACTGTGCCTTTGGCAGCGGGTATTGACGTGCGTAGGCCTTTTCTAGATTGCCGCCAAACCAGCAGGGGTTGTTGCCGGTGCCGGTGCCGTCTCATAGGCTCCGCCCGCGTAAAGTAACTGCCCATCCCTAGACCAGGCTACGGTCCCCAGGTCTCCTGTATTCACCCCGCTCGTGTCGGGAGAATAGAGATGCTTCAGCGTAGCGCCGTCGAGTACAGCGACGTTAGTGGAATCCTCCAAAACCCCCCGCGATTCTGGTGCCGTCGGGGGAGAAACGTGCCGCATCAGGCTGCTTCCCTCCGGGGCGGGAGCTTGGCAATCAGGCGAAAGGCAGGATCGTAGAGACGCACGAAACCGTCCCAGCTGCTGCTGAGCAATCGTCCCCGACGGTCAAATTCGACCCACTCGCTTTTCTCGCTGTAGTCCGTGTCCCGACCCACTTTCCCGTCCGTCGGCACTGCGAAAAATGCGTATGCCGTCTCTGGCGCCTAAGGCTGCCGCTAGATAACGCCCGTCCCCGGAATACGCAAGGTGGACAATGCCATTCCGACAAGCCGCCGATCGATTGCTTGAGCCGGCCGTTGGCACGGTCAAATAGATAAATCGTCCACAAAGGGGCGCCTTCCTGCGATTTTCCAGACGCAGTGTAGCCCCCCACCGCCACTGTGGCGCCGTTCGGGGAGACCGCGACCGCATGCAGTATGCCCTCTCTTCCTTCTCCGATGGGTGGCCGAAGAACTTGCAGCAAGCGCCCAGTTCGTAAATCCCAAACCCGCGCGGTTTTATCGATGGAAGCGGTCACTAAGTAACGTTCCTGGAGTCCACTGCAATTTGCTGGATGCTTGCAGTGTGCATGCCGGGTTCGATGCGCAAGTAAGGCTTATCAA